>CM032664.1:15064634-15120833 GCA_019095985.1 Streblospio benedicti | reverse complement strand
CGTGTTTTTGCACATTTCTTGTGATGTGTCTAGTGAATCTTTATTGAAATTGTTAAATGTAATAGAATCGCCGAAGCCGAGATAGCGGGCGCCTATAGCCCAGATATGCGGTCCCGCAGGCGCCGAGGGGAGGGGGACCCCCTTCTGCTTGCGCTGCGGGGGCGGGGATCTCCCCCCGAAAATTTTTGAAAATTTGATGCATTTTTCTGCAATCTAGACTAGAGCTACTATTTGGCAAAGACAGATATCTACATAGTGTTTCGCGATATTCATTCAAATATTACTTATATATGCCATAAGATAATACTTAATATATATCGGAATGTACATCATGTAATGGAATCATAATATTAATGAATGTGTGATATCTGCTCTGTATCCTTTTAATGCCACAATTAAATAGAAAATATTAGAATTCTGGTATGAAAAGTTTTAGCACGTGCGATGAAATATTAGACCCACAAAAAAAGTGGTGTATCCAAAACTTGACTGAAACCCCCCCTCGCTCGAAATGGAATATCGGTGACAAAATATACATCATCCCTTACTTATATTTTCGTAAGATAAATATTACTTATGAGTCATAAATATTATATGATCTATGGTGAACGTAGATCAGTAGGATTATGGATATATTTGTCTAGAAATTTGGTTATGGCTGATGAAGTTTCTTTCACCTTATGGAAAATGTCCTCTACATATAATTCTAAGAAATTGAGTCTTAATTAAGGGAAACTGAGGGCGGAATAAACGTTCGTTGCTAAATTTCGAGGGCGTGGAGGCCACTATCTAGTTACTATATTTGTATCAAAGGTGGTGTTTCTGGGAAAGGAGACCAGATGATTTCCAAGCACGATGCCAATATCGCAGGCCGGCGTAATGCGACCCGGGCTCAAGAGCTGCCAGATGTGATGGTTGGAGATGTTTCTTCCATTGACATGAAGCTCTCAAACAATGTGTATAACAAGCTAAAGCTTCACTCGCATGCGGAGGAGAAAAAGGCTGCGAAGCTGCACGATAAGAAGGAACACTCCACAGCTGTAAGAAATTTCTTTCATTTTTGTTTCTTTTGAAAAGTGCAAGAAGCTTTACAACACAAACATTTTTGAAAAAAACCTAGTATTAGTGTAACCAGGTTTAGTTCCCATGTGGCAGGCTCACTGTGTTTTATTTTTTATTTATAAATTAATGGTATTTACCTTAGATGTAAGATGGTGACGTAGCAATCGGCGACCTGGCAAGAGAAGAGTTTCTCTGGAATAAAATGGAGTTACATTAATGTTACTATATTGCAATGGAATACCTTCTACATTTGATGTAAAAAAAACTTGGGTAATAGGAAACACATTCAACTTCTTGATTGTTTGACATTGTATATTCCTAGTGTTTTAAATTCTTGATAATCTCCTTTATCTTATTTATTTACTTGTAATTTTTCACTCACTATGGCCAAGCCCCAGATATTATAAATCCACTCAATTAAATCGTAATAAATCAATGACATTATGTCATGATCATCTCCACCACCTATCTACCTTCGCTCACACCATTGATAGAGTCCTTTAAATTTGTACTTGGGGATGTCTGATGAATCGTGCACTGTTACATGTGGCTGCAGGTGATGGCAATGGACGAGAACACACGAATCATTGTGTACAAGCTGGTGAACGCCGGGGTTCTGGAGGGAGTGGACGGGGTGGTCAGTGTGGGCAAAGAGGCCGTCGTGCTGCACGCTGTCACTGGGCACAGTGGCATCGAGGGCGTCGAAGTCATGCCAGAGGAGGTTGCTCTTAAGGTGAGTCAGCACTTGACCAGTTGGATTTAATTAAGTCTGAAGGGAAGACCGAAGCTACTGTACAAGATTGAAATTTATCTAGTTAGTCAAGCAGGAATGAAAGTCGTCCATCGCACTTGTCATAATACAGTGTATTGTAATGAATTCAATATTATTTTTCATCATTCACATAATGCCCTCTACAATTGCCAAAGCACACCATTATAAAACAAGAAATAATTTTTTTTTTTCTACCAAGGTGTTTAAAACGACACTGACAGACTTCAAGAACCGGTCACAATACGTCAAGGGCGATCCCAGATTCTTTAAGGATGAATTCAAAAAGCAGAATCCACGCCGAATAATGAAGTTGTGGGCACAGAAGGAGGAATTCAACTTGAAGAAGCTGCAACACTTTGGCATTCCATGCCCCAAAGTGCTGTGTCTCAAGAAACATGTGCTCATGATGAGCTTTATTGGCAAGAACCAGGTGGCAGCACCGAAGCTGAAGGATGCCATCATGTCGCCTGTGGATTACGAGCTTGCTTTCAACCAGGTCAAGCAGGTATGTGTAATATTATTATTTTTTTTGCTGACTAGCATCTGGGATTTAAGTGTTTAAGATTTTGTTAAGGTAGGCTTTATCAACCAGACTCTTAATGTGTTATCCACATGTTCCTAACAGAACTGGTTATTGAACGAGACGATTGCATAGTTTCATACCACCAGAAGTGCATGTGTTGTTGCTTTTTGTTACACCCGAAGCCACTCACTTTCCTGCCCATTTCAAGTGCTAATTTGACAACTAAACATCAGTATCTAATCTCATTGATAAAACTTTTATCTTGTTCATAAATATATGCTAAGAAAGCATTGATTGAAGTAAAGTGCATGCATCATCTGTACATTGTCATTGATCTTACATACCTAAGATTTGCCACTAATGCAAAGGCTGATGCTACAACTTTAACTGTTACAACTCATTACAAGACATAATCATATCATTAGGTGTAGGTGCAAAGAAGCCGATTTTATGTTGTCAACTTTCTTCTCGCCAGGACATGCGGCGGCTGTATGAGGACTGTATGCTGGTCCACGCTGACCTCAGTGAATACAACCTGCTGTGGCACCATGACGTTGTGCACTTCATCGACGTGTCACAGGCCGTGGACATAATGCACCCACACGCACACGAGTTCTTGCTGAGAGACTGCAGGAATATGGTCCAAGTAAGTTTTGGTGCATTCTGGATAGAAATAAATATATTTATACTTTTAATAATATTCGCATATGTATTATGAATTTCTAGAGAGAGAAAACAATGAATATTGTACGGTGTACCGTTTGGTGGGGTATACTGTCAGTGGATAAAATTCTGGGTTTCTTTTAGAGGTTTTGAATGCTTTAATGAAAAAATCATGCTATCTAGGTTTTCATCGCATTATATGTTTCTTATAAATGAGACTTTTATTTATAGGTTATATAAATATGTCTATTTTTATTTGTTATGGGGTTTGGAAATTAATATTTATTCTTGTGAATATCATGTTATTGGACTACATATTTGCTGTTTATGGTTAGAGCCTTTTCTTTTATTTTTTTGACCTGGAATGTACCACATGTGTTTTTGTACATATTTCAGTTTTTCGATCGTGTGGGCGTGCATGATGTGGGTGATGAGTATCAGCTGTTCAACCAAATCACTGGACTCGCACTCTCTGGAAAAACAGACAAAGAGTTCCTCATGCAGGTACAGCTTGTTGCTTTATTTTCTGTAGTGTAGATGAATGTGTATTTTCATTGTTTAGTTCCATAAGTTAAGATTATTGGACCATGAATATTTAGTTAATAGTCTAGCAAGTAGACTATAATGTGCCAGTTTTCTGAAAGCTTTGTCAATTTTTTTCTATGTAGGACTTAGAAAGTAAAATTTGAAAAATTAGTTTGATCGTCATGATGAATATAACGTGCATGTACTGTGAAAATTATTCCATTTAAAGGACTGAACATCCATTGTCTGACATTTTGCTGTCTTATTCAGATTCAAGAGTATGAAAAGAACGAAGAACGGGTTCGATCTGAAAGAGCTTCCAAAGATTTCAACTTCGATTTCTTCTTCAACCTCACACAAAAAGAAGGCAACAGTGAAGAATCTGATGAAGATGAAGAAGAGATGGTTGTTTCTAAGGCAACCAAGAAGAAATCTGGCAAAAAGCCACAACTGTGATCTGTGATACAACAAAATCTAGTCCCATTTTGTCAGTGCAAAGTGCTTTTGTAAAAATTGCAATCAAAGTGGGCTCTAAAAAACTGATAATGTAGTGACTTAGAATTCACAAACTGAATGTCCTTACTTAAAGTGGTGTCCCACTGCTTTCTTCCCTGAACGACCGTAAGAATTTATACAAAATATTTTAATGTCTGGTGTGCATTGGTGAATTCCAAACATTTGATTGGTGTGGTATTTGACAACTACCACATAATGTCACTGTGTTTAATAGCTGCGCAGTGGCAGGTCAGTGTGCGTTTATTGTTCTTGGAGTGAGCGTTTATTAGTCGCTGATTTTATTGTTTATTTCTGTTGTAGTTAGGTCAATGTTAGATGGTAGTTCAAAAGTGGTACACTTCACGCAATGTGTGTTTTATGACAGTTAAATAAATACCTTGTTGACGTTCAGTGGCAGTTTCTTAAATCAATGTGACGATGTATCATCTGACAGGCAATGTCTAAAACTAAACTAACATAGAACGCACATGAAACAACCATGTGACGGCTACATGCAGCTGGCTACATGGCGGAAAACTGTTAGTTCAGAACGTCGAGAAATTGTGAACATGTTGAAAATGTTGCCAATGATTGAAACGATCAAATATCGACCAAACGATCAACAGCGTCACTGAACTGGTTTCCAATGTCAACATAACTAAGTTGACGATAGATCAACGTACTTGCATGATTTCAAACGTTATTCAGTCGTTTCCCATTGTTCAGAGCGGTGGGACAGCAGTTTAACGCAAACAGAACTTTTTTAACATAAAGAATATATGGAATCAGAATAAAGTGAAGGTAAAAAAAAGATGCATGTTAATAATCTATACAATCATATATATATTGCTGCTCTTATTAGGTAATGGATGTTACATTTTTTTCTCAATGTGGTATGTTCAAATTTTCAAATGGACAAACTTTAAGCTTGAGAAGTCAATGTATTAAAATTGGTGGTGAGCAGTGTCATGTATAAATTGTGTGCCAGATCCCTGCAACATGAGATTTTCTGATAGTTGTTTTTAAATGTTTAATTACTGTTAACAATTTTATAAGAATAGATGTGAGGATGGTGATAAGGTTTTGTTAACAAACTTATATTACTACATCAAATCAGTTTTTAAAACAATTTCATATTACTGAAAGTGTTCACTGACTGTATTTATACACGTACTATTTTTGTAATGCGTAAAATGTGGTGTTAGTACAAGTGGTACATTAAAATGACATGGATAAAAAGCTTAATTCTCATGTGGCGTGTTTAAGCATCCAAGTTGAAGCTTTAAAAAAAACACGCAATACATCTGTAAAATGTAAAAAATCATAACAATGATAATGGTGATAGAATATCGTGGAATATTTACTGATTTATATCAGTAACATTATATTGTGTAGTACATGAATTCATATGGTTTGTTATCCATATTAGAACCGAGATCTCTCATATATTTATATTTCTGATCATCTGGAATTGGCTGCTAATGAATTAGAAATACCAGATATGCAGTGAGTTGTAATAATGAATCTTCAAAAAATTTGGCAAACTGTGCTTTGAAAAACGGTTTTGTCTGTACATATATTTGTTATGTAGTTTTTGGTTATACTGGCTCATTGCTAATGTTAATTGAAGTGCAGTAAATTAGTGTTTTTTTAAAGGATAATTAGATTATTAAAAAAGTAGTGGTTGTAATGGATGATTAGGTGATTAAAAATAAGGAAGGTTAATGCTCAATAGTGTCTGATCTTCGAAAATAACCATGTACAATACACAGTTCAATTTTTAAAAACTTCTTGAAGATTTTGAAACATAAAGCAAGATGTTCGATGTTTAGGTTTTGACAATATAGTCAGTTTAAAAACATCAGTTTGATTGATTCACTTGTTCTGAATTTCTATATAAAGTCATGTCATAATGTGACTAAATAAACACAAAAAAGTTATTCTGTTTTCAATGGTAACCAAGCTCTAACCATTGTATTGACTCCCTAAAGACAAGCTTTACAACCTTAGGGTCTTCTATTTGACTATCAAGTGGCCCTGAATGGACAAACTCACAACCTCACAGTTTGTGAGACCAGAATGATACCATCATTGCAGCTCTGGGTCGAGATGATAAACTTAGGAAAAACAACACGTTTTCAAGCAAAATATTTTATTTAATATAAAATGTTATTCTATTCCAATAAAAATAATGTTAAATATTACTGGTATTTGCATACATGTTCAGCATTTCAAATGTTAACTAACGTTACTTTCACATTCAAAATTCATAAGCTGTATAACCAAGCTTCAATGGTCAGTGATTAAATCTAGATATTGGCAAGAATGAGTCCCAAAATTAACGAGGCTGAACTCTGGACTTGCATTTAGATTACCTGGTAATCACTGAATGGTAATATTCATTTTGTTGTTAGGAAAAACAAAATTCTTGAAAATACAATGTAATTTTTCCATACATCACAAAATGTGTATTAGAATATTTTAGATCAATGATTAGATAAAATACATCTTAAAAAATTCTGCAAGTTAAATGAAAATAATTTTATCTATAACATAAATTGTTATTCCAGAATAATGTTAAATGACATGATTTTTCTTTCATGTAATATAGAGCTTGCAACAAGTGTAAACAAAACAGCGGACAAAATACGCCACCAATTACAAATTACACCAAATATAATGTTCGTCTTTAGTCGAAACCTTAGAGTACATCAATATCCTAATTTCAACTAAGTAGTGACAAGTACTGCCCTATAAATAATTCAGATTCACGTATCGATTACATCACAATGTTCAACACAACATAGAATGCTAAAATCTTTCTGTGGATGCATGGGCTGGAATCTAATAATCTTGGGAAATGTTCAGTCTAGAAATCTGGGACCCAGCCGCATCCTGTGCATAGTTTCTCCACTTTCTTTTCACCACCATGTTCTGTACATTTCTATTGACGCGCTTTCACCTGAAATAAATACATGTTCACATTGAAAATATTATGTTTATCTTTTAAATACTGCCTCAAAAGCCTATTCCAGGGCTGCAAAGTAATACAGCCAATGATTTGTTGCATTACATTTAGTATTTGTCCTATAGAAAACCAGAGGACCCATTGCAGTTTCACTGCAAAATACATTTTAATAATATAACAACTGTGAGCATCCTAAGTAAAGAAATGACCAAATGGCCTGGAGGGGTTGGAACGCTATAGCTATGGTGCATTTTATAAAATGACGGCTTACATCCCGTAGGTGGCGATATATGCGATTTGAAAATGTTTATTTACATTTATTTTTACTAGAAACTTTCTTCTTACACTTTGGCAACGGGAAAGCTATCTTGCAATGGTAGTAATATTATTTGGTACTCGTTTGGATGCTAGATATACATATATATTTTTTCATATATTTTTTCAAACGTACAGAATGTGTGAAGTGCTCTATATCAAATAAATATACTATAGTCAAGTGTATTGAATAACTTTACTACAAACAATAAAAAGCTTGGGATTAGAAGTTGTGTTTGCTTGAGCTTCTCACCTCTTCAGGAAGTAGAGTGTGTGAGCCATCACATAGAGGTGGAGACTTCGTGTGCTTGCAGTTGCACAAGTAAAAAAGCCTCTGCTTTTGATCAGGCACTGTCCATTTGAGAGGTTTCATTCCAGTTCCCTTGTGTGACCCTGGAAATATATATCGCTTTCTGATTTAAATTTCTTTTGCAAAATAAATATATAAAGAATAATTATACATTAGTTCATCTTTCTTTGCTCACAACACTAGATTTTTTTAAATACATTTACAGTTTCGCCAAACAACTGTTGGCATCCTCAGAATGTTCTTCCCGCGCAATGTCACAAGTCAAATATTCTGATCCATATATGAGGATGCCAACAGTTGTTTTGCGAAACTGTAAATGTATTTTAAAAAAATCTAGTGTTGTGAGCAAAGAAAGATGAACTAATATATTTCAAAACCAACACAATGAACACATTCAAGAATAAATAATTATACAAATATTCAATATTAAATCATCAACATATTTTGATTGATAATTCTGATCTTCATAATACAGAGGCAACTACTTATTCTAGCCATGATAATTAATTTAATAATCATTTCAATTGAATAACAAGTGTTAAATACAACCAGCCAAAGATTAGGCAGTCACATCAAACCAGCGTCAGTTATAAATATATATAAAGTTGTTAATTATATAGATGTGAGGTCTTGATAAAAATTATGAATTAGAACTTTGTGATTTCTGATATTGAAAACAGATGCACTACAGCTGGCCTTTCTTCACAGTTCCAGAGAGGACAATATTCCATTAAACTAACTCACCATCACACCAAGGCTGTTTCTTACTCAAGCCACATGCACACCAATATTTAGTTTCTCCAGGTGTCAAATCTTCTAAGCAAAGGGACTTTGGGGACCGGATGATTTTTCATTCTCCTTGGGCATGGGACATTTACTTTTTTTCAGCTGCTGAAATCCCACCTCGATGTGAGCGAATCGGTACAAATTAATCATGCGAATATTCGTGGGAGGGGACGCAGACTTTTTTTTATGAATAGAGGTCATGGGACATCAGGTTTTTTTTTGTCACATCAGCAGGGGACAAGACCTTTTTTCAGACAAGTTTTTCGATGTGCACTGGTCCCCTGTCTGTTAAATATTGCACAGTCTCTTAATTTGCCGGGTTTAGGTTATGAAATTCTCGCTATGTAGGATCAGACAGCTCTATATTTACACTAGGGCTCAGAGGCCAATGGCATAACTAGCTCTATATTGTCTTCTCTCAACTCCTTAGGGGACCTCGACATCATTACTAGACAGTAAATATTTTAGATCTAACTGCAACCGTGCGTGTGGACATGCAAGGCACTTCAGGGATTGCATCCTGCTTGAGTACATATGGATATGGGTAGAGATGAGGCCTCATCTAAAAAAACAGACCCTGTTACAAACCGACTAACGGAGATGATTTAAAAACAAGAAATTAATATTTCTAGAGATGGGCAAAGCAATTTGAAAGTCTTGGTAAACATAACAAAAATTAAATCAACAGTCCCAAGATCAGTGGCGGCATGGGCTAATCAGGGCGCTGCAAGGTCTTCATGAATAAGCAAAGATTGTAGTTTTTATTGTATTGTTTAAATAATTGGCAAGATCAAGAATTACTACGACTGGGAACTTTTATTTATTTGTAATCATTGGTACAAGCGTGGCCTCAGCCCTTTGTGTAACTGTATTTGTCCACTTGTAAACACCGACAAATCATACTTCTCAATGAATGTTGGTAATGTTTCAAAAGTAATGATTTAAAAACAAAAATAGTAAAGAAGTCCACCAATTGTGTATATTGAAGATATTTATTGATGATCCATTCATATCTATTATACTCTTTTTATTGGATATTTTTTACAAATGGATTAAAACATAAACTTACAGAGAATTCAGTGTGTATACCTTCAAAAACTTTTAGTCAGAAAACAACAATCATTCATTTTTACAAATTGATTAAAATATAGACTTACACAGAAGTGTTAACTTTCAAAAACTTTTAATCAGAAAACAATCTTTATACCAACATTAAACATTATATTCAGCACATAAGTGACAAACTTAAATACATTAACAATATTTTTTTTTATTTGTACATAGATTATAGACAGCAAAGAACAAACATTAACAGCATCATACCTACAGAGAATTTACTTCATTGAACATTTCATAAAACAGCTGTCGTGTAAAGTGCACCTTCTCTGAAAGCAGCATTTACACTGCATTCTGACCTAATTGTGAGTACCATGGTTTGAATTTGAGCACACAGTTGTCAAGACACGGACAGAACATAATGAAATTATGGTAACATTAAAATCAGAAAACACCATCACAGAGTCCATCTCTTTACTCTAAATCCAGATCGCACACACACGCACACGCAAATGTTCATAGTTATTTTCCTGCTGTAGCTTTTAGTTCTTTTTCCCTTTCTTTCCTTTCTTTAGTTTTCTCTTTTGCCTGTATTGAATTGAAACACATTATGTACACATTGAGTATATATTTACAACTTTCAAACATACTATATCATCCAATCTATTTGTTAGTGCACCGGTCTAGATTCTTCAGACAATTTCATCATGCACATTTATGTAAAACGAATGTCCTCAGTTAAGATTATAATGAATATAAATCTACTTCCCCTTATATATGGACAATGACATTAACAAATAATATATCAAATGAAGTCAGTCTAATTTCTTTTTAAGAATGTTACCTTTTCCACTAAGTCTACAAGTTTTCCCTCTCTAGCAAGAATTTTCAGCATCTCCATGATGAAGGGTAAATAGTTGTGCCGTCTTCGAATGTTCTCAATCTGCATGCATGAACTTTATAATGAATATATAGCCAACAAGAGTGGGAATAAATAGGTGTTAATGTGTGTTTTAACAAGGCTTGCGAACTTGATGTTGCCACTGTCATGTATGATATACTCGGCTGTGACAACAAGCTGTGGGAATCAGCAATGTAATGGTAGACGTACAACGCAACTGTTTTGGAGACACACAGTCTGCCGTGGACGAGCCATGAACTCATGACACAATCAAATCACGTTCGGCAGTCGTATGCTCTAACCATCACACCATTAAGACCACACAAAAATTGCAATAAACATAATACTTTAAAACTGTCATTCTTAAATATATAAAACAAACACTAAAATGCACTAAAAATTAAAAATACATCTGATTTTTTTTTCTGATACCACTTCATCATTCTTGGCCTGTACTTTGCACTTACTGTACTTCTTTAAGAATAGACACAAAATGTTTCAGATGACCTTGTACTTCTCCATTTTGGCCTCCTCATCTTTGATCAGCATGCGCAGGCGATGAGCCTCAGCGAGTAGGTCGCTCGTCTCCATGCCTCCGGCCGCCTGCTGACGCTCGATCTCGGCCAGTCGGGTCTCATACTGCCGCCGCCTGTCAGACACCACCGCCATCAGGTTGAAGTGGATCTCAGATGAACTGTACCTATCAGTTAAGAAATAATACTATCTTATGTAGAGTATGTACAAGAAATATAAGAGAACATGTTTTGTTTCTCAGACAATAGGATGTACTTGTGACAGACGACGCTGTAACCCAGGGTGCCTTGAAATACACACCCTGGCATGCCTTGACGCCCTGGTTCCCAAGTAATATCTGTGTATAATTGGTGACATAACAAGTTTATGCATGATGGCCGTGTTTATAGCACATCAATAAATGCTCTACAATACTCCTTAGACCTTCAAACGCAGTATTAAGTTCATTTTGCTTTTTACCGTGCAATGTCAATAATGCAAACGATATACTTATCATCACATAGTCTATATTGAAAACTCATCTGCACAATATTTTTACATTATATATACAGTTTACAACTATCCTCTTGTGCTAGTTTTGTAAGCTCACATTGATAGCCTTTCGGACCTTCCCGGTCCTTCTTCAGTCTGCCAACTGCCTAATCGTCACGTGATCGTGGTGTGACGTCGTCGGCAGAGGCTGGTAGGATGTTGGTGTAGATGGCTGGCAGGTCGGCGGCCCCCATGTTCTTATTGAGGTCGGGCTTGAGGCACCTGATGTGTATGGCCTCCCTGATCTTTCTTTCAAAAGTGTTCTGGTCACGATCTATTATCTTGATGTTATCCAGGGATATGTGATGGCTCTCTCTGTCTGGTTGATGTAGATGTAGGGAGACGTGTGAAGAGGTGCTGCTAGGGCGTCTATGCTGGTCGAATCTGGTCTTAAGGGTCTTTGATGTTTCACCCACATAGGAGCTACTACAGTAACTTCAGAACCTGATCCAGCCAAGAAAGAAGACGGTTGTGGTGTAGTTTACCAAATTAAACTTCTTTCTTCAGGTTCTGAAGGATGTAGTAGCTGTCTGATGTGGGTGAAACATCAAAGACCCTTAAGACCAGATTCGACCAGCATAGACGCCCTAGCAGCACCTCTTCACACGTCTCCCTACATCTACATCAACCAGACAGAGAGAGCCATCACATATCCCTCGATAACATCAAGATAATAGATCGTGACCAGAACACTTTTGAAAGAAAGATCAGGAAGGCCATGCACATCAGGCGCCTCAAGCCCGACCTCAATAAGAACGTGGGGCCGCCGACCTGCCAGCCATCTACACCAACATCCTACCAGCCTCTGCAGACAACGTCACACCACATCACATGACGATTAGGCAGACTGAAGAAGGACTGGGAAGGTCCAAAAGGCTATCAATGTGAGCTTATAAAACTAGCCCAAGAGGATAGTTGTAAACTGTATAGATAACTTATCATCACGTCATGCTGGGGTTTTGGTGTTGGGAAAAAAGAATTAATTAGCTGAAAATAGAATTTTTTATTCTGGTCACGGCTCGGGACATAAAGGTAACCCGGGTTGCGGCCTGATGTGTCATGTATTTAACTCAGTTACACTGCTCTCAGGATAAAGTGGATCTCCGAGGTACTGTTGCTGTACCTGTGGGTGTTCTGTAGATCTAAATCACTTGCAGTTTACTTTCATTACTTTCTCTCTGTCCGAGTGATTAGAGCGTACGACTTACAGTTGTTTGTGTCGTAAGGTCGCGGCCAGGTCATGGCAGACACAGTGTCGCCAAAACCGTTACGTCGTACGTCTGCCACTGAGTTGCTGATTTCCACCGAGCGCTTCGCCACCGTACAGTTTTACTAGACGGTAGCGACGCCAAGCGGAGGTTCGGAAGCCTCGTTAAAAGGCGTGTCCCGTGTAGAGGAGAGCCGCACCTCTGCACGTAAAAGAACTCCCCTAGTTTGAAAACTATAGCTAGTGTGATCCCTCCATTACCCTTGGCTCAGTTGGTTACCTAACCTGCCAAACAAACAAGGACCACATTGGAAATAAGCATTACATATATATGTACACTTTCATGTGCTATCCTAGGAACATTAGTTCCTGAAGAATATCAAATCAAATCAAATCAGATGGTATTATGATTAAAATTTCATAGTGAAACTTAGTATATGGAGAAAATATGTTTCAAGCGCTGATCATACAATGGGCATAACCTTATAAATAAACAATAAAAGAGGAGTATAAAGAATGAAAAGCGCCCCCAGTGAGGGCAAACCAGTGTTTTGTACCTGGAAAAACACTGGAATGCCACTGTCTATATATTGGCAAAAAATCAATATTCATATAACAGCACCAGGCTAGACTAATGTTGCTGCCCTATGATATTGATTTTTCCATATGCTGGCTAAAGCATATTGAATACTAGTAAAATGGACCTAATAATGGGCCCAAATATGGACCGTTTGGGCCCATGTGAAATAGGATTCTTGTGGTCACCATTTCCAACTGACATGCCAAATTTGAGCATCCTAGCTCAAACGATGCGACCTGTAGAGGGGTAACGAACCGGATGGACGGATGGATGGACGGACGCAATTAGTTGGGTACAAGCCAGTGTATAAAACACTGGAATGGCCATTCATGAACTCAGTTGATTTCTGCCCTCTACGAAGCATGTGCATGATTCATACCACATGACTTTTTTATAAGTAATTTATATGGTGAACAGCACTGTCTCATAATCTTATGTTGTATCACACATAAGATTATGATTTTTTATACAAATGCACATAGCCTTGATCAACTCACTTTTCATTGCGCTTCTGAATGACTGGCCTGGCATGCCTTGACGCCCTGGTTTCCGCGTAATATCTGGGTATAATTGGTGACTTAACAAGTTTTTGCATGATGGCCGTGTCTATAGCACATCAATAAATGCTCTACAATACTCCTTAGACCTTCAAACGCAGTATTAAGTTCATTTTGCTTTTTACCGTGCAATGTCAATAATGCAAACGATATATTTATCATCACGTCATGCTGGGGTTTTGGTGTTTGGGAAAAATAATCAATTAGCTGAAAATAGAATTTTTTATTCTGGTCACGGCCCGGGACATCAAGGTAACCAGGGTTACGGCGTGATGTGTCATGTATTTAACTCAATTACACTGCTCTCAGGATAAAGTGGATCTCAGACGTACTGTTGCTGTACCTGTGAATGTTCTGTAGATCTAAATCACTTGCAGTTTACTTTCATTACTTTCACTCTGTCCGATGGTATTATGATAAAAATTTCATAGTGAAACTTAGTATATGGAGAAAATATGTTTCAAGCGCTGATCATACAATGGGCATACCCTTATAAATAAACAATAAAAGAGGAGTATAAAGAATGGCCATTCATGAACTCAGTTGATTTCTGCCCTCTACGAAGTATGTGGATGATTCATACCACATGATTTTTTTATTAAGTTAAATAAGTAATTTATATGGTGAACAGCACTGTGTCTCATAATCTTATGTTGTATCACACATAAGATTATGATTTTTTATACAAATGCACATAGCCTTGATCAACTCACTTTTCAATACGCTTCTGAATAACTGGCCTGGCCACATCTAACCAATCTACACCCGCTCCAATGGATCCTATAAAAAAAGAACACGTGCAAATGTCAGACTACTCACAATCTCTGTTTGAAATTTCTACATATACTACCCCTACTGATAAACATTCTGTCTCCATATCAACTTGTAATTAAGTGGGACTGTCATAATTGTTTTTTAAATATTGCGAGCAAAGGGCCGCATTGTTTTATTTGAATGTATTATTATAATATTTCTGCTTCAGTTGGTTCTATTTTTCACAATTGGTGTCAAATAGTTTTATATTGTGTTAATGCTATTCTAAATAATAATTGTGTGATGCACATTCTAAATAATATTCCCAGGTACGTTATGATACAAAATGTAGATGCGCTCGACAGCACTTTGCACACGTTAGCAGTCAGTCACAACGATCTGCTAACCTCTGACGGAGTGCTGGCGAGCACATCTACTATGAATAAAATCATAACGCACATATTAATTTGCTATATAATGAATAACGTTTGGAATGATACGTTGACGGCTTAGCATGATGTAAACACACTTAGATAAGATGTCTATATGTTATAACAAGGGTCAATGCCCTATATTTGTGGCATACCTTCTTGCAGCTAATCACACAAATGGATCAAGACCCATCTTTCCCCACCAAAATATTCAATTTTAATGTGTTTTTTTTAGCATGTGATATTGACCATTGATTGTACATACGAGCCCATGAGATCCCTTAGGTGTGCACTAGGCATAAAAAAGTTTACGTGGTTTTTAACTATAGTGCGTTTCATGGATTTTTGGACACTTGTTTGCATTATGATTGTGGGACTGTGCGGGATGATGTAAACGTTTTAATATCGTTAATATAATCTTTTGGACATGGCTAGTCATATAAAAACAGCTAAAACCATGCCCACAGGTGCACTTTAAGATAAGATATATAATAATTACCATGATCAATAGGACCATCCTTGAGACCATCCAATTCATACAAACGTCCGTCGATTGGAATGTAGCCAACAAAATGGAACACGTCATCATCTTCTTTCGCTGCTTTTTGCTCAAATTCAAACATCTGCTGCCTAAAAAACACAGAAAAGTATAATTCAACATTCTCCTGCCACACATTACGATATATTTCATTTTACAACCACCAAATACATTTTTATACATGCCATTAACGTTTGAAATCTCATGATGAATTTACATGCAAAAAAAAAAATATTTATAATGAAACAATATTGATACCTCGAAAAACTGTTATGAACGCTGCGAATCTGATCAGAATTACTCAAAGTCAGCCCCTTTGTCTGAAAGTATACAGTATGAATCTAATACTATACAGGTAAGTTTAAGTGTACTTCACAAAATAAATACCGGGTAATCTTTTTTATACCAATAAAGATGATTTTCATATTTTCATTGTATTTTCAAAGACACTTCTGAGTGAATAGGTTCCATATGTACTTAATACTTGTTAGTTATCTAATAATAAAAAACGCTTGCATATAATATTTACACCATTTAAGTGGTGACAAATAATTATACATACTGAAGCATCAAAACTCTGAGAGAATTCTTTGAAGGATGACAACGTTTCACCAAGCTGGATGTCTGGGTGATCACTGTTAAGGAGGATGCTCACGATTGCCTGAGTGGCACATGCATTATTTATCACCTGGAAATAAATTTCGATAGGTAAATGTATGTTAAATATGTAGAGAGAATCCTGCCCTTGTCTATTTATCAAGATACTTCTCTTTAGAGCAAAACTATTTTCACATATAAAATTAATCATACATTGAAGATGAACTGTGCTCATAGAAAATTGCATACTAGGCACATGCTTATTATTAGTTACTGCAGTCTTACTTGTTTTGCAAAGAAAATCTTGTCCAATCTACTATCTTGAACTACAGATCCTGACGTATCATCATCTGGCTTCCACTTGAACAGAAAGATAAGCCCATGTACTGGCCTACAATAAAAAAAAAGTTTAATGAATTTTCCACACAAATTAGGAATGGAAAATTAATTGTCATTTTTACCGAGTAATATATAGAGCTAAGCAGGCTTTTACAAAATGTTGCACATAAGTAAGAGGACAAAGATTTTCCACGTAAATTTGTAAAAAAAAAATGAGTGAAAAATGGGACTCGTTATATAAATTGTTGATAGTCCCCACAAGCTAGGGTCATGATTCGAAAAGACATGCTCTTATAACCAGCTTCATTGCAAATATGGCATAAAATCACATGTAAATTGAAGTTGCTAGTGTGCAAAAAAGAAAAATTGTTGATGGACCCCTGAGCCAGGATCAAATTTCAACTGGGATGCATTATTCTTAAAAAGGGTAATCATCATCTGATAAATATAGGAGTTGTGACGCAGTGACCCAAAATAAATTGTCAACCTTGCCACTTTTTTCCATTATTTTTTTCTTGGAACCTAGGACACCCTATCAAATTGTTTTAAATTAACATGTCTCATAAGGAATTTGAGCAAACGTCAAGCAAAAACACTTGATAATACAATGTCTAATTTATTAAAACATAAGTTTTTCCAACGATTATTACCATTAATACAGAACACTGCCTGTAACTTCTAGTATAATGTTTATAATCACATTCTTGATACTTACATATACTCCCATGTTACAGCCGCGAACATGTAACTATGTATATATATCTTACAATACAACATAAATCAATAATATTTTGTACATTTCCAAGAAGCTGGTTTGGATGCTCCGGTGCCCCAAGGTTTGACACTAGTGATATGACTGGCAGCGCAGCGACCGTTGGACAAGAGACTTTTTCAATCATATCATATTTGCATTGAACTTTTCAAAAGTGGTATTGCCCAGGCAATTTTTTTGTTGCTTATGTAGCGGAACATTCTACATTGCTTGCACGTGAAGAGTGCAGTTTAAATATAATGTGAATTTAAAAATCTCTTCTCACCCCATCTATATATCTGTAAGAATATCATTTGCATAATCATATCACCACATCTCATCACCCCAGTGATTTACATGTCTAGTTCTCATCTCTTACCTAATATTTTCAAAGCTCTCTGGGTCTAAACTCCATATTTCTTCGACTTGTGCACCAGTAACACCTAAAGTATAAACAGAAATATACTAAGTATACCAATATATATGTTTAATAATATTGAATCTAGTAACTTAATTAGTACTAGAGCACCAATTGCACTGTTCGGACATTCACACAATCTGTGAATTTTACGTATTGTATAACGTTAACTCAACATTGTAGATGTCACTAAATATTACTACATATGTACTGGTTGTTCACATATATTTCGGTATACAAGAAAAATCGAGTTTAGTAATTTCTAAAGCCTACCACAGTAATAATGTATAGTTATCCAGAATCTACCTGAGAATCTATAATGTTCAACCTATATATAGACATGTAACACTAATCTTCGACCATTAATAAGATACTTTTGTCATTTGTATGTTTATTTTTATCACGAGAATTTTTCTTGTCAAGTTTACTGCAGAAAAATGAGTATCGGTGTTTTGACGTTTCTGACGTTATTTACGTTATTTACATTATGAACGCAAGAATTTTCGAGGATCATAAGTTGTTTTGGTCTTGAGTCAAGAAACTCATCACCTGTTAAACTATGTTATATCGTTCTCATTGCTTATTTAAGCTTCAATAATTACATCTAGTCTTTGCAAATGTATATATCATGGAATGATTGCCTATAATCGCTGGTAGTCACATTACAAAATTCGTATGAATTATATCAGAAATGCGGCGCTCCCTAACTAGACTAGAAAAATGTGCACCTAACGAAACGTAAACAAAAGAACGATGATGGTTGGTGAAATATTGTCGATTCAGAATTTTCTCCTTACATGCAGTTTCAAGAAACATTTTGTTATGTTGGTTGTGGGAACATATTAGGTTGTAAAATATAGTTTTAGCTGCGATATCAATGGATGCTGGATGTTGGACATGCAAAGCAAAAACAATATTTCTTTAGTAAGTTTGTAGTTGAGATTTAACATGCATAGTACATTCAGAACCAAGTAGACTTATACAGTCTTTGACTTGGCCTGAGCGGTGATCGAACCCCGGACCTCTGGGTCGACTGCGCCGTGAAGCGACTAGCCAACAAAGCCAGTGCCATACCAACTACGCCACATCCACAAGACTAAAAAACCTTTGTTTCAATGACGCATTGATACCCACTACTAGGTCTGATGTCATGTCTTACGTCCAACGTATGTATGATGGTATAGTATCTCCTTTATAGTTGTGGAGATCCGCATGCTCTGATATGAAATTTAGTAAGTTTGCAGTTGAGATTTAACATGCATAGTACATTCAGAATCAAGTAGACTTATACAGTCTTTGACTTGGCCATTTCTTGCATACCGAAATATATGTGAAGGTGTGAACGACCAATAAAATTCACGGTTTATGTGTATGGCCGGTTTTAGGGATTGGTGATCTAGTATTGGTCGTTCACATATTTTTCGGTATACAAGAAAAATGGAGTTTATGCATTTCTGAATCCTATCACAGTAATAATGTATAGTTATCTAGAATCTATGTTTTTCAACCTATATGTGGACATACAATACGAATCCTCAACTATTATTATACTATTGTTATTTACATGTTTATTTTTATTACGGGAATTTCCCTTGTCAACTTAACTGCAGAAAAATGAGTATTCGATTTTTTAACATTTCTGACATTATTTACGTTATGAACGCAAGATTTTACGAGGAGCATAAGTTGTTTTGGTCTGGAGTCAAAGAACTCTTCACCTAAACTATGTTATTTTGTTCTCATTGCTTATCTAGGCTGCACTAATTCTATTTAGTGTTCATAAATGTATATAGCATGGAATGATTGGCTATAATCAACGGTAATGAAATTAAAAATTTCGTATGAATTATATCAGAAATGCAGCGCTCCCTAGCTAGACTAGAATCACGAGTGCTTTGCAAAACGTCAACAAAAGACACCATGATGTTTGGTGAAATATTGTCGATTCAGGAATACTTTCTCCTTGCCTACAGTTGTAAGGAAGCTTTCGTGACTTAGTTTGTAGCGACATAATAGGTTGTGAAATATAGTTTTAGCAGGAATAGCAACGGATGCTGGATGTTGGATATGAAAAGCAAAAACACAATATTTCTTGTATACCGAAATATATCATATATATTATATGTGAACAACCAGTATAAGTACCATATGATTGGGATTGCCTTTCCGACAAGACCGACCCTATAAGATAAGAGTTCACCATTTTGCTACGTAAAATCAGAAACCAATAAGAGCTCTTATGGGTTTCTGGTAATATGTAATGAAAAGAGCCTAGATCTACTAGTTATAGTATATTACACTACAACACATGACCATGTCCAAAACCTTATGAGCGATGATATAAGAAAAATGTTTAAGAGCTAGATTTTTCTTTGCTATGTGACGCCTTTCGTGTCTATAAATTTGATTTCCAGATGTAAACGTAATCCATGAGCCGTTTAACAATCAATCACACTCACCAAAACCTTTAATGAGCTCGGTAAAAACACCTGGGTCGCTTTCAATTAAACACCAGTCACCGGCACCTGCCATTTTTATTCAGCCTCTATCACTGTGTCCCGATGTATTCTTTGTTGATTGGGGTTGATTTGTTTTTTAGTCTTAACCAAATACAGTTTTTTTCATTTGTCACGGATAAACACAACTTTAATAAAGACTACAAAAGATATTGATGTGGCAACAACGGCAATCTGACTTTAACACTTGACTTAGGCATAGAAATCATGATCTACAATAGCTAGGTTGTTCCTTCCACAGTGTGGAGTGAAGTCGGTATGAACATAGATGCTTGCCACTACCCAACATTTATACCCTTTATGATCCGTTTTGAAATGCAAAAAAACACCTTCTCACGGCTTGATCTCTAAAATTGTGGTTGCCTCTTGTGAGGCTCTTACGGAGTATTAATCAAGATCAAGATCACACTGTCTTGACAAGTCAATGTCCAGATCAAGCAGTGATTCCACATGTGGCTCATATCTTTGGGTTGAACTTACATCAAAAACAAAATAAACACTCCATTTTTCCTACTCAGCAATGTAAGATCGTAGGTCTGAAGATTGATATCTTGGTTGAACATTTTGGCAGTGGGGTTTCACTTCTGATTGGTTGGATTTTGTTGGCAAGTTCCGCTAATATTAAAGGGGTTGTATGACGGCTAAATACTGTGTAGATACATTATTACCGTATGAATTGATCATCCTAAAATTATCAATCCTACGGTGGCCATCTTGTATTACTAATTTACCCAAGGGTGATAGTGACATTTAGCAGATTTGAATTTAGCACCTTCAAATTAGTCAGAATCAATTATAAAACAGCATTCGTACCTGATTGCACATTGTCATATCCCACAGCTATTTCAACCATATCAATATCGCTTGTGGTCAAAATCCAACCAATCAGAAGCCCCATTGCCAAAATGTTCAGGGACGCAAGTCTGGCCAGCGAATATATTACCCGCTAAAAAGACTGTTCTTAACCCAAGAGTTTCTTGTGGGGTTATTAGAGGATAAACATATTCCTCAAGGAACCTCACAAGAAACACATACAACGCATTTGCACCACACATGACAGAAAATCATCCAGATGAAAAGATTGGACACTCCATAGGGGGTGACTGATAAATGCGCAGGACTGCTTTTGAAAGACAGATTACAGAAGGGGTAAAAATTTGGAGAAGGGGCAACATGAACAGTAAAAATGATCATTCCCAGAGTTGTACTGTAAACAAAGTGAGTTCTACAAACTGCTACTGGAACTAGAACACCCCTGACGACTGCTGGTGGAACTGGGCTGTCAAGAGGCTTTGGGACTGATCTACTGATATCTCCCCACCAGTGGCGCTTGGAAGATCTACTCCATTTCTCTGTAGCTGTGCACGCCGCGCACGTCTGACTGGAAGTACCCAATGCCCTCGTTGTGTTTTAGGCTACCTATGAACAGCCGCCTGCCGACCTACGGCCGTAGTGTGACGGGTGACACCCCGGGTTTTAAGAAATGCCTCCACGGGGAGGACTTCGCACTGGTGCTGACACGAACTGTTTAAGGCGTCCCTTATGCACTGCAACAAGGGGCCAGGTCCACGCTGAGAGAAGTAACCACCGGTTATCCTCTGTAAGTAAACAGTTGAGAAAAAGGCCTATTCCCGAGGGAATTGGTTGCCAACCCTACAGCTTCTGACAAACGCTAAAGAACTGCCGCTATCGGGTCAAAACCAGTACAAGAGGGTATTGGGTCCCTAATTCCATTGTGGTCATAATAATTACAAACAACAGGGCTTAATTAATAAGGCATGTGTAACATGGGAACTTAAGCTAATTCAGTGCAACCTATAGGACCTAGTTTATAATGAGCGAGAATGCTACAATTCTCGCGCACTGGAGACTACACAAAACTAATTTTGTTACAGTTTTTACAAATGATATTTACTCAAACATGTGGAGTATAAATACCCTTTAAATTCAGATTATCAATATAATGTACTTTTAATCTTGCTTTAACACGATGTTTGTGAGAAAAACAAAGATTGCGACGTATTTCTTAAAAAATGCAAATGGATGAGGACCTAAATAAAGGAACGGTCGTTGGCAGCCTTGCTAACATACTCAGGGACGGTGCAATATTTAACAGGCGGGGGGATCGGTGCATATCGAAAAACTTGTCTGAAAAAAGGTCTTGTCCCCTGCTGATGTGCTGAAAAAAAATCTGATGTCCCATGACCTCTATTCATAAAAAAGTCCGCGTCCCCTCCCATGAATATTCGCGTGATTAATTTGTACCGATTCGCTCACGTCGAGGTGGGATTTCAGCAGCTGAAAAAAAGTACATGTCCCATGCCCAACGAGAATGAAAAATCCTCCGGTCCCCCTACTTTGCACCCTAAAAAAAGTACCTGTTGAAGAAAACTCCTTGTCATTCCTGAGTTTATTCATATTTGGTGACAATGATTATTCATCTGTAACAAAGTAAATGTATACATACAAGGAATGATATTAAAAACCACAAAACTATTCCTAAAATATAAATACATACATGATCAGATAAATATTATAAGGATATAATTACCATCAATAAAGCTACTAGTAGTTATTCAACAAGGTATTTCAGACAACTGAATCATATACAATCAAACAGCAGTCATATGGCCTACATGGCCCTATATACATGTATATAATCCTATAATACAAGTATATGGTGCAGACCAGTTTATGGTCTGCAAATCAAGTATGAAATATGAACTATATACACATATATTCCTACATCCCCCCTACCAAATGCACCAGTCCCCCTTCCTGGTAAATATTGCACCGTCCCAAATGTTGGCAGCTGTATTAGGCATCGACCATTTGATCTCAGGGGGGGGGGGGCAGCAAAAATATTGAAAAAATAACGCAAGGCTGAAAATTGTTGAAAAAAATAATAAGGTTTCATTTGGCTAGAAAAAAATTGTCAAATATGGCTTTAAACAGCTTTATACAGCTTAAAAAATAATCGAGGTTCAGTAATCTAAGAAAAAAAAAGAATTAGATGTCAAATTTCATGGAAAAAAAATAATTGAAGCTATGGTGAAAATAGCTGCCCCCCCGAGATCAAATGGTCGATGCCTTACTGGTCTGATATTTATTGGTCATGGTTCGATATGCCTAGGATGGTAAAAATGTTCGTGAACAACCTAATTTGATAGTCCAGTCGTCACGACTGAGCTAGTGGTATATCAAAATTGATGTTTTGTGAGAAAAAAAAGCCAAGGATATTCCATTTCTTGTTTTTTCATATCCATAGACCCTGTAGATCCGCCTTAGGCGAATTTTTTTTACAGACAGTTTAAATTCATACCTAAAAACTGTTCAAAACGTCCTCTGTATTTCTGTTTCATGGTGCATGGGACGAGGCAGGCCTGGGTTTTCATGATATAGGCTCACTCAAAGGAGGAAAGAACATCATATATCATTGTTTCTTGCAACTTGGAACATTAAATTTAATCGGTCCAGATGGGTCAATTGCAGACTGTCCCACAGTCATTGATCGCAATCACAGCTGCGGCCACTGATAGCCGTAGTCTAACCGTAAGGAGGAAGTGCGGAGACCCTGTTAAGTTAAATACAGGATTTTACCCGCACGTTGTCTGCACAGACACATTACTGGGACCGCACATTCCCTGTACCATGAACATGCAGATCCGTACTTTTGTAATCACACGGTGCGTAGAACGTAAGTTCTACGCGAGTGCATTAAATGCACGTTCCATGCACGTTGATCGCACGGACACCTCAATAAAACTAATTCCCTGTGCCGATGCACTCATAACGCACGTGCCCACAACTATACTTTTATCACTGCATGCGGAAAACACCGTAGACGCCGCAGACCTCAAGATGCCTCGCGGCGAACACCACCGCAAGGTCAAATGTGCCCCTCGCTTAACTATTGAATGTATGGAAATCAATGGCACCCCCCAGTTTGGACATATGTGTCTCCAAACATGTATATACAGCACAGCCTCACAGCTATGATACTTGAGAATACTGTCTATAATTCTAATACTAATACATATAAGTTTAATAATAGTTTTTAGTCAAGGATAACACTCAGTTCACACACTAAGCTTTCAATACCATCCGCCATCTTGTTCACAGTGGTTGATGTTATTCGTCGTCACTGGGACCTCGGGAGATTCCCAGGTTGCGCGCCCCCTCCCCCTCTCGGGTGAGGACATTGTTCCAGATGGAAGGAAGCTGGTACCTGCTCCCATCTCTATTTAGTGAGGGCTTGAGTTTTCTGATAATAATGGCCTCCTTCACGCCACGTTCAAAATATTTGTGTTCTACACATAAGATGTTGGTCCCTTCGAGCGAGACACTGTGTCCTTTACTGTCTGTGTGCAGGTGGCGAGACACCTCTGATCCAGCTGAACTGGGTCTGCGGTGTTCTAGGAACCTCGCTTTTAACGCGCGTTCAGTCTCTCCCACATACGAGGCCTCACAATCCTGGCACTTTATCTGGTAGACAGGTCCAATTTCACGTTCTTTCTCCAGGGGGTCCTTGGGTCTCACCAGTAGCTGTCTAAGAGTGTTCACAGGTTTAAAGAACACCTTATGTGTAGAATCCATATATTTTGAACGTGGCGTGAAGGAGGCCATTAATATCAGGAAACTCAAGCCCTCACTAAATAGAGATGGGGGCAGGTACCAGCTTCCTTCCATCTGGAACAATGTCCTCACCCGAGAGGGGGAGGGGGCGCGCAACCCTGGAATCTCCCGAGGTCCCAGTGACGACGAATAACGTCAACCACTGTGAACAAGATGGCGGATGCTATTGAAAGCTTAGTGTGTGAACTGAGTGTTATCCTTGACTAAAAACTATTGTTAAACTTATATATGTTATATCCAGGATAAATGAATTTCAAAAAAAAAAATACTAATACAGTTTATTTCGATAATATACAGGATGTATAATCATAGTATAAAAATGTAAAAAAGTAAAATAGTAAAAACAGACAAATCACAATATAACTATATAACAACATAAAACACTAGAATAACACATAACGTTAAGATTTGAAAATCACAGTTCTCCAATATGTAAATAAACTACTCTTGATATAAAATTGAGACATGACAATTTCTTCGAGTAAACTGTTTTCTGAGGCTTCAAGTCTTTTTATGAAACATGTTATGCTGTTTCTCAGTAAAACATTAAAATGGTGAACAGCATATTCAACAAATACAGATGAAAAACTAACACGTTCTTTGAGATTCATGAAAAAAAACCTCTGTTGTATGCAACTCTATAATGTGACGAAGTGATTCTGGATTGAATTTACACCATAAATGAAAACAATAAAAACTAGTACAGTAAGTTTTAGAGAGCTGTAACTTAACTTCATGACTACAAGACTTAAAAGGGGTCGGGCTTATAAAAGCCTTTACGACGTCGTTGTACTGGTTGCCATCGTTAACAGTATCTGTCGTCCAATTTTTTACGGCTTATAAAACTTAAAAATCATCGCTAAAAACGTGTGGTAATTGGTGGTAATTGAGGACCACGTATACTTAGTAGGTGGTTGTAAGTTACGATACATGATATGAGTTACGACAGTTACTTCAACGATCCTTCTATAAGCGCGTCGTTGAAGCAAAAATGCACCAGTCGTTAAGATTCTTTATAAGCCCGACCCCAGTATATCTAATATTTTCAAATTTCGTTAATACCGGTACATATGAAGTGTAATAATATAGAGTAAAGCAAATACAAATGCAGCAGACAAGACTGCGTTGTTCATACAAGTGCAAGGAAAGGAAACTTAGTATATTGTCTGCAAAGGACAGTGCATGATTTGCAATAAAAAATAATACTAACTCAATATAAATGGGTGAAACAAGTAGATCAGCATATTATGTCAAAAGTCTGCAACATAGAAAAGCCATCAATGATCCATCAAAGCACCAACATAATGCCTTAGCACAACACGGGATTGACCACCACCCACAAAAGCAGAGCCCAGAGCTCAAAATAGAAGTAATAAACGGCCCCAAGTCCCCACTAGAAAGACAAATATAACATGCTCAAATTCAAAACTAGACCATTGTCAGCCAGACTTCAAAAGAATAATAGTCAGTAGGCAGTGGCTATTGGTCCGGCGCGCCGGAAAAATAACCAGTAGTCTATTTGTCCGGCGACCACGACGGACAAATAAGGAGGAGTCTATTTGTCCGGCGGGTACAATTATGTACGTCGTGTGTTTATATACGACGGCCGTTTGTCCAGTGGGTGTCTGTGTGGGCTACTGTTTATTAAAATAGTTTAGTTAATGTTTTAGTGATCAAGTAAAAACACACAAAAGAGGGATTTGGGGGTGAAGGTTTTATTTAGTTACAAAGCTTTTTACAAAATTATAATTGAATCCAAACAAGTTATACATGTATACTAAATTTATGTCAAGATGATTATGCAAGTAGATCTAGCACATGTAATTATGTCAAACATGATGGGCATATCCATATATTGTTTTGGGGTTCCTTTTTAAAACCCACACACCGTCTATCGTACCACTCTAAACAGTGGTCGCAGTTTATGACATATTGTCCATCAACAACCACTTTATTACCAACTACTTTGAAGTTAAGTTAGCATGATGCATGTTCTTGGGCACTCACTTCTTGGTTAGTGCATGGTGTGATTCAAAGTAATTATCAAAGGCTATATGCCGCAAACACTAAAGATGCGTCTGCTTAGTTTTATTAAAAAAATAAATCACATAATATCCACTTTTCTTGTAAGGACGTGTATTTTGGTAAAATAAATCAAATATGTTAACATGAAATATGTTATTAGGATCTGTATACGTTACCAAGCGTCCCAAATATGGGTAACGTAGTAATTAGACTCCGCCCACTTTTACTATAATATTTACAACTCGTGCTATAAAGCGCGCCGATTGGTCAAAAAAAGTGGTGTGATATTTACTATGATTCCTCATCACAGGACGAGCTGATTATCTGAGGGGGGTTAGGTCATTAGTCTTTGGCAGAACTAGTTATTTTCAACTTTGTGGAACAAACATTATTTTTTGCCGTTTTACATCATAACTTTATTGTGCTTCACTAGCAGTAAAATGTTTATTTTGAAAATATTCAGAAGTAAAATATCCATTCTAAAAAACTACCTACCCCTCTCAGATGGCTGGACGAGTTAATTATCTGAGAGGTTTTGGGACGAGTTCATTATCTGAGAGGGGGCCAGGTTCTTTGACTTGGCTAAAACATTTATTTTCATTTTTTGGTGCAAACATTATTTAATTCTGTTTTACATCACAACTTTATTCTATTTCACTAGCAGTAAAATATATGTTTTTAAAGTTTCAGAAGTAGAATATGTATTTGAAAATACAATCTACCCCTCTCAGATGTAGCGGCCCACAAGGGTGGGTAAAATGACTTTACTTATATGCATAGACCGTGTTTGTGACCTTTTAACCATCTCTTGAATTGAGTTCATTTTTATGTTGCAAGCTGATTTGCATATACCGCACTTGGACATTGAAATGCATAGTTTGAGTTTAAAGAATAAAATAAATATGTTTCTGTTATGATTTCGAGGGTGGAGTGTGAGAAAAGGGTTATCATATTGGGTTGGGTGTGATATGAGAAATATCATATCTGGGTGTGATATGAGAAATATCATATCTGTAGTCAGATATCACTACGTTAAATCGCCATATATTTAATAAAGTTAAAAATTTAAGTTTTTTAAACACTCTGCTGAAACGATTCAATAAGATTAACTTTCAAAAATACCATGTTTGATTCTCTAAATGAGAATGGCAGATATAAACAGAAAGCAAAATAAGTGCATATACACTTCAGGAAACGGTTAACACAATGCGGTAGCCTAATGTTTCTCTCTTATGGATCCATTACGCATAAACGTACGTGCGGTTTACTGCGGTCTCAACCACCACACTGTGGTGAGGCACGGGCACATTGTCCACAATGGATTAAAAAAAAGAAAGAAAAAAAAGAAAAGAAAAAAGATCGATAAAAATATCTTCTCTTAAACAGAGTAAACCACTTCTTGATTCAAATAACAGGCATACCCCCTGCATGTCACCAGGATAACATTATCTTATTCATGATATCATACATGGGCAATATGTGGACGTACTCGGCGCAAATAAAACGCGGGTCGTCATGGTGCAAGCGCAGGCCCGCTTCGGGCCTCTAAATGTTGTGACCCCAAAACTGAAGTTTCTCTGTATATGTAATTCTATTGTCTGACATAATATATTAGCATTTTTTTCTCAGCTGCCGTCGTTATCTTGGAAGCATGAGACCGACCTCTAATCTTAATCAGTCTAGCACAGACGCAGTCAGAGCAGTTTTTTTTAAATAACATTATCTGTAGTGATTTTGTCTACTTTCTTTAATTACTGATGCTCTGTATTTAACAATATTTCCCCCTCTCCCACATGTAAGGTAGTCCAGTACAAAGAAAAAACAAGGTTGCAAATACGCTTCAATAAGCTACGTGTTTACTCTTCTAAATAATGGTTTAAAAGACCTCTGGAATGTAACCCGCATTTTGTGGAGGCCTGTTTGTTGTGTAACAACACACTTATATGAAAGGTGCAAAAAAAGCCAGCAAACTTCATGCTGTAAAGGTTGCTGTGTCCGTGTATTTATAACATTTTGTGTCAGCCTATATTTCTTAACATTGACATCTGATCTTCAACTTGCGTAAACATCTTCTCTTCGCCCTCGTATTTATATACACCGGCTGTGGTTAGATAGTTAGATGTTGCCTATTTCGTATGCGTTAATTGCAGTATATGCTGCTGCCTAATTAATTGGTCGTCTGCTGTAGAAGGCGGGAGCGGGGGGGGGGTGTCTGGGACGAAATTGACAGATTGTATTTTTTATGAACTCTCTTTTTTATATTGCACAGACATTATTTAATCAAAGTACGTGGGATTGACAAGATTAATATTGAGAACTCTTATAATTTCTTAAATTCAACGCCGTCAATGCCATTTAGTATGTGTGTGTTGGGCCACCGACCCGTGACCAACGAGGCAAACACGCTATCTGCCGGGAAGGCATTCCTCTTATGAACTCGCAAAAAGCGCATCCAACGTTAGTAGCCACACAGTTAGCAATTCACATCAGTTGAATCCTCACTTCAATATTTGTGAGCCATGCATCGATAGTTTTTCTACCACACTGCACGCATTGAAGTTTACGGAAATCTATTCTTTTTAGAAATCCTCCCGACCCCACCTTGTAAATTTATAAGGAGAGCGTTAAATATATAACGCTGTCAGAGGACAGATTAAACTACGGCACTTTTGGACCATTCAGAAATTATCTTAGGGGGGGATTTATGCGGGCTATGAACTTTTAGCACTGAGGTCTCTAAGACTGAGATTTGACGGAAACGCCGTTACATCTTTAGGCTTTTAGGATGGAGATTGTGATCAAATCTTTCAGAGATAATTGCCCCCCTCCCCTCTTCCAACACATATACCATATCGTCATCAGAGGCGGATCCAGGATTTTGAGTCAGTTTCATTCAATAAGTCTTCAAAAATCGCCCCCTCCTCCTCCCCTCCACAACTCTTAAATCCCCCGCTGGGACTCACATTTCACTTTAATATCGTATTGCTTTTACACGTGTCATGAACTTTGTAATGATTCTCTTCAACATGTTTGTTTTAGTATTCTAGTATTCTAACGATAGAGATTTGAAGTCGACTTAACTTTTTCACGTTTATTCTTAAAATTATCCCGCGCCATGTATCCCCTTTGATAACTTCGAACTCGTCTACTGGCAGACGTCATGGCGAAGTTGTACCGTAATTTAGTGTTAGTCCATATACCGCGCTTGGGGACGCCTGGTATATAGGCCTATCACAGCACAGACAGTTAGAACACGAACACGAAATCATAGATATATCAAGTTGTTCAAAGGTGTACACAATAGTGATTTTTTTTTTTTTTTGTTTTGTTTGTTTGTTTATTTGTTTGCTGTTAAGATTCGTTGTAAAAATGGATGTTGAATATCTTCAATTAATCGGAGAAAGGATTCTTACAGAATTAAAACCTCTGGTGAAAATTGGACTATTTGCTGGAGCTGCTTACACTTTAAAGGTAGTATATTGATATTAACCACAACTGATCCAGGTTTACAGGAGCAATATAGGGGTTCCGTGTGACCAATTAAAGGGTGGGTGGGGGTGGGTGGCTGAGAAGCCGGGGGCCGCCACTGACATAACAGTAGTAACGTGTATGGTTACACACCCATCATGGTATGAGGTTATGAGGTATTTCATCAATAATGTGTGGTGTGTGGGGGGGGGGGATTAAAAGCATCAATAATTCCATCTTGGCCTTTAAAATACCAATATATTTTGGACAACAATTATTCAATCAAATTCACATGCAAATCAGCAATAATCCAATCAAATTTATAAACAAATTGCTTGTATTTGTTGTAATAGACCACACTTTTCAAATGGCCTCACCAATCTCATTTTGCTTCATATATGGACCTGCTGTAAGAGGCTGTATAGAAGACCACAGGATTTCGAGGGAAGATGGGAAAAACTATTCTCATGGAATGGGATAGATTCTAGCGGTTCTAACCCTTTTCTGCTGTTCTAGTACATAGATAACTAATAGGTTTAATATGGAGTTGTGTTTCAAAGCTATGTTGCAAAAGAAGTCCCTTTTCGTATGCATGCCTTTTTGGTTATTAATGTTTGAACATGCTTTATCCCCTCAGCCAGTATCCGAGAGCTTAGAACAAGTTAATAGGGAACAATATCGTTCTTTTTGTCCAATATTATAAAGAAACATTTCTTTTTAATGAATTCAAATTATATGAATATTCCCTTATCTTTATTATTTTAGACAATTTATACAATATGCTGGTGGAAAACCCTTCGCTTGACGGCTGTGGAGAAAATTAACCCTATGCCCACAAAGTTTGAGAAGGATGTCATTTACATGGTGGCTTTCCCTGTTAGGTAAGAAATGATGAATACATATTTCACTCTAGCACACAACCCGAAATTCCCCTAGAAAGTAGGCGCTGTCATTGTGTGATGTATGCGTGTTCAAGTGTGTGGACCTGTGCACGTGCTGTATTTATTTTTCTTGTCAAAGCCACGACAACTGATATGCATGGTGTGGCAATTCACCTCTAATCAGAAATTCTACTTTTCATACACACTTGTTGATTAGTACATGTTAGGTCTCTATATTATATGTGTTTGTTGCATAACAAACAAAATGATCTTTTTTTGAAGCTTCTACGCCTATTAATAAAGAAATTATAACTTAAACTTTTAATTCAATTCTATCTGCTGAAGATTCAGTCTTGCTAATGATTTTTTGATTGAAACCAGATGTCCTGTTGATTTTTAAAAGTTGCATTAGAACTATGAAATACAATCTTCTGTTTGATGCATATTGTTTATGGTCATTCCACGATAAAAATGACCTTTTAATGGAGATTGTGCTATATATATTAAGAAAGTTAGAACAAAATTCATACTATCAAATTTCATGATCATATGCATGTATCACAACATTCAACCTAGAATAAATACTACAAGCTACAAGGTATTCGGTATTTTAGTTTTTGAACGAACACTAGTTTAATTTTTATAATTACGACCACTTGTAGGACCGACTGAAAATGGTTTCAATGGATAAGTGGTCTTTATGGATGTTCCCATAGGAATCATTTTGAAGGATTGGGACCGAGAAAGGTGGTCTTATTATAGAGGTGGTCTTAATTGTACACTGTAGGTTCTACTGAATTTATTACAGTTTACAACCATCCAAACAGCCATTGGATTTTAGGTGAAACATTGTCAGCGTATGCATCTACATTTTTTTTGTATTTGTATTTGAATTGTAATGGTCTCAATTTTCTTATGTTTCAAATTTTGGTGTGTTACGACGTTATCAGATGTCTGAACAGTTCAAGTGAATTTGACTATTTAGAAGATATGTCCATGAGTGTTGTGCAGTTTGTACCTGGGAGACTGTAGAAGTATACAAACATCTGATTTTAAAATGTGAGTTCCAAATCAGTAATAGATTTTCAGAAAATATATCACTTTACAACTGTTCATAAGATATGACTTGAATACTGTAGGACAGATAACATTGATATATACAACTTTTCCTATGCAAACTCATCAAAGTATTGTTTATGGAAGGGTAATCATGTTGGAATAATATCTTCATGTATGGTAGTTACTGGCAAATATTTGATTACAGGGTTATTTTAGGATATATTGTTATTCGTAACTTTTTTCATACTAAAAAGTTTTTAAGTTCTTACTGAGCATATTATTAAAAATAGTCTGAGAAAAAAGCTTTGTATAAACATGTACCATGCCCTGATGACCACAAGGCCCATAAACCACGGCAGGATGAATCCTGCTGTCAACGCACACGTGCACACTCTGGGCAAAACGGTGGCCAGCACACTGGGCAAAATACACTCTCCGGTTATGTGCTAGATTTAGCTTAGGCATTGTTGTGGTTGAACACAAAGAAAATCATCATTTAGTGTCTTTGTGTAAATTCTCATTCAAGAACACATGCACAGTCCCACACACAAAGATACACAGACAGGCACACACAGACAGACTTACACACAGATCTGTGATCTACTGAATGGATGGGAGCACATGTCAGAACTAAACGTTTTGCCTTACCATGGTTGGGATCCCATTCCTGGATCTGCCACTGCACACTCTATTATATGAACCTTTAATTTTGATAGATTTCACTTCATAGTATATTTTGATATTTAAAAAAAAACTTAGGCGAGATATAGCGTACTAAACCTTCACTTTCTGATATTTTCCAACGAAGGTGGAGTTCAAGCAGTAAACTTTCAGAACAATTACATTCTATTAGTATAAGGTATTTGTGACACTTGTATGGGCCGAAATGCAAATATGTAAATGGTGCGCACTTTTCAAAAGGACATTATGCGGTGTCTAGATATTTCTTAATATGAACATTTAAAAGCAATACATGTATATGATCAGCTTTTGTTCCATATTAGCAGATAGAGCAACTTTTTAAAAACAAAAGTTTCTCTAAGTGTATCATCTTGCCACAACAAGGTATCATATATCATTTGTTTCTCTCTGATTATGTATGTATTATAGCCAGAACCCTGAATTGGTGAAGATGTAAGTGTATTAATCTTAGTTAAAACCAGACACAAACAATAGGCAGTATATATTAAAACCTCCAATGAAGACCACCTCTCTATTGAGACCACTTTCACGATCCCAAACCTTCATAAAGCTACCAAAATGAACCTCAGTATAGAGACCACCTTTCTATTGAGACCACCTAACTCTGGTCTAATGTGGTCCTAATAGAGAGGTTCTACTGCACTCTGTTCAAAGGTTGTATTTTGAATTTAGATTGTAACGGTACAAGCATTTACTTAAAAACAGTATGTTTTAATATTGTGCAATAGATTCTGTTTACAAAAAAAGGACAAGTTTATGTTGCTATGATATATCTGTATATCTAAGGATTTTACCAGAACAACATGCTTTATGATTTATGTAATGGAGTGAACATATTATTGTTACATAAACATAATCTGTTTACTACAAAATATGGTAATCCAGATAAAGTTAAATACTTGCAGAAGTACAGAAATCTAATGAAACCTTCCAATCTAAGTCTTTCAGTACTTCATTGCTAGCTGATGTTATATCTGTACAGAATATGCAATCGACGATAAGTTGATAACTTACAAATGAATTTTTGTGCAGAGAAACAAATGATTCCCCAGACAGAGCGAACTATGTTTCATGTTCTGTCAATAGTGTGTTTCTTTGGTAGAATAGTTGAGTTTGGACTTCTAGGCAGATGGTTGTGAGTTTAAGGACTAAAGCATGTGGTGAGTTTTGAGCAAAAAAATCTTTAGGCTTGCTAACTAGTTTTTATGTTGATAATCCTTTAAATTTCAGAATCTCTAAGCAGACACCAAACTTGTGTCCTTTTATGGTGAAGATGGAGACATGGATGAGGATGCACAACATAAAATACCAAGTGAGATATAGCATTTTAATTTAACAGTTGCATGGTACTTTCCAGTCTTGAGCTTTGCGGTAACTATACTTTATTGAGATCTTCCAGTAAAGCAATATTTGGTGTTACATTTTATATATAAATATACTAACTATATTGATGAAATATTGTACAAAATGGGACAACCCAATTCACTACATAAGCATGATAAGATAATTCTTCCAGGTCATTCTAAATTGCTTGTTATTATTCTTATTATGAAGAGAATATATATCAGTGCTTAAATGCAAATGACTTGTAAACTATATATTGTCCCCATGATCAATATAGAACTTTAAAAAACATTTCAAAAGATTTCATATATTAGTTGCCAATGGCTAGCAACATTTCTAAATCAACTACATCATAGAGGGCAGAAAACAACTGAAACTAATGAATGGCCATTCTTTCTTCTCCCCTTCATTGTTTATACTGTGATAGTATTTTATGATAGTATATGATAGTATTTTTTACTATTATGATAGTATAAACAAGGAAGGGGAAAAGAAAGTATGGCCATTCATTATAGTTTCAGCTGGTTTCTGCCGTCCACAATGCATGTTCCCATGCACCTATCCACATGCATGCAAGTATGTACAGGTTTTACATTGTAACTATATTATTTTAGTTCAACTATTTTAGATATTGGTTCATTCTGATACATTTATTAGAAAAAGCATGCAAAAGGGAGTTAATTTAGAAATCATGTAAAATCTTCGGAGGTGCACATATGCGAGGTAGACAGGTCAATAGCATACATAAGGGAGCTGTCATTATTTATGAGGAGGAGGGGGGTGGTCAGATTTGTGTCATTAGTTTACACTGAAAGTTTACCTCCTTGGAAGTTGTGCACTCAAAATTTACCACCCCTCACATTTTGTGCATTGAAAGCATGCAAAAGGGAGTTAATTTAGAAATCATGTAAAATCTTCCGAGGTGCACATATGCAAGGTAGACAGGTCAATAGCATACATAAGGGAGCTGTCATTATTTATGAGGGGGAGGGGGCGGTCGGATTTGTGTCATTAGTTTACACTGAAAGTTTACCTCCTTGGAAGTTGTGCACTCAAAACTTACCACCCCTCACATTTTGTGCATTAAAATCCCCCCCCCCCCCCCCCACCCCACCCTTCATTTCAGAGTGAATGCAACATAGCACTTAATATTGAATTTTATAAAAGACTACATGAAAATATAGATTTTATCACAACTTTAATGTTCACATACAAATGTCCCTTCAGTACAATCATTTGAATTTCACCAGTTCTACATCATGTCAGCATTTTGTTTTTTACATAATACACATCCTGATCTTGATATTAATATTCGGTAGATTGAACAATTACTATCAACATTATCAGTTTCATCTGAACTATCTGATTCTTGTTTCTTCGTCAGTATCATCATCAGTGGGAACAACCCAAATAACACTTTTTTCATTACTTAATTCATCATTTTCATCACATATCAGTATTGTTGAAAGATTAAAACTGTATCAAAGATATTTGATTATATAGTTTAGTTTTTTTGTAATTTGTTTGCAAGTAATACTAAAATTATATATGAAAGTTTTATGTGTGATTCCCGTGCATAGCTAAAAAAAAATCTTGTTTGAATATTTTGCTTTAAATATGATGCACTGAAATTTGACACCCCCCCCCCCCCCTCCATTCCTTCTTGCACTGAAATTCGTCACCCCCCCCACACACACACACAAATTCTGACTTCCCCCTCCCCCTCACAAATAATGACAGCTCCCTAATGCATGCCCAATCCATTGAAATAAACCTGTTTAGTGTAAAAAAGATATTTCCAAGAACATGATTTTATTTGAAGTTAGTGGGTGTTTTTAAACTTGGGTATGCATGTATATGATTAAATGTAGATTCAAAACTCCCAAGTCAGTTAAGGACTATATCATGTAACATCTGTTGGAAATCAAACCCAAGACCATTGCTTGTGCATTTTGAACACAACCAGAGGCTTTGTGATAATTGGATACAGTTCCTACCTGACTTGTAGTCATACTACTTATGGCATTATTACATCTAATGTAATAGAACATCATGGGAAATTGTGATTGCTGTGAATTTGCATTGAATAGTGACAGTTCGGTTTGTTGAACCTTGGCTTCCTAATCATTCACCTAAACAGCTCTATGTAGGCCAAAGTCTATACAAAAATAGCGGAGCTAACAGAAAAGCTAAATCAGATACAAAAGTGCAAGTCATTTTTACTGATGGTGATATACTGCATGTGATTCAACATCAAGCACTAAGAAATATTTAAAAGATAAAGAAATGCATAGGCCAAAATTTTAGATTCTTTGGTTTATTATTTTTGTCAATACATGTATTCTATGTTGTCCAATGGTTAATTAAAAGAGAAAGAAAACAATTCAAAGAGAAAATCATGTACATCAAAAAGGTGTAAGTTGATCATAAACTGAGGCCACAGACTTTGTTTGGCCTAAAAATTTTGGACAGAGTGTGGTTGTTGCCCGTGGGTTGTTGTAGATTACTATATATGTACTTTGTGTACAAAAACATGCACGCACCCTACATTAGCTTTGCTCTGTTGAACACTTTGTTCATAAATTGTGGCACATTTTACGAAAGAGCCAATTTTGAAGCGAACTGAAACATTTTGAGCTGCTTAAAATGACTCCACCTTTGCACTGTACTGTAGGCTATGAATTATTTTGACAAAGAGCTGATTACAAAGCAAAACTCCCGGGGCAAAACTTTGAATCTACCAGAGTATAGACATGGACATCAACATAAACAGACTCCAACTTTTGGCTATGTCTATATAATGAATTGTTATATTTTTCACGCAGCTTATAGCATGTAACTTTGAGCTTTTAAATCATTTTAACCTACAACCGCACAAGTTCCCATGTTTCAAGCTTATAAGAACCAAATCCATGTACTAAATCACCAAATCACCAGGTTGTAAACACAAACACCACAAAATCCAAACATGGGAACCTGCCATTCAGTCTTTATCTAATAAGCCTCATTTCAGACATTTCAATGAACAGATTTAATAGAAGCTAGCTTTTATAAGAATTTTCATAAACGCCCTCTCAACCTATGGTCTATTCTCTATTTTCACCAGATTGTGGACACGAACAACACACGCTCCAAGCGTGGCAACCTGCCATACATGCTGCTTAATGGTGAGGAGTACTCAGAGACACAGTTCATGATTGAGTTCCTCAGTCGGCGCAATGGCCTAAGTCTTGATGAGGGACTCAGTGCCGAGCAGCTCGCTGTCCGCAGGGCGGTCATAGCCTTGGTCGAACAGAGCACTGCGTGGTGAGTCTTAGCTTCAGTCAAACAGACAGAGCAATTGATCATTTTGTGAACCATGGACATGCTGACAATTGCATGTGCATGTATAACTAACTATCTTTTGCATTATAAATTGACTAAACATTGGTGAGTTTTGCTATCAATGTTTCATAAAAATGGAGTGTGATGAAAGTGTCACTATTCTTTTATTGTTAAATGATCAGTAATGGCACCTACCGCATACACCTATCTTGACTTGATATAGTTATCTGAAATTGTCATATGCTAGTTGAAACAATACTTTTTGGCATTGTTGTAGGACGGCATTTGTGTTAGCGTACTGTCGACACAATGAACAGTTCAAGAAGTGGTGCCGCCTCAGTCACAGCAAGTACTTCAATGATGCCCTCTTCAGCAAGATGATCTCCATTGTAAGTCAAAACCAGAATTATTCTTTTAAAATCCATACCATGTACACATAAGCTACATAACTTCTAGATACATCAAGATCGATAAAATTGTAATTTTATTGGGAGTTGAAGCAAGTTTGTAAATGTAAATGTAAGTGTGGTGATTAAACCTATAGTAGTGATCCAAGTCTTGCTCTCACGACTTTATATTTTACACCAGGTCATTGGCACACTTATCAACTGATTATTTCTCACATACTTGCACCAACAGCACATTCAGTCCACAACGCTAATCACTCATAAAATCACTCACACACTCTTTTAACCCAATGACCTGTACCTAATTAATGTGTAGGTAGTAGGTACCACGAAGCTGTCTACAATTAACATCACCATGCAGAATCCACTAAATGTTACAGACAACACTGTCAAATAAGTTGTAGCTCAGTTGTAAAGTTATGAGTGTGACTTAGATGCCCTGCGTATGTGTCCATTGTTTCTACACTCCTAGTGTTAATTAACAGATGCTAGCATGTCAACCATGTTGTGATCAGCCAAAAATAACTTTTGAGAGTAGAATATCTACTATATTTAGTTATGGAAAGCTGTCTTGCCCACGTGAATTGGCCTGTTCATTACATATTCAAACACATTACCTCTACATACAGTGACCGATTAAGGGGGAAGGGGGCTGAGCCGGACTGCAACCAGGGGACCCATGACTTCAGATTTTGACAAAATCTTTACACGTGTAATATTTTTAGGCGAAAGCCCCTATGAATAAGGTGCCCATATAGAAATAATTTAGGGGGACCAAGATTTTCTTATTTTTACATGTAAATTTTTTTATGCAAAAGCACCAAACCAGAAGTCCCAAGTACTGTATACGACCATCCAAGCTCCCAGGGACGTTAAATTGAAATTTTCTCAAACTGGGGGATGGGCTGTTACACGAGAGTGCAGTTACTACATAATTCTTAAGGACATTTAAGAAAAAGAGGGGGAGGGCTGTTACATGAGGGTGGGCACTTGGATGGTCGTATACGGTATATCTTCAAATATTAGATGGGTTATCAGAGGCCCCATATATGTTAGAATGTCGTGATTCGCGACAAAGGGCCCAAGGCCGGTTTAGGCCGTTTTGAGGGGTAAAGGGTTAAAGGGATCCATCTCAATTCACAGCCATGCAGGGCCGTCAAAGTGGTTTAATACATTTTACAGTGTAGAAATCAGATCAATTCTTGTTCATGGCCTTGGAAAAAGTGTTCATTCATGATTTTCTATTTTACAACCAGGGAGTTCAACTAGTTCTCGTGGCCATGAACTTATAATTGCAATCAAGACCTTGCTGCATGAATTTGATGTAGCTATTCTAATAGAAAATATATGATAATGAATGACAATTCAAGCAACATTATCCTGTCATGATTTTGATGTTTCATGTTTCATTATGTTCATATATTTAGAATGTTGCATGTTTATTGATTGTAATATCCAGGATTTTCTTAAATAATAGTCATTTACACCTTTCTCTCAACTTTCCACATACATGTATTTGTAAACTTATAACCAAATTGATAGTTTCCACATAATAGAACAGGCATCGAAAAGCCAACCTACACACACAATCTATGTGGCTTTCTGTAATGCGGTGTGCAGTTGATTTAGAAATACATTTTTATTTCAATTTTTCTCCCTTGAATGAAGATTTTTATGTGTTTTATGTTTTTACATTGGCTGTAAAAAGGTTGCTTTCAATACAAGAAAGGTCAAGTTTATGTAGAAGCCATTCAAGGCAGGTTTATAATCATATTTGTTTGCATTTCCTACATGTGAAAGACAAGATCTTCTGAACCTTTGAATATGTTCATCGTGTTGGAATCCATATATAACATGAACTTTGCGTATATAATAGGATCTTCTAAAATTTGGGTGTCTATATATATTGTATTATTCTGATTACAGCATTTCTTCGGGTTGTGATAGCGTTTGAATTCCATATAATTACTGAATTTGGGTGATACTTTTTCAATTTTTGATGAAGTACAAAAATTTCATATGGACCCAAAACAAGTAGTCGTCAGGAACGCCGTAAATCTCCCCTTCCCCAATCAGGCCATTTTTGAAAAGTAGGCCAAAGTACTCAAATATCAAATCACATGAGGAGAGTGATATAGTCATAAAAAAATGTCAAGTTTGGTGATGATAGGTAATAAAGTCTTCCCAGGAGACATAAACACAAATTTGTAATAATTTGTTTTTAAAACACATCGTAATTTCATCAAAAGTAGGCCAAAGTACACCAAAATCTAATCAGCTCTGGGGAGTGGTACAACGAAGCTAGATATGAAGTTTGGTGACCATAGGTCAAATACTTCTCCCTGTAGAGTGGTAACAAGGTTTATTACGTAACGCTCATAAAGTTGTAAAAAGTAAGCCAAAGTACACCAACGTCAATTCAACTGTGGAGACTACTTTAGTGAACTTAACTGTAAAGTTTAATGACCATAGGTGAAATACTTATTCCAGTGCACAGGTAACAATAGTTTTACTCGAATATTCCCCTAAAAATTCAAAAGTAGGCCACAGTACACCAATATCGAATCACGTGAGGAGATATATAGACATACCAAATATCAAGTTTGGTGATGATAAGTCAAAACTGTTCCCAGGAGACAGATAAACACAATTACGTAATAATTTGTTTTTAAAAACACATCGTAACTTCATCAAAAGTACAACAAAGCTAAATATGAAGTTGGGTGACCATAGGTCAAATACTTCTCCCTGTAGAGTGTTAACCAGGTTTATTACGTAACGCCGTAAGTTCGTCAAAAAGTAGGCCAAAGTACAAAAAATTTTGAGAGGTACTTTTTTCCTCAAACAAGACATATTCAATTTGCAAATCAAATAATCAAGTAGTCTTCCAGTTATAAGCCTGTTTATTTTGGACGGGCGGACGGACATTCAGAAGCAAAGCTGGAAATTTCCCTTCGGACTTTGTCCGGGGAGATTTAATAAAGCTATTAATTTTTGTACCATTCAAAAAACATTAAGCAACAACATTCATGAAAAGTCATTCAAAGTGTACTGCAATGGCCTTGGTCATATGACTGTTAATCATGACAGTCATCTACTCTCATGGCAACAATTTTGAAACTATATAAACTTGATTCACTTTCACCTTATGAAATACCAAAGAGAGATAGACAGTCATAATTGTTTATTCTATCCCCATTGTCATGTGATTTAACTGGTTATTATATATGGCTACTATCTGATATTCTATTGAGTGAAAACATGAATGCCTTCTTAGCCCTTTTGTCAGTAGTGATCCACTGTTGATTTAACCCTGAGATTGTGTATTTGAAAGCCTCCATTTTTCAAATTGGTCATCGGATTATTACCTTTTCCAAAATGGAACATGGACAGTCTTTCTGTTACATGATCATGTGATCAATTGAAATTTAAGGATGTCAATCTCTTGTCAAAATTGTTCTCAACTATCTTATGCACAATATATCCTGCGGCGTATCTAATTGGTGAAATAGTTTATTTTAGTTTGACTGGGCATTTTGTGGCTCTAAAAAGACTGTAATGGGATGCGTCACTCCAGTGAAGTCTTTTGATGGGTTTGCGGTTCTCATGGGAAGTCCTAGAAGTTACCTAAGAGCATATGTCTAGAATATAGTGCAATTGGTCAATATACATGTATTTTTCTATGTAACCGTATTTCAAGTCAATGGTCTAGACTATTTATGACCAGGAAATAATATACTGGAGTTGGTGACTACATTATTTATACTGTACAAAATAGTTTTAAAAAACTTGTTACATATATATTAAAAGGACAGGGCAACACCTTGAACTTATTAGAGCTAGAGTAACACAGCCATACCATACACATACCATACAAATTACAAGACATTAGTTATTGCATTCTCAAAAGATACTGAAGACACCAAATAAAATGCGTCTATATCCTCTTTGTTTTGATCAAACCCTATGATGCTATTATTACAGTTACTATATTTCATTCTGCACCACACAAAGTAACTTTTATGAAATTCGGTTTGAATTGAAAAAGTTATGGGGGAAAATAGTTAATTTGAAATCTTTATGAAATGAAATCTAGTGTGCAACAAATAATCACTGCAAGTGACATTATGTCTTAATATTTCAAATTTTCCATAAATCTAGGTTCATTGCAGGTAACCCCTCGTGCAAATGGCCATGGCTATGGTCACCTGACCAATGACGAGCTGGCACAGACAGGCAAAGATGACATCCGCGCCATCTCCACACTGCTCGGGGACAAGAAATTCTTCTTTGGGGACAAACCAACTATGGTCAGTCATCATCATGTCATCATAACTTTGTCGATAAAATTACTCTTGCCATCATGTCTTTTCGAAGTTCAATCAGCTTTTTAATTCATTTAGCTGTCTGATTTGCCACCTAGTGAGCATATGATTGAGATGAGCTCAGTTTATGTCATAGGAGAAAGTGGTCGGTGGTTTGTGGCTTCATTTTGTAATAGCACTATGCTTAGTAAATGCGCTGCAATATGTTCTCCTTTTCTCTCTATTTAAAACTTTTAAGAGCTTGCATGTGAATTTTTAAAGTTAATCATCTCAGTATACATGCAATTAATGCTCTTTAGTCGTTTGCAAAGTCAGTGATTTTTATAGGCCTTTGATCATGTAATTTCATTGTTTTGTATAACACTAAATAACCTTGAGATTAATTACTGCACGTTACATTTAAAGATAATGCTCAGTCAAAAATATAAGTGATCTGTAAATTCCAGGATCAATAAACGATGTCTCTTCCATTGAAAGTGTAAGGAAAATAATACTAATACTTTTTACCTTAATTATATATTACACCTACAAAAATACCAGATGTCTTGTAAGGTAAAACACAAGGTCACGTGACATTGCATAATCACAATTAACATAACAGAGATAGGAGGCTTCTTATGTGCACCGTGCAAGTTACGTTTGACGAAAATCATTCAGTTTACATTTGGCTGCTTTACTTGTTTTGATGGTCACTAGCTGGCTGTTTATGTTGTGGTATCTAAATTGCTCTACGTGCTTTAATACGTTGTTCAAATGAAAGAAACTTTCAGAATGCACATTACACATCACATTGCTTTTCTACAAGCATACTTGGTCAGCCACTCAGCATAACCTTTAAGTGAAGTTGTTTATGTGAAAAATTCCAAATAATTGAGACACTTCATTTCAAATTGACAAATTTTAAGGCCCAGATTTTGACATCCAAGTAGAGGACAACCAATCATTACACGTGTCGTATCTGTCACAATCATAGAAGCCATTTCAAACTTCTACCAAACATATAGATCTAGTAATGCTTAGATTTATATAACATTGACCTTAACACTTCCAACCATGTGGAGAAAGGTACATGTGACTAAAACCTTAAGAGTGACCTTTTTTACAATTATGAAACTACCAGTATATCAGATAGCCTATATTTATAGCAATGAAGCAAAAATATTTATTGCCCTTAGATTTGGATCTTAATGTGTTTTCTAAAGACATGGGTTTCATAAGGTAAAATTTATTTCACATTAAGCAATACGATAGCCATCACAAAGGTCTCTTCAATTGGCATTTGTCTAGACACTAAACTAACATTCAAATCCATCATTAATATCAGTGACCTGATTTCTATTTGCTTTCTTTCAATATAGATTTTTTATCTGAGACTACACTCATGACATTGTTACAAATAGAGGCAACACGTCAAAATCCTAACTTCATTCATGGATAGATCATAGTAACAACCCAATATCATAATTATATGTCCCTTATTTTGCAGATTGACTGCGCTCTGTTTGCTCAGCTGAGCCAACTGGCATACGTGACCTTCCCATACCCCCACAAAGAGCTGTTCCGCACAGAGTGCACCAACATTGTGCCATATCTAGACCGAGTTAAGGCGGCCTTCTGGCCCGACTGGGATGAGCGTGTCGATGATAGCCTCTTTGGAGACTACAAGTGGCGCATCTTCCCTTTCTAGACTAGTTCCACTGTTAAAGTTGGTCTATTATAAAAGGCGTGATAGTAGATACGTAATTGTATAAAATAATGCCTTCAAATTTATCACAGTCAAATGTATACACATGTAAATATAGAATTTTTATAAGGTTATCAAAGTACATTATTGTGCACCGATAACTAGGAGCATTTTAAATAAGAAGGTAAATAGGGTTAAATTTGCTCGAAATCTAGAATACCGTAACATTTTAGTGAATCTCATTTCTTTCACAAATTAGCTTTTGTAAATTATTTCTATTCTAACACAAGTTCCATTGCTCATATAAACCTTTTGGGGTGCCTTTTGGTGTCTGCAAATTCATTGCGATCACGTCAATTTTTCTAAACATGATTTCAGAAGTATGAGATTTGAAAATTTAACTAATGGGTCATCACTACGAACAATCCCATAACACACTGCATAGGGCTTTCATTTGGTCACATTAGGTGACAAAGTAGGTAATCTAATAACTGGTGTTCATACATAGCTATGAATATTGGTTATAATCTCGTAATTAGGTATACTTATTTAAATACAATTTCTCTAATAGAAAAATGTGCCAGGTAATGAATGTTGTACTTCTTGTATGATTAATAAACTCTGTATATCCAATTGTATAGTGTATCTATTGAGAAGAAGCAGTTTTTTTTTTTTTTTTTTTTTTGTTAGAGGTATAATGAATACTGTCAATAAGTGTATATACTGTGTAAAATGTTCGTAAATAATCCTGGAGCAAAGAATGAATGGTCTCTATTTTTTCTGCTAGTAGATTACAATGAATTTTCAACAGTGAAATAAAACATATTGATGAGATTGTTACTTGTTTGGTCAATGTTTTACAGTTTTGAGAGATTCACCTTTTTATTTATTTTACATTTTAGTTTATTATTTAAAATTTTACACATTAAAATGAATAAATAAATATATAATAAAGTTCATAGCCCAACTGAAATTATTAGAGAAATTTGCTTCAACATCTACTTTTTGTGCAGAATGGCTCCTTCACTCAACACTTAAACTGATCCGAGTGAAAGAATTGTAGCGCAGACTTCAACATCTGATGATGTCTGATCATTATGAACCCATGTATTTTGCATTCTGTAAGATTACCAATCTAATTCATCATGCAATCTGGCAAACTGTCCATATCTACCAGGACAGTCACCAACTGATTGCATTGTGTACATGTCTATATGGTCAAATGTTATCTTTATAGAAGCAAATTGGCAATTACAACAGCAATATGTTAATCTTTTTTTACTTCCGTGAGCGTAATATAAATACTCCATTGGCATTTTAATACACAAAATTGTTATGAACCACACCTTACAAAATTGAGTTCAATTATAAAATGGGTTGTGTGTGACCCAATGGGCAGAGCCCTTACTTTTTGCTTCTTTGCTACTGCTGAACAAGCTTTTAAATACTTTGCTTGCTGTTGGATCTTCTTGAATGGATTTAGGTTTCTTTTTATCAACAGTTTTTCCATTTGTTGCACCACGGCTTTTATCACTTGACCCATTGTTCTTTTCGTATTTCTCAGAAACAAAACTAACTTTCTTCTCTTGTCCATCTAATTTTCCATTGGTATCTACTTTGGAACCAACAGATGTTTCACTTTTGGATTTTTTGCTGCTAGGAGCACCATCTGAAATAGAGGTAAAATTATCTAAATAATATCATACAATTTGAGTTTCTTGTTTCTACCACGATGTTGACAAATATACAACAAACATGCTGTTGCTTATGATGGGTAGACAATCAACAAACTGGAGAAACAAGGTTGATAACAGGAATAGTAATAAAAGAATATGTTTAGTTAACTACATGTATTGGAACCATCATTTTTGCTCTGTGGCGAGACTCGCTGTTGTCGCAATAGTTTCAAGCCGAAGGAAAAGGCTCAGTTTGTCACATGACCACCATGGTGGCAGCAGTCATGTGACAGAAAAGACGAGAAGACAAGAGGCAAGTCATAACTGGTGTTGCAGTTCATCTCAGGTTGACATACGCGGATCTCTATGGACTCCTGAACCTTTCTGCATAACCCATGTTCTTCGCGAGTTACTAAACAGAGAAAGTCTCGTTGCTGAGCAAAATTAATGGTCTCAATAGGTACAATGTACAATGTTTTAATCATGAATACTGGAACCCAGGATGAACCAAATATACATTCTTTGAGCAACAGTAACAGTTCTTTCGCGAGTTCAAGAGAGTTAGTGGCTATCATTTTTTCAGATGCTGTGAAAGGTTTTCTCAACAAACATTCATACAAAAGTAATCACCCTTTTCTCGGACTGTTTTTGATTTGGAAGAGAACTGATGATTTGTAGGTGAGACTGTAAATTTCATTTTATTTTTCATTTACATAATCAAGAAGATTCAACTTATATTTTAATTAAAAGATAATGAAATAACAAACTTGCCTTGATTTGGGAAAAACTGTTTAATGAGTTTTTACATTAAACAAATCATATGCTCCACACAGTATACAGTGAACATAGCCAACCCCACTAAATCAAGCAAAATCACAACCAACAATTGTGAACGCTGTAATATGGGAAATAGCATAAAATGACTCGACGAGGAGTCAAACAATGTAAAAGATAATGAAAAAACAACGAACTTGGTTTGGAAAAAACTGTTTAACGAGTTTTTACATTAAACAAATCATATGCTCCAAACCCCCAAACCAAGAAAGTAGAAAAAAAAACACGATAATATACAAACAACGGTCAAAACATTAAACAGCATATAATAAACAAGTCAACAAATCACAAGCCATTAGATATGTACATGAGATAATGTATCTACCATGGCCCATTGGTGAGCCAGGCTAACGTCAACATAAGCTTGATAACATTGATAGTGAAAACATAATTTTGAATCAGTATTGAAATTAGGTACATGTAATAACTTAATTAAAATGCCATTTCTAATGGACAGAGCCACTTATCTTACCTTATTGCAACTAAACTCATGTTATATACAACATACTGACGGCATAACATAATAATTATTAAAATCTTATGTAAACTTGACAAAAGCTTTAACAGATTTAATATACTTATATCTATAAATATATGAAAAATTATATTTCAAAGTTCCACATGAGAAACATGGAAGTCACTGATAAAACGACACACGGAGATGGCCATCTCAACTCAAAATGATATTGTTGATATTTACACTGATGCATGATCTGAAATAATATGACGTGTAACATGACAATAAAAATATTCTTGACATTCAAAATAGGTTGTTTCCAAGCACTCAGCAATATTATATGCAAACATCATAATAAAATCAGAAAGAACAAATTAGTTAAAATGTTCAATGCTATGTACATGTACCAAGTTCTTGCAACAAATTCATATGACTGGTTTACATTATTCTATTGAGTAGAAAATCACTTGAATCACTCGGATTGTTCTAATCGACCCCAAACAGATAGAATTATGATTATCAGAGTTTTGAAGTTGTCTAGCACATGTGAACAATAATTACGCTTGTGTATATACGCAGTGTTTTTAGGAAAATACAAACACATTAGACAAAGTAGTCATAGCCTCAAATAGTGGATTTCTAGTCACTCAATATATTTCACTTCGAATACATATGCCAAAGCAGTGGTTCAAAGTAGTTTTGACTTATATAGGTAATTTTATCGTAGACAAAGATATGTAAATCACAACTTAGACAGCTTTTATGATATAATGTAATATTAGACTTCACAAAATAACTCAAAGTAGTATGTCTACTATGTAAACAAACTATGCTTATATAAAATTATAAGCACTAAAATGCTAGTGGCTATTCCTCCTTTTCATTCTTTTTTGAGTTTTCATCCTTTCGATGGAGGTAATGCGGGTGGAATTTTCCACAACCCTGGACATTGCATATATACATATATGTTTGAATTCGCACTTGGGCCTCGAACAACCTCTTGGGAAATTATAGTCCCTACAAATTCTTCCTTAGCTTCCTTAGCTTCCTTAGCAGGCACACTCTCACCCCATGCTGGAACGGATCACCCCATTCATGAATGTTTCCGGCTGCTATATTATGCCTATACAAATCGTCATAAGCCATGACTCTGTCCGAAGGTCTGTAACCTTGAAGCAAGTGCCCGATTTGCATTGTGTAATCAAGGTAACTTTCCTCAGAAAACGACGGGTCCTTCTTTAATTCATCAAATACTTTGATAGTGGCACTTATCCACATAGGGGGCGTAATTTTAGAATTTGTGGCGGACTTTCTACCTCTTATCACCAGGGAGTAGCCATCATTTCCGTGCACTGTCAAATCATCGTTGCCATATTGCGCGCCATCTATTTTTCGAGCAAAGTCCTTAATTTTCAGATATTTCACCTTACATCCCATATGCGTCAGAACATCCTTTAGTGGATCTACTTCATAAACTTTTGCCCGAGTCCCGGACACCGAATCGTTTTGAGTTTGCTTCAACAGGTCGAATAGGAATGTGTCATTCTGTTGAGGTCTTGGTAAACATTTTGTGGTCTGTTACTGGTTTTGCCCAACTACTAGTATCTTTACAACTTACTTTACTAGACTCTAGTTGAGCATTAATGGCCGCAACTTTGCGCTTTTGAACTTCCACATTTAATCTCTGTTCCTCCCATTTTAGTGTTCCCAATTCCTTCTCCAAGGAAGCCGGTTCATCAGTTTTTCTATCAAAAGTTGCGAGGTCAGTGAGCGAGTCATGGAACTCTCTCTCGTCGTCACTGTCCACGGTCGCTATATCCACGTCATCAGCGTCTGGTTGTCTAGGCGGGAAATCACGTTCCTCTAATTTTGCCATTTCTTCACTCGAGAAACCAGTTCCGTCTGCTTGTAATCCAATCTATTCCTGTCACTAAGTTCTTTTGTCATACTTAACATCAAATTCACATAAAAGCATAGGATCACGAAATTATATCTATTTTTAACAAACGGTGCCATAAAACAAAATGGAGATGCGCTAATAATATTAGTAATAACTAGACCGCGAAATTTTCGCATACCTTACAAACGTGAATAATTTAACATTCAAAATTAAAGCAGTATATAGACAAAACCGGGTGAGTTGTTAACATTGATTATTTTATTGGGCAAGTTCTTGGGGCGTATCACGGCGAGCCCGAAGGGCGAGCCGTGATACGCCCCAAGAACGAGCCCAATAAAATAATCAATGTTAAACAACGAACCCGTTTTTGTATTTATCAGTCTTTTCTAAACAATTACAATACTGTTTCAAAATAAACTGGCATATTTTCAACACGTTTAACAAGATAATTTATCAATAAACTACAAAATGCAATAATGTAGGAATACGCTGTATAATCATAACAAAACACGGCACAGTCACTCTCTCAGACATATAGGCGCCTATGGTTGGACTTCTGCACTACAATTACGTCAGCCGTATGACTGCTACGCACGCTGTACCGTGCGATTTCTTTGATGTTCATTGATTTTGGAGGTTTTCCTAGAAGTAGCAGGTGTGCTAGATTATTGAACATATTTGAAGTGGGGCAAAAGTAGTCCGGTTGACAACTAACCATATACGGAATCCGTATATGGACAGTCCTGATACAACATATTTTTACACGGCAGTTCTGGAGGTCGATATCGACTGAAAATACATGCAAAAGACTGATAAAAAGGTATCCTTTATACCAACCGATAATTAAATTTTTACTTGCCAATACTGAAGTTAGTTTTCATTCAAAGATTAAATACATCGTGTTACAGCAACATGGAGTCAGTTTTTGCACACATAAGAGCAGTATGGCTAAAGCGGATAGCAAGAAACACAATTTTACTGTGGCAGGTGTCTGCTTGGTAACCAAATTGAGGGCATTCTCAAACTTGACTCTGACTTCATATGTCCAAGATGTAATTGCACTGGTAAGCCAATTGATAGCAGCGCAATCAAGTAGGTCACAGAAAATGAACTCGGTTATAGGTGGTAACAGAGTTTTGTTATTTGGGTGACATTTGTTGTCCAGCGACGGGAGCTGTGAAATGGCTGCAACCATTAGATGTAAAACTGCTTGGGCAAATTTTGAGAGCTTCTGTCAGTCCTCACAAATAGGAATATATACATTTATTTTCAAGGTACAGCGTATTCCTCCTGTGTACGCAGTACACTGCTTCATGGTTCTGAGATGTCGGCAGCTTCTTGCATCCCTGTAAATAACCTGAGAACTCCGGGCTTTGAGAAAAAATTACAGGGCCATAATTCGCTGCATGTGTGTGTTGTGAAGCCTAATGATAATACATGATGTACTAGCAAGGCCAGCCTTTTACAGAAATTGAGCTTCTTAGACAATGTGCTTTACAAAGGAAGACTGAGATGACCAGGTCATTTTAAAGGTGGCTGGATTAAAAAAAAATAAGAAAGCTTGTAATGCCAGGAGAGCAAGGCTGAGGAAGACCAAAACAGAATTGGGACACAGTCATACAGAAAGATCAAGCACGTCTGAGTATGGGTATAATGGACCATATTAATGGACTGAAAGGCTTGAGGATTAGTGAGATGTAGCCTGAGCATCCAGGCCTCACCGTTTAAATTGAAAAATAACTTGGGTTTGACCAAATGAATTCTACGATTTGATTGATTGATTGAAGTACAATTTCGCAGTATAATATATCATTATAAACATATTGAATCCATGGAAAGTTTTCATACCTTCATTTTTAGCAGTTTCAGAGGCCTTTTTCTTCTTATTTTTCTGAAAATATATAGGCAAATGGTTAATTGAATAGTTGAATCTATATTACAGCAGTTCTCTACTTTTTGTCTTTTCCTTTTTCTAGGATTATCAAGCAATTGGAGACTTGGTTCTTTTTATACATTATTTATTAGTTCATCTTTACACAACACACACATAATATTTACTGTTGACAGTTTCGGCAACTCCTGTCACCATTTTCAAAACGTCTCTGCGCATGTTACGGTCACTCAGCACGACTTCCGATGCCGAAAATCAGGTCGTACATGTGAGAGAGTTGAAAGGCCCCCTCGTCTCGGTTCATGACCTGCTTCTGTCCTCGTATCTTTATCGCCTTCCTGATGGTTCTTGTTCTCCAATCCCCCTCCCTATCCAGTACACTCACTTCCTCCCAGTCTATCTCATGATTGTTTTGTTTCACATGATCTGTGATCGCACTCTTGTTGATCTGGGTGAGAGATTCTTTCCTCGCAGCTCTGGTGAAAGATCCCCCACTGTTCTGCTCCACATCCTTCATGTGTTCTTTTACACGGGTGCCCAGTTTTCTGCCAGTTTCCCCAACATAAACACTCTTGCAAGACTTACAGGGAATTTTATACACCACTTCACATTTCTCTAGCTTATCCTGTTTGTCCTTAGGGTGAACGAGAATGTTCCTGATGGTCTGTAGGGGCTTCACCGCTGTAGACACTCGGTGCTTATTAAGGATACGTAAAATACCCTCTGTTACCCCTTTCACGTAAGGTAAGATGACTAAACCTTTGGAGCCTGTTGAGTCCTTATTCTTTTTCTTTCTCTTGTCCTATCCTCCTTCCTTCTTCTTTTCAATCTGTGCTTTCACTTTTTCAAAAGACCATCTTGGGTAACCACATTTAGCTAGAGCCCCTACTATGTGTTCTTCTTCTTTCTGTCTATCCCCTGTCTCTGTCACTATATCATTGCACCTGTCGAGTAGGGTCCGGATCACACCTAACTTGTGTTGCAACGGGTGGTGAGACGAGAAATGTAGATACTGGTCTGTGTGGGTCTTTTTCCTATATACAAGCAGTTTCACAGTACTGTCTGCTTTCCTAACTATCAACGTGTCTAGGAACGGAATGGTGCCATCCTTCTCCTCTTCATGGGTGAATTTAATGCTTCCTGTGGTATTTACTGTATTGAGATGGTCAGTCAAGTTCTGTGTTTCCCCTTCTTTGATCTTTTCAATACATCGTCTACGTATCTTTTCCACAACTGCGGTCTGCATGTGATTGGTGAAGTGGCAATAGCTTCTTGTTCCAACCACTCCATAAACAGGTTTGCGACAATGGGTGACACTGGACTACCCATAGCTGTGCCAAAGTTGCCGAAACTGTCAACAGTAAATATCATGTGTGTGTTGTGTAAAGATGAACTAATAAATAATGTATATATATGTATTCCAACACGATGAACTCGTTCAAGGATATTGGTTCTTTTTAGTTTACATGAAACTTTTGTTTTGCGATCAACAAATGGGCCACAAATGTTAGAAGAAAACATATTGTTGAAGTTTGCATTTTTAGCCACAAATTAGATCAAAATCAAATGATTTTTATGAGCAAAGAAATACATGTTTAACCCATTACCTTTTCTTGTTTGGCTTGCAGTCTTCTCTCGAACATCGCTTGTCTCTGTGCAGACTCCTCATCATCATTTTCCGTATTAATAGTAACAACATCTGTTTCTTTGAAAGGCGCTCCACACTAAAATGCAAATCTATCTTGAATTATTTACTTGCCTATTGTTTCAACTACATGTATTAGTTAAAGAAGAGAATTTCAAGTGACAATGATTCAACAAATGTCTGACAATACTACCAAAAGTGCAACAAAAAAAAATTCAAGTACATTGTGACAATAAAAACATTCATATATTGGCTTTCCACTATATGGGAATTATCACTAAAAATTTAATGGGAAGTAAAATACATCAAGCCTTATAACCAAACACAACAAGTATCTTGGCAGCTAATTTTGGTAACTCTTCAATACCACACCTAATCAAAGGTGAGGCGCAATACCAATAAATGACCTGCCTTATTGCATGTGACTGGTTTCACTTCTTTTAAGGCTCTTTCAGAAAATACACATCCACAGCCCCACATGAACTGAAATCTGAAATCATTTGGTCAAAAGTAGATTTTTCATCGTATCAAATATTTCCAAAGGTAAGAATTTTATCATGGAAATAGAATTAACAAATCCATTCACAATTACTCTGTTTTATTCTACTTTTGTAGAACAGCAACCACTTACTTATAAAATCCAGTCATTTCGAGACCAGAAATAGGACAGATGTACTGACAAGCTCTCTCTACGTAGCTCTCAGCTTTGTCATCACCTTCCTTGTAAGCTGGGTTCAAAGTCAAATTTAATTCCTTCACATCCTAAAAAATATGACATCTTTTTCATTACAAAGAAAAACTCCTATAGACTTATACGACACTGAATTATGTAATCCATTTATTAACATGGCAGCATTGTGTTAGAAACTCGTTTTCAATTCATAATAACATTCATCAACTGTTAATCAACTGGACTAAGTTGTGTAAAGAACTATGTATAAATAGTAAAAGTAGAATTTGTTTTTAAAATGATATATGTCCTATTTTTGTTCTTCTATGATACAATACATAAATAGCCTACTGTCATCTAAATGGTCAGGTAGTAAAAATATATAAACAGCTAGGTTTGCAGTGTCTGATGAGATGCTTCATTGTTCATTTGAGGGCAAGTTTTCAATGTTAAAATTGGTAAGCTCTTAATGACAGAAAACATGAAATTAATAATACCTAACAAGACCCAAGATTTTCAAATTGACTTACCTTTAGTCCTTTGATGTGCTCAACTTTCTCAGGATTTTCAAATTTTCCACGATCCAATAGTAGCTCAATTATTTTATCTTTGTTATATAATCTGAAAAGAGTATTTCAGCACTGTTAACTTTAAGAAATAAAATGGAAAACGCATATCAGATCAACAAAAACAAAAATATAATACACTTACCGACCAAGCTCACAGGCAACGATGGGCTTTCTAAGTGGTTCTTGTGAAAGGGCGCAATGCATCCATTTAGCTGCCAACTCTGATTTGCGATCAACCTTAAAGCATAAGATGATTGTCATATTAGTATTACATGGGATGTATAGATATATATAAAACCCAGGCTATGATTGTTGTCCATACTATAGTCAATATTCAAAGTATGATATTACATATATCTCCAAGATAGTACATCCATTTTACGTATAACCAAAAATAGTCTGAGTGAACAATCTCGAGAGTAAATGAAAATTTGTTACATGAATGTTAATGTTTTAGGATGTAGGTACAGGGTGTGACATAGATCTACAAGTTGTACAATTAAAAAACAACAACAAATCTATGTATATGCACCTGCCAAAACTTGTAGCCCAGCCAGTTTTCAGGTTTACCACATATTACAGGGCTACCAAGTACTTATGTCAAAGCCCAATGTATCAAAAAATATTCATTGATATTGATAAAAGCTTTGACATGTTTGACATAATTCTAACACCAAGTAAATATAGGTTACTGATGTATCGCTGTAGTAACAGTTAAACATTAATTCCTGAACTATCACTACTACTACTATTTTTTAACATTTGTACTGTTTCAACAAAAATTGTTGATTGATTGATGAGTTTGTTCAGGAATTAATGTTCCTAGGTTACCACATAAAGGCGAACATATATATGTATTGTTCATTTCCTGTGGCCCTGTTTTGTTTGGCAGGTTTAGATATTAGATAACCAACTGAGCCAAGGGTGTTAGGAGGGATCACACTAGCTGTTGTTTTCAAGCTAGTCAAGTTCTTTAGCATGCAGAGGGGTGGCTCTCCTCTACACAGGACACGCCTTTTAACAAGGCGTCCGAACCTAGGGTTTGGTGTCGCCACAATCTTGTATGATATATCAATAGTAGGGATTAGCTGTGTGAAGATCGGCAGTACTGTACTGCAGTGGCAGACGCACGACATAACTGTTTGGCGACATGAAGTCTGCCGTGGATGGGCCGCGAACTCACAACGCATACAAATCCTGCTTGCTGGTCGTGCGCTCTATAACCACTGTACTAGTACTAGCAGTACTAACAAGGACCACTGTTGCAGCATGTGGGCCCAGCGGTTTAATCTTTGTTTAATCTCATCATCGGCCTATTTCTACCCTAATAGAGTCTCGTCACGTCACTAAAATGTACGTATGACAAGTGTAAGTGTAAGTATATACTTTTCCTACGCAGACTCGCAGTTGCACACTAGATGATCAGTTACTTAATCAGTAGCACAGTACCTTTTTCTGGTTTCTTTTTTTTTTCTGTCTGACAAGTTCAACTTTTTAGGTATTGAACCTCCGTCTCCTCCCATATTGAAATTTAAATATCAGCCCACAATATGTAGTCTTTTTGGGTTTTTTTTACAAAAATTGAAGAAAATTTCCGAATTGATTTGGTTTGGTTTGGGAACACAGGTCGGCCTGATCTCATAACCTCATTCCATCTCTGACCCCTACCTGGGCTGAAGGTGGAACTTAGTTCATGAACCAGTACTCACGTCCAGTTGGACGCCCAACCCTTGGGCATTACCCACCTTTTAGGTGTGGGAGGTGACGACCACAGCAACCCGAAACGGTTAAACCATCCTGGGGGGCGTCCATTCTCCACCCCCTCCTACCTACGTGTTGAAACTTTGTGCCCCTATATCCTGTTATCTATCTCCTGTTGTCTACACTACGTGGCCCTGCATCCTCCTATTCTTCTTTCCTGTCGTTCCACCCTAACTATTACCCCCCACCCCCCACCCCCACCCCCCAAAAAATTGAAAAAAAATAACTAAGTACGTAAAAAACAAAATATTAACATGATATTAATATTTACCTTGATAGGGACACATCTTACCCAATCCTTTCACGCTGTCCTGTCTTTCCAGTTAAACTCTGATGCCCCTTATCTGGATTTCATCCCTGTCACTCCATTTCTGCCCTCCAACCTGTATACATCCTGTTCCACAACCAGACTCCATCGATCCGACAATCATTTCTGTCCTCCAACATATATACATCCTGTTCGGCAAAACCAGCTTTCATCGATCCTGTTTCACCACCAGATCTCATCGATCCGACAATCAAGCTTCTGTCCTCCAACCTATATACATCCTGTTCGTCAACCAGATTTCATCGATCCTGTTCCACAACCAGACTCCATCGATCCGACAATCATTTCTGTCCTCCAACCTATGTACATCCTGTTCGACAACCAGACTCCATCGATCCGACCATCCAAATCATTCCTACCTGTTTAATGTCTTCATTTCCCTAACCCTACTTATTTTACCCAAGCTGTTTCATGTGTCCCCCTTCCCTCCTAACTATCACTAGTCCTATTCTTCCAGCCTATTATTTCCTACCTACCTATTTACTA
>CM032664.1:15038154-15064534 GCA_019095985.1 Streblospio benedicti | reverse complement strand
ACCTCCCTTATCTATCCTGTTGAAAACTTCCTCTATCAGTTTGTAGAGGAAGTCCTGTTTTACATGGACTCCATCCCTGGTGGTATTATCCCTGATGAACGTTTCATACCTTACATCTTTCTCTGACCATGGGTTTACTACCTTTGCCCTGGCGAGGTGAGCCGTTCTCATCATGGAGTCTTTCATTTTTACAAGAAGGTCTTTTGGGATGTCACTTCTCGGTGTAGGCAAGATAATATATACTTCTTTGTTCTTCTGTTTGCATCTATAAATTACCTCTTTCAAGTCTTCTATCATGTGATTACTTTCTTTCTCTGCCTTCTCCTTGTTCTTCCATTGTAAACCGGCGATATCATTGCCCCCTGCCCATATCACTATTCTACTGACTTCATCGAACATCTCGTGGCTTATTACGTCTGTTGCCACTTGTCTGAAGCGCCCCCCTCGTCTCAATGACAGGCACAAGCCTTCTCTCCAGGCCACGAAGTCAAACGAGCTGTCGGTTGTCAGTGCACCAAACATGCTGTCTGATGCCAGCAGAATATTGTCTTTCCTGTCAAGAGGAGTCAGATGTAATTCCTCCTCTTTGTCCCACTCTTCATTATCCCATATAGTCAAGTAAGTAAGTCTTCACACACTTAGTCTAAATTATTAGTTTAAGTTTCGGCTAAAGTTGAATACTAACAATCACTAAAATAATTACAAAACCACCTGAATTCACAAACGTCAAATTGTGAGTATTTAATTTTACATAAATATTGTAATCAATTCTCATTTGATTCATTGTCTTAACATCGACATAAAGATACGAAATCAAATATAATTCGTCTGCTTCAGAGCTTAGGTGCTTGGAGAGTTATTATTTATAGAGCTATTTATTTCTATTTACTCAATGTAAGTGCGATGATAAATTTATTTTGCATGTGTTATGAATAATTCAAATATATGTTGGTGTTTTTGTATACCGAAAGTAACCACTGTGTCTATTTGGTTGACACAAATCGTTGTTTTGTGCAGCCACGTCTACAGTACTACACGTACTAGACTGTCACGGACACTGTTACTGTCACTAACACACATCCGGTTATTTGCAAACTCAAGTTATCAGCAGTTGCATAGAAGTTTCATCCTCAAACAAGCCAAAACGTAAATGATATTTGACTATTTGTAATTTTGCTGTAATATGATAATTGTTGTCAGGTGATCCTTAAGATAATCGGGATTATAAATTGTGCCATTATCTCAAAAACACGGAATTTACTGTGCACAAACTCAAGCCGAATTTGTGTGATCTAAATGAAATATTTGTAATTTTGTGATCTTTTTGTTGTCAATCTTTAACACATAGTAAATAGGTTTCTATTCTCAAGGAAACCCCCACGTCACATATCTCGTGATCACACACCCGCGAAGGGAAAACATTGACATTTGACCATATAAATGCATGCGAAAGTGTCTGTTTTTCACGTGATATTTCTGTACTTTAAAGTTGCTTTATTTCGCAAATGATGGAATAAGATATATACTATGTGTATTGCTTATTTATTTTCAGAATCATGTCTGGAGATTGTGTGCTGGTAGCAGGCGGTGCAGGTTATATTGGAAGCCACACAGTGGTGGAAATGGTGAATGCTGGCTACTCTGCTGTTGTTGTGGATAATCTTGTAAATTCAAGTACAGGTTGGTCAGCAAGGAAAACATTTTATTATTAATTCGTATTTACAGCTTCTGTTGTAAGCTTGTAAGTAAAGTCTATTCATTTATACAGATAAGTCACAGTGACTCGTCACATTAATCTCTAATTTTTCCTGTTTTTAAAAAATATGTTTTCTTTTCAATTTTTTTTTCAGAAAGCTTGAAGAGAGTGGAAAAAATCACAGGTTCTTATTAATTTACCTGTTGATAAATGATAATGGCAATTTTCCTTTGATTTATGGCATTAATCATAACATTCAATTTTTTTCAGAAAGCATACGTCGTGTAGAAAAGATCACAGGGCAAAATATTACCTTTTATGAAGCAGACTTATGCAATATGGAAGCTCTTCGAAATGTTTTCAGAAAGGTACGTGTGCTTGAATTATTAGAACAAAGAAATTACTTTAATTAGGTCTTTTAAAGGTTTTCCTCTGCGACGGAACAAGAATGCGTTGATTTAAGCAATATGAAGCATTATGTGTAGGGTTCAATTGAAATTAAACGCATTGATGATTGATAATAGGGCTAAAGGAATGATTAGAACAATTTAAATACCCATCATCAGAAGTAAGCTATAAACCCCATCAAAACACGTGTAAGTGAGAAATGTACAAAATGACCTTCGTTGAACACTTCTAGCAAAAATCATCTGCTTAGGTAATGTTCACATGACTGCGTATTTTCTTGAAATATACAGTATACTAGTATGATATTTTCTTCTTGATTTCAAATTATAATATATATTATATGTGGACATTCAATATAAATCTTATATTCCTTACACTTACAATGAAAAAGGCTTCATTTAATGGTATGAGTTATTACAGAACAAATATTTTTATTTAATTATGACTGAGCATATTCTTTAATAGAAAGCCAATAAACAATACATTAATCATCATACCATTTCCATGATAGGTTATGAAATGTATTCCTGTACATACAAACTTCATCTATCTTTTTCCCGTATATGTAGCACATTGTATTGTTTGTATTAAATTGAAATACGTCTTTTAATTTAAAAACATCTTGAACAATCAGTCGTATTTTATATTTGAATGTAAATGAATAACTTTCAAATATCTTTTCTTGTTTTTTGTATGTTTATGACCAGTCTGAATATAACAGTTGGATATCAATCATCTGTATAGATATTTAAAGATCATAAAATCTATAAACTCTTCATATTGATTATACAAGCAGGATGTTGATGTAAATTTATTGGGTTTTGTTGTGGTGATTCATACTATTTTATGAAAAGACATTTTATATAACAGGAAGGAAATTCTTTCCACATTCTTAAAATCCTGGTTGTGTGATCATTTTTATGATAATGATTTTAAAGATAATGATTATTTTAGTGGTACACTGTATAATCACTGCACTATTCTTTTTTATGCCAATCCAGGGAGCATTTGGTATGAGAATGAAAATTATACATGTGTCATTACTCCTGATCGACCATTCTTTTATCATTACCAAATTAAATTCCCAATATGTCAAGAAAATTAAATTCAAATGTCAAGTGTTTGGCAGTGTGCTTATTAGTATCTTCAAATGATTCATGATGATTTATTTGATGTCTTTTTTTGTAGCACAAATTCCATCATGTGATCCATTTTGCTGGATTGAAGGCAGTTGGAGAATCATGTCAGAAACCTCTACTCTACTACCAAAACAATCTCATTGGAACTATGAACCTATTAGAGGTACAATCATTGATAGTTTCATATGTGCATGAATTAAAGTAAGATTGATTTGTTCATACAGGCGCGGCAGAGCCTGCCAGAGACGGTTCCTTATTAGGGGACTCGACTCCCATATGCATGTTACGATTTTCCGCCGCCATCTTTTTTCTCCCAAACATTTGATTTTTATCACTTTGTCATTGATTAATTTATTTTTGGGGTCTCCAGAGGAGGGGGTTTCTCTGCAATTACTTACCGTCATCAAAGACATTTCTTATTTTCGTCTTTCATTTTGAAATAATATACCCGACGAGGTGCCAATTAAGCGAACTAAGCAAGTTTATTTTTATCTACCAATTACATAAGCGACCCGTGACGTAAAGGGTCTAGCCCTTATATTAGAAGCGACTATTCAGGGCGACTAGCCTACAACACAATGCATTCGACGTACACTTTGACACGTCTACCCTTCAATAATTAAGTTGATGAAAAAAAAACACAACAAAAACATTGATCGGTTTAAATAAAATTTACACTTGAGGATCTCCATAACAGGGAGTTTCTGTGTAATCAATTACTTACTGTCATCAATAATATTTGTCGTATACTCCTTTTATTTTGACATAAAAATATAGACAGAATATATGTCCCTTTAGTGCCGGGGCGCATATATGCACCCGAGTTTACAGAAAAAACAGTATGAGCTTGGCTGCCATATTCGTATGTAAACTCTCGTGGTTCTAGTCTCAAATTCCGGTGTGTCAACAACAACAACTTTACCTTGTCATTTCGATGTATTTCTGGAAGTAAATAAGCACCATAGTGCTAATATTTTAATTCTATTAGTGTGAACGAATATTTACCCACCAAACACGCATTATCTGCTGCAATTTTGAGCCCTGAAATATTGTTATTTGTGTTGCAAAACCATGGCTTGTCATACATGGTTGGAATCCTCGTGAAACCAGCTAGTCATAGAGACCTTAAACAAATGTGAAACTAGACTCGTCAACGTCATATTCTGATATATATTTTGAGTACATGAGCTCTGTATTCTTAGGTTCAATCGACAGCAAAACTATGTTGACACTGCTAAGGAATCCCAATTAGCCTTTATCAAGAGTACTCTTAACGATTCTATAACAGCGCCGCGCACTGCGCAAGGCTGATTTCCGGGAATCACCTGTTTTTGGTGAGATCAGCCATCATGTGATAACTTGAACATTTTGAAGAAGAATTATCATATTATTCGTCATCCATGACTCATCTTATTGTATCTTGGATACCAGATCACAAATAAAGCGTTTGGCAAACTACCCAATAAGTGTGAATGTCGGATATCTAGTATTTCTATCAAAGTGGATGATGTGTTTGCCAGGTTATAGAATGATGCCTGTCGAGTGGTACACTTGAAAGAGATGATAGGCCCTTCATCCATATTCATGTCCTGCTACTACACCCTTATCTTGATTGCCTCCCTGATGGCTCTTGTTCTAGAGTCATTTTATCCCAGTACAGTCACTTCCTCCTAGTTGATCTCATGATTATTTTGGTTAAAAATCTTTTCCTGCTTGTCTTTTGGATGAAAGAGTAAGTTCCATATTGTCTGCAAGTGTTTCATCTCTGTGGACTCGTGGTGCTTATTGAGGTTTGAGATATACCTTCTGTGATCCCGTTAACGTAACATGTGTAAACTAAACCTTTGGAGTGTTCTTGACCTTTCCTCCTCTCTTTATATCTACCGGGATAGTCACATTTGGTTGCAGGCCATGAACAGGACCGAAGGGGCCTATCATATTTCTCATGTGTACGACCTCATTTTTGACATTGGAAGTTGTGATGAGTGACCCGACATGGGCAGAGGTTTTGAAAAAGAAAACTGTCATCCAGTTAGTTAATTTTGAAAAAGAAAACTGTAATCCAGTTAGTTAATTGTGTTGTGAAAGACAAATTTATGTATGAAATGTCTTATACTCCAACACGAGGAACACATTCAAACATTGATTTGATACTGATAATTTTTCACTATAACATATTCAATTATTATTATGATTATATAAATATGTTTTTAAACAATTTCATTGTCAGCATATGCACCCATTCACAGGTCATGAAAGAATTTGGTGTGTTCAACATCGTATTTTCAAGTTCTGCAACTGTTTATGGGGAGCCAAGTTATTTGCCATTAGATGAAAAGCACCCTGTGGGTGGCTGCACAAACCCTTATGGGAAAACTAAATACTTCATTGAAGAAATCATGTCAGATATCACCAAAGCAGAAGATGTGAGTGGAATTTATATTTTATTCATATGATAAATGTTTTTTGCATATCTAAGTTTTGATATGATTGCATGTGATGTTTCGCAGTGATTGTATTGTGATTCTAAAGTTTTTGATAAGATTGCATTGTGATTCTGAAGTTTACACTGTGTCATAGTCCTATGGTCTAATTAATGTGGATTTGTTTGATATAAATATAAATATGGAAGCATTTGCTTAAAGAGCCAACACAGCAATACGGTCTAGTTTAAAAATTCTCAGTTCACGCAGATAGTTATAACTCCAACAGTATCACGCATTCGCCTGGTTTGAATAATCCTCTGATATTTTGAGTACAATCTAATTTGTTTCACACAGTGAAGTCACACTCACATGGCAGTTATAAGCTAAACGAAACAGTTCACAACATATTTTAAATTACTTTCTTTATGAACAGTACCCATCAACTTTCCATAGTATTAGCTGGAATGCAGAACGTGCGATGATAAACAATGACAGACAGCATTCACTCTCATAAGGGCTATGTATAACAAAAGCACCACAACGTGATTCTCTGAACATCACAAAAACTAGAAAAAACATTGTTCGGAAAAATAAAATACCCAATCTCGTTTGAAACGAAAATGGGGTTGATGTGCTTTAAGGTTCACGTGTTTGGTATTATCAAACCATGCGGGCTGGATATTAATCTTCTCAGCATTTTCATGCACACTTTTTTTTAATACATTGTAATTCTATTTTGTATGCAAAATACATGTACCATGAGTAATATATCAAAGAACTACAAAACTGCAAAAGTAATATATTTATTTCTTAATAAATATGTCGGGTTTATTAATGTAATCTACTTAAACCTATGCAATATTTCCTATTATGTTTTCTTATTATATTTCTACCCAAACTGTCTACAGGATTGGAACGTTGTTCTTCTTCGCTACTTCAATCCAGTAGGTTCTCACAAGTCAGGCCTTATTGGAGAGGATCCTCAGGGCCCTCCCAACAACCTCATGCCCTATGTGGCCCAGGTGTGTACAATTTATGCATTCTGATTTTTTGAAAGGAACAGAAAGTTTTAGGTCCTTATGGGAATTTTTCAACCCCGACACTGCCCAACCTACAATGTTTAATTGGGCATTTTATTGACAGTAGAATATACTCAAGGCACTAAAATAATGTGGTGAAATAGTTAGCAAATATTACAATTTGATATGTGTAAACAAGATGGACAGAGTATGGCATAAGATGCTGTAAGACGTGACAATTCAATTAACCGACCATTCATTTTGTAATTGACTATCAGCCAAAACCTACCTCTCTTTTTGGCAGTGTAGAATTAGGGGTAGTGACACAAATTTGCCAGTTGAAATTTCCACTAAAACTTGCATGGATCGAGATAATATTTTATATTGACACAAGAATCAAGCAATTTGCTGGTTAAAAGTTTTAGCACCAACAACGTTTTGAAGGTATTGATTCATGATTTATTGCATGCCAGGTTGCTGTGGGCCGGCGGGAGAAGCTGAGTGTATTTGGTGACGACTACAAAACGCCTGATGGCACGGGAGTGCGCGATTACATCCACGTCGTCGACTTGGCACTCGGCCACGTAGCAGCGCTCAAGAAGTTGAAAGAGAACTGCGGCTGCAAGGTAAATCAAATTGTGATATAGAATAATGAAAGACCTCCCACCAGATGTGGGCTGATAGATATTTGATAGGCCAGACTTACCGCTTGTTAAACTAAAATTGGCACATTAGTTTTTCATTGTACCTATCTTATTGCGTCACTTCAGTTGCTGAAACGAAGCCTTGTGTTTCGCTCGTTTGTAACTATGTACCGTATGTACGTATGTTTGTCTCTGGACAAGCTAGAACGTTTACCGATGAACCGATTTCATTCAAACTTTACACAACTATGAGATATGAGGAGACACTGAAGTTTCTTGATTTTTGGCACTTTGCCAATTAAAGTGTGCTTTCCACAGGGCCATTTATGGTCCATTATCTACTTTCTTTCTAGTATTGAATGGACAATGACAGATCAATATAATACTCTCAATTAAATGAACCTATTTCAAGCATTAAATGAAGAACTAGAACCATTAAAATTAAGTTACAAACCCATCAAAAGGTGTAGACAAAAAATGTCAAAAGGATTTTTGTCAGACACATGTAACTACATTGTATATGAACACGTAGAAAGTTGCCTATCTTTCTAATGCTATCTGTGATGTATGCAGTTGGAAGGACATGGTATGTCTTGTTAAAATCGTCTGTTTTTTAATGTTCACAAATGGTTGTGTGTTTTCGTTAGCAAGACAATATTTTCTTCCAAATTGAAAGTATAATATATATGCGGGAAAAATTCATATCTTATTTCCCTTGCACTTGGAGTAGTGAGGGCATCATTTATTGATACTAGTTTTTACAGAACAAATATTTTTATGACTGACATTATCTTCAGGTTATGCACAATGGTAATGACTTTTTGCACGAACTAAATTAGTAAAATAACAAAGCAGGGAACAAGGCAAGGGAAGATCAAAGCAGACTTGGACACAATTTTGTAATATTTTGCTTGTCTTGTAAGTTGTATGGACTCAGATCGGATCCAAATCAACAAAAGGCTTGAAGGTGACTGTTGCGAAGTAGACCGGGCAGCCAGGTCACACCCTCAAATTGAAGAATATGTAGAGCCTGTCAGAATGAAATTAGGTTTTGGTAAATTGATCTTTATCTTACCTTTGTAGGTATACAACCTGGGCACTGGCGTGGGCTACTCTGTACTGGACATGGTGAAGGCGTTTGAGAAGGCGTCGGGCCGGCCCATCCCATACCAGATCGTGGGCCGGCGAGCTGGAGATGTCGCTTCCGTGTATGCAGCAACAGAGCTGGCCGCCGAGGAGCTCGGGTGGAAGGCTGCGCGGGGACTGGAGGAGATGTGTAAGTCCTCATTGTACTGCATCACACATGCAGACTATATACAGACAGCACAGTAATTCTGGTTGTTGGTTGATATTCGGGGTCGTGAAAAAAATGCTTGATTATCTTATTTTTTCAAGTTTAATTTTCACCAGTTATTGATGTTTAAATAAGCCGTTGTTTATGTGCAAGATGTATGCTGATCTTGCACATAAACAAAGGCTTATTTATTGAGGATTGAGGATGTTTTTCAAATACTATACATAATAGTATGCCAAGAAAATTGGGATATTTGATGTGTGATTTTGAATATATTGTATTGTACTATTGAAGTTGAAGGCAGAGCTCAGAGTTAAAAGTTATATTTTTATGTGGTTGTTAAACATCCTTCACATTTAACCATCAAAAACAATAATTTGAAAGCCTAGGCTGTATTATTAAATGAAATACTGTATGAAGATTTATCACTAAATTAGGTACTTCATATTGCTACATACTGAACTTTTTGTTGGTTTCAGGTGAAGACTTGTGGAGGTGGCAGTCAATGAATCCCAAGGGATACACCACAGAAAGTTAATTCCACAATAGGGATTCTACAAGCTGTAAGATTGGGATTAGGGTTGTTTAGTTGAAAAATGTTACTAGAGTCATACCACGTTAATAAGTAAATTTTGTAATATCTACATGTTAGATGAAAGAAAAGTGACATATCTCTTACAGCTACAATTTGTAAAATATTTGATTTGACACAAAGTTGATGGATCTGATCATCTAAAACCTATTGAAAATCTCTTATCATTTAATCTAGTCTAGAATGATAACATTTTTGGATGTATGATTTGCCACAAAGCTGATGGATCTGATCATCTGAAACCTATTGAAAATCTCTAATCCTTGAATCTAGTCTAGAATGATAACATTTTGGTAGCTACAAGCAATGTTATTAGGCAGGTGCTGCCGTTACAAATTGTGATTCAAATCCGCTGTATTCTAACTTATTCTTGATTATATCATGTACATGTGTGCTCGTATATGTTGGCAGATAAGTCTTCCTTGGTTTTTAGAGCAAAGTCATTACCCGAAACCTTTCATGGCCTCCTTAGTTCAAGCCCAAGGGCCTTTAGGTCGTATAAAACATTAAATTTAGGGGGAGAGCAATTTATGTTAATATGCATTTATGGTTAACTTCTAGTATTGCTACAATATGAAATTCCATAGAACCTCTCTATTAATTAAGACCAACTATGGGACTATCGGAGTAAGCTCTTGAAGTGTACTCAATAGAGAGGTGGTCTTTATACAGAGATTCATTTTGGTCGCTTTATGAATGTTTGGGACCATGAAAAATGGTTGTATTACAGAGGTGGTCTCAATATAGAGGCCGTCTTAATTGGAAGTTCTACTGTTCATTTTATTGGATGTTCCAATGACTTATTTGTGTCATTGGACTTCTGAATGAAGAGTGCATATACTGGCACTGTACACTGTATTGATGGGAAAGGTTTGAGGAGGAATGATTCATAAAATTTGCTTGTTTAGGGACTGTGCTGTGCAATGCGCATTAACAAATGTAAACATGATCAATCTATATGATGAAGTGGCTGTACAATATTATGAGGACTAAGGTATATGTATTTCTTGCATAAAGGAATCAACAGTAATTATTCACAGCAACACAGTCAATGAATGCTTGTGCATTAAATATATGAACTTGGTAATAGTTAGAGGGAAAGCAAGGAATTTTAATTTCATTTTGAATGTTATGCATATGTTGATCTTTCCTTTGCCACAAATATTTAACCTTTTCTTTGTTATGCATGTAGTGAAGCAGTGTTAAATATTCATTTTGATATAATTTATATCACATTTAAATGCGTCATTATTTTTAATTGAAGTGATATGTTGTTGATATTGTAATCTCAGTTCCTTTTGTTTATTATAGTCATCGATTTTGTTGAATAATTGATATATGGAATACTTCTTTCAAATTCATTTTTTATTACTGATGATTTACTCAGTACTGTAAAATCCTTGAAAATTGTAACCTTTGATATATTTGATTAAAACTGATCCAGAACTTAGGTGCAAAACTACAGGGTTTTACAGATTTGCATATACAGTGATATTTGAGTACTTATTGTCCAATTATTTATTAATTTGTAGAGCATTTTTAATATTTTTTACCAGCAATTTATTAATGTTTCATATTTATAAACCTAACACTTACAATTGTATAGTTTATGTTGAAGATATTGTTTAGCTTATGCTTATTTTACATCAACATTACAGGGCTGAACATCGATTACTTACAGATTGTTGTGACATTGAGGTGAAATTGATTTTAAAAGTCATCTTTATGCTTTGGTTACAAACGTTGGCCGGGATATGGGTATTTTGAAGTATGCAGCTTATACCAGTTATGACCAATTTTGCGACATTGGACACCAGAGGTCAAAAATTTGTCACAATTCATAATCTGGTCATCATACTATATGTTTCCAAAACGAACTTTTGAGGGGGCAGTGAATAATGGGCAGACATCAACCAAATATATTAGTAATCAACTGATTATCCTATGATGTCAGAGTGATAACCGGCTTATTCACTGAAAAAGTAAAAAGAAAAAATTACTGTTTGATTCACGGCCTCTATCGGCTATTATAAATATACTTTATAGCTAGCTAAAAATCCTGACAGTAGTACATCGTTGTAGGCCAAAGGGGCTGTGACCAAAGCATTAATGTGTGATGTATTGTTTATGAGGGGATTTCTTAATAAATTTGAAATAATGAATTTTGTTTTTGTTATGCAGATACTTATTGTGAATATTTATAGTAAGAGGTAACGCTAATATAATAGTATTCTTTCTGCATCCTATTGAAATTTCCGATAATGAAGACTATTATATCAGTGTGATTTTACGGAATAATAGCCAATCTTGAGATATATGAATGCCTTGATAATGAATTCCTTTCATATTGAAATTGATTTCATTCCTAACAGTCTATAAAATATAGTAAATCTATTAGACCCATTATCAATGCAGCATTTAATTTTAATCAGCAAGCCCACACAATTGTACATAATGTAAACTGATGAAATCCTAAAAGTGAAGTAAAGCATCCTGCAAGTTTTCCTTTGCTTGCAATGGTGATCACGTAAGTTCGTAAATGAAGAAAGCTTTCTACATGTAGATGTGAGGTATGTGCATCTATCTAATTTCCTTTCATTCAAAATGCTAATGATTTCCATCATCTTAGCAATTTGCATGTCAAGTTGGCGTCTTGTTAAGAGAAATCATGGAACGTTTACGTGTACCTTTTAACCTAGAATAATAGAATAGATCTTGCTCTCTGCCGGTCTTGAACTAGCTTTAACGTGATACAAATATATCCTCACACCATGCTAGATTTACACTGTGGATTGAGGCAGTAAACACAGATGTCAATATCCACGTGTATGCACAAAAATGGACAAAAATCAGCATTCAAACACAGAGTTTACACAAATTTACTACCAGCAGTATTACTGTATATATAGAATTTTCAACTATATATTTGTGATGATGATCTTTGATGTTTCATGTATTATTTGCCATGATCTGTTACAAAAAGCTACACGCTTTCACAACTGTATATTAAGCTTTGACAGCTTTCATGGATTGCTTTCCCATAAAACACATCTCTGGCCACCTGATGCCACTTACCGGGTACATATAGGATGGACACAGACTGCAAATGTTCAAATGACTGAAATGCTATATAATTTCAAGGAACGTTTATCATGTAGTTTCCTGTGATTTGCTCACTTGCAATTTCAAGAGATTCTAACGATGGTACACTTGACTCGTCAAAGTGTTTTGATCATCCCTATTAATTATTTAAAACTATACATTTAAAATGTATATTATACATTATAATATAGATTGTCATGAAAGAAATTAAATCTAAATGGTGATTCGATGTCAAGTGGTTGACCATAGACATATTTGAATAATATTAGGGTATGAAATAGAGCTAACCGGCGGCCTAGTGCAGGCTGATTTTATCAACAGATTACTAGTTTCACTAGTTGGCAGTGAGCACTGCTGGGCAGGCGACTTTTTATGCTCTGATCATTGATGGCGTGCTGGAAAGGGAATGTGTGGGGTTTTGAGCTAAATTTCTGTTGAAGCTCTAGTGATTTTACTGAAACTATAGTCCAAGCAAATATTTGTTGTACCATTTTTCTTGTATAAGTCCCAGAGAGCATGCAGCTACAACATACGTGTGTGGCAACTAGATATGTCAGATGGGTCTAACCTCTCATAGTACCTTTCAACTGCCTATTAAACGTGTGACTGGTAAACACGTCAGTATCACAAAGTAATAGCAAGAGTAATTGGTTTCCGCTATCACAGAGTAATAGGTTCCAAATTTGCTTGCTCAATCCCAACCAGGACTTGAACCCATGACTATTAGAAGTCCAACTTGTACCCACTCAGTCAAGGAAGCTTATAAGGCTATGTGAGCTTGATATGGTTAAAGATGAAGTGCACTTCCTATGTACTTGCATGTCCTTTATATGTAAATGTTAGGCTTTCATTATTCAATAAGGCAGCCGATTTAGACGATAACTTTGTAAATTTAGATTTAGGAAGTAAATTTGTATTCCTTATCAAAAATGTTTGGAAAGATGTATCAAAATCTATTGTTGCTGCATGGGATATCCATCAAAATGTTTTATATAGAAGAATTTGAAATGTATATCACTTATATATCACTTATATTATGCGATATGTTTTATATTCATGATGTACCCGGTATATAAATTTGATTTATATACTTTATTTAAGGTAATGTATAAGCCCCTAGAAGGGCTGGGTATAATTTGTATTTAAAATAATCCTCTGTTAATGTATATATAATGTCACTATAATAAATAAAGTCAATCAAATCAATCAACAGCAGTTAAATATATATAATATAATTCAATCACGACGTACAAAGTACAGTCTATGGACATTTTTAATGCTACAGATGGAAATTCAATTTGAAAAAGTGAAAAGGTTCCCAAAGGTAAGGTATTTCTAGAAGTTCACATGCATATTGTATTATGAACACTTAAGCATAGCTGTAAAATGAGCATGTTGCCGTATCCTCATACTCATTTATCACAGAATGACAGATCACTTCAGATACATGTACATGTATTACTTAAACAAAAAGCAATATGGGAAAGATATAGTTCTATAAAATAATAAAATAATAAATATTTCCTAAATTATTAAGCGTTATCAAAATAATGTAAATATGTACTGTATACTGTGTGCATGCTGATGGCCCATATACTTCACATCCTGTACATGAGATTTGGAATCTTATTTTGACTCAGGATTGAAGACAATTTGCAGGGAAACAAAATTAGCCAATACAAATTGTAATGCAATACATTGCCTCTCTTCCTGTACAGACGAATTAGTATCCCAATATTTACAAACTACTCTTCGTTTTACAAGTGGGTTGGAGAGCTGCATAAATCATGAAAATTAAAATTGTACATTTAAATTTTAAATAGTAGGGTAAATTATGAACTGTTAAGTACATAAATCAATGCAGATACATCATGTGGCACATTGGAATTTACACATTAAAGAATAACTAAACAAAAGCTCCAATTAAAGGTTATGCTCAGTGGCCAACCAAGTATGCTTGTGCAGAAGCAATATGATGTGTAATGTGCATTCTGAAAATCTATTTAATTTAAACAACGTATTAAAGCATGTAGAGTGATGTAAATACCAGAACATAAACAGCCAGCTAGCAACCATCAAAACACATGAAGCAGCAGCATGTAAACCTAACCGAATGATTTTCGTCAGACGTAATTCGCACGGTGCACGTAAGAAGCCGCCTATCTCTTCCATGTTAAATGCCGTTAGAAACCAACAGTACGTCTGGCGAAAATCATTCGATTATGCAATATAACGTGACCTTGTGTTTTAGCTAACAAGACATCGTGGTATTTTTATAAGTGTAATATATAATTAAGGTGAAAAATATTAGTATTATTTTCCTTACACTTCCAATGGAACAGACATCGTTTATTGATCCTGGAATTTACAGATTACTTACATTTTTGACTGAGCATTATCTTTAAGACCACCTCTTAAGACCATTTCTCATGGTCCCAGGCCTTCACAAAGAGACCACCATGATGGTGCATACGACCAGTTGTGGCAAGCCCCCAGTGGTCTTAACTGATTATTGGCATTTATACACTTGTTCAAAAAGATGAAAGACGTTCACATACATAAGTTGACACATACCCTTTGTAATTTCTTATCATTGTCGAAGGTTGCTCAGATTTCCTAAGATTATCATTATCAGACAATGCATTTCAATAAAGGCTGTTGATCGTACTAAATTCAAAAGACAATCATTTTTTAAGCTAGATCTAGTATTTGCACCTTATGCGATGGTCACACTTCAATATTGTTACTGGAAATCCTTTGAAGTGTTCAAGTGATGCAACAGAATGAGCGCATGTAAGCTCTTGAGGCTCTCTTACACAAAGTGAAAGACTGTGAGCACATCAGAAGTATACTATTCATAATGCTTTACAAAGGATTCATCCGACAGAACTTAATATATAATGTTGCAGTAATATTGTATGACACAATATTGTCGTTTGATAATGATACAGTTTAAGGGTTTACGGCATGATATGGTTGTGTGCCACCTTTTAAACGATTTGTCGCCACTAAGTCCCACAGACTCCACCAATACAAATCCAATTCATACGTCATGATAAAATAATTGATCATTTTTCTTTTCGTTTTTGCTATTGACTAAGCTTTTAGATTAAATCTATATACAAGAAATTGGTAGATGACAAAATAAATTTAATAAAACTGCAATTCTTCATTGCAATATTTACAAATACCATAGCAAAACCACATTACCCAACAATCCCCAACTAACACCAATATAGCCTCCCTGCCTCCCTATGTACATATTTTCCTCTCTTATGGTCGCTAAAGAACCAGACTACGTCATTAGATACATCAGTCATCACAGATAGACCTGAGATGATCATTAACGTAGAACATTCCTGTGCAGACCAGCATAGTTTAGTGCCCACAGTAACGTAGATCTATAACAAGTGTCAACGTCTGTGTGCAATTTGTCATTTATGCGGGTGAGACATATGCATATTTCATAGACAATGGTGATTTTGTTTTTTTCTAAATATTACTCTTAGTTGCACCAGGGATATACTCAAAAATATTTACAGCTCTGTTGATTTATGGTTCGAATGGTTGTTTGGTTCCATTGGCTGGCTGGCTGGCTAAGTAGAAGGGCAGTTTTATCCCCAGGGTTTTATCATACAGCATGCATATACTTTGGAATTAATAGAATTCATTCAATGTATGCTTTCATACAGTCTTCAACTCAGTCTTCAGTAATACAATATTTTCATATGCCGCTCATCTTATTCTAGTCCTCAAATTCTTTTCTATATCTCTAGCTTCTGCATGGACATGTACCTAGTCACCTCCAGAATCCTTTCACGTCCATGCTTAAGCCCATGTACATCAATCATACTATAATTTTAAAGTCATATAGTATTCAGTTCTGACATATCTATGTTCAACAGAATGACCTCGTATATTTTGGGCGTGGTTTAGTTACCGGGAAGACAATAAATGATACAGGCTGATCAACAGTAAGATAATGACAGGAAGATAGCGTCAGCTATATCTGAGTGTATCATGAAAAAGAGTGGAGAATCAAATGTATACTTCGTACACAATCACAGACTAAAGCACTAGAAATTATGTTATCAATTGCTTTTTTCATACTTGGTTACCACTTGTTGAGTTAGGGAACCGTCTCTCATTATTGCATGTTACCGAGATGTGTGAAGTGCAAATATATGAACCACAAAGTAATCAAATGTCTGTAATAACTCTCCATTGCTATGTTACATCTTATTAACAGTATGAGTACCTGCAATTGTCTACTACACTCTAGAACAATGCGTATTCCTGCCCACTACATCATTCTATGGAAGAACCTTTACTTCTACAAGTATGTTTGTGGTAAAAGTAATTTATGTACATCAACAGCTTCATAGTGAAGGCCTATTGCATATGTTCTGATTGTAGTAAACCCGGTACCTGTGCACAAGCACCATTACAACTTGATCCATGAGAGTGGGGACAAGTCCCTGGGGACAAGTGGGGATGTTATCATAAATAAAGGTTTTGATTAATGTCAAAAGATTCAAGTTTTTTGTATATAGATGAACTCACTTATTTAACAGATAGGTAAAGAAAAAAATCTTTGAATATTCTAGTTATCAACTTTACATTAATGGATCTGATTGCCATTTAAACGTTTCATGTTGATTCACAGATTAATTGATTGATTTTATTGATATAAAGTACAGCTGCACATGTCTAATACTAATAGGATTTTATTCAAGCAACTTTATGCCCATTGTAATGTACAAGAGTTTCAAATATGAATTAGTGAAAGTGAAATATCCAACCATTGGCTGGTTTGGTTCCACGCTCGAATCATGTGAGTAATGATAACTGTGACCATATGTACGTATATCATACAAAATGGATAAATGCCTCTACAAGATCATATACTAAGTAACAACTATGTTCAACAAAAACTTCTACAGTTATTTCCAAACCTTTTGTAACAAAAATGTATCACAAATGATATATTGTCTTATATCGATCACAATATAATAGAATATTTCTACAACTTAACAATTCACACCAAGTCATTGACAAGTCATATATTGAACACTATGACAAGTTCTAATATAACATTCATGATCATTTATAATCATTGAGAGTGCACTGTTTCAAAGAACGTACATAATGTTTTCTATAAAGTTGATTGAAGTTCAGATTTTATTAATTAAACGGAAAAAAATTCCCAGGCCCCCCAAAAAATTACTACAAAGAAACAACATTTATAGCATGACAAGAACATGATAAGAAGCTTGATACATGTCATGATATATTTACTTAGAAATTGTTAATCAAAATGCCTCAGAAGAGAGACAAAAGTACGTCATAACACTTTGTAGCAGAACTTCAGCATATGATGGAACTAAATATTCATATACCGTATTCGTTCTAAAAAGCACACAGTGCGCTTACAAAAACAAATTTCAGTAAAAAAAAAGAAAATTAATAAGCGCACCCCAACAATTTGTCGCGTTTCATGCATTTTTCTTTTATAGCTCACTTTGACCCCACAGAACATAACACCACGCGCCCGGATGGTTATGTGGTGATACGCATACGGAATAATACCGGCGTGTTATAGTCTTACAATATGGCGCCGGTAGGAGAAATCTTTGGCAAAAAAAGAGCAAGATATATATAATATTTAATCTGCATAAACAGGGGGTGCGCTTAATGGGACAGGTGCGCTTATAAGAACGAATACGGTAATTGTATGTAATGTTCATTGTTCAGATTACAATTAGTCAATATTTCACAATAAAAAGTTCCAATAAAGGCTACATGCATGACGTAGAATATAATTTGATCTAATTATATGAAGAGGTCAAATTAAATCATCTACATGCATGTTCGATCTGATCAAAGTAAAATATCTAATTACTAGCAACTGCATAATTATCAGTATTTATAGCAAAACCCATGAATTTTACAACCTTTTTAATATACTTGACAGTTTTGTAAGACCATATAAAGTTGATAGTTTACTAGTAAGCATCTTTTATTCTTTAAGAATATGTACATTAAAGAAACATTTTGTATAGTTTGCGCAGAAAGGTTTGGACAACTTATCTTTGCCATGTTTTAACTCATGATTATTGGAACATTCAAGAGACAATAAACATTACATATGTAGCACTCACATTTAGTAAATTGGCAACTTTTATCATGGGCCCCATCATCATGGGAGGGTGTGTGTGGTATATATACTACCGGTACTATGATTTACAAATATTATAGTGTATACATTACTAATATTATATAGAAGGGTAACAAACAGGCACAGAGATCTTGGGAGCTAGGGCATCTGTTTTAGGCTTGATTTATGCTCTAGCATGTAGTTTATCAATTCACATTACTGAAAAAAGCTGACACACTCCTATGCAATTACAATTAAAAATATCTTCATCAATATTCCATAGCTTCATTTCCCAGTAAATCAATCAGGAAGTTTTTTTGATTGTCTGGATTAAGAAGGATTTGCATTGTGGATTATTTTTTATTTGATTTCATTTAACTTATTTCATTATTGTGATATGGTATAACAAACAATAAGAGTAGCATATTGGAAGTTGATATACAGGCCATATCAGTCACCTTTACAAATACCTAAACAAGGTCTGACATAGTCTTTATGGTAATGCAAACTTAACTAGCCAATCACATACAATTTAAATCCAGCCAATCAAACACAACTTCCTGATTGACATACTGCAAGATAAAGCCATAGAATATAATTATATTGGCGAAAATATTTAAATTGTAATTGTATAGGACTACATGTCAGCTGATTTCCATAATGTGAAGTGATAAAGTCATACCCAAGCCCCGATTGGGTTTTTTAGGACTATACGCACGAGGTCTGTAGGGTATGAACCCAACTCAGAATTCAGCACGAAATTCAGCCAAACGCACCGGGATGACCCCGTGGTTTTGAACGAATGACGTACATCACGTTCAGATAACTACGTCACACGTATGTTGATAAACGTGGTCGCTGCACCTACTGTACTCAATCATGGATAACATAACACTTTCATATCGCTATAGAGGTTGGAAGTTCTGCAAGATGTAATTTAAGTTGGTTCTTTTGCGCGATGTAGCTGTCAGTGGACCTTGCCAAAAAACACTACCAGAAAATAGCGTGAGTTTAGTCACTTTGTGTACACTTTAGCGCAGCTGACGAAAAACCCACCACACAGATATTGGATCATATCTTGCCATTTTAGGCTGGTAGATACGTCATTTTTACAAACAAAATCTAATGTCAAACGTTCAAATTCACCTCACATATATAGTGAAATAAACTACCTGCTGCTCGCATGGCAAACATAGTTAGTTTTAAAAAGTATAATTTGTGCTTATCCAGTGCATATTTGATCACAGATATGTTGGATGTTGCATTGCAACAGTCACGTTGAAAACGAACAAGATTTTCGTGTCAACTGTGGGCAGATTTTCCCGGTCCCGAATTCACAACAGCTTGTGTTCAAAAACGTTTTCACTCACAAATGTTGGAAGTAAACATCTATTATATGTAAAATCCAATTCAGTAGGAAATTTCACGTATGTGTATGCATTTCTTCCAAGAATTGCGCAGTTTTGTAAGGTCTGCAAACTTGTTAAATATTGAACTCTTCCCGTGTTGATAAACGTATATTCGTGGATAGACCACCGGATTTCAAGTGGCGACATCTAGCAGGACAGATCGAGGCTAGCATCATTATACCCGTTATCAAAGCAGAGAAATTGTAGGATTTGAGCATGAAATTGGAGTGTCAATCATAAAATTTAGCATGCCTATGTTGATTGGTTCGAAAGAAGATATAATATGAGGGGTTTGGGCCTTAAGCAAGTGCTTATGTATACATATTATATACTAGAGCATAAATCAAGCCTAAACAATTCCCCTGGTCCTCATGGTCTCTGTGCCTGTTGGTTACTCTTCTACACAATAACAGTAATGTGTATGGCATAATTTTTGTAAATCATAGTAGTACATACCACACACACCCTCCCAGGAGTCAAACAGCTACATCAGGTAATTTGTCAAACGATCAATCCTATTAATATGGTAAAATATTCAATTCACAATCAAACACTTTAGAGTCAGCACAAGATGAAGTGGTTTAGAATATGAACAAAATTACTGATACACCATACTGCCCATTTCGCTAGTCTCTAATTTATCCACTTCTTCAGAGCATTATACATAATTATTCAACAACCATATTGAAGTCTCAAGTGAAATGATTTATCTGCTGAATTCAGTCGTACATTTAACTCTTAACTTCAAAGAGGTCATCATATTATATTCACTGAGTAATATCATATTCCATGGATGAGAAATGCATAAGGACTTCAAATACTATTAGTTCTCTACATGCCCATGAATAGAGTCAGAGGTGACTCTCCAGTCACTTGCTGTCCTTGTCTTCTCCACTCGAGTTTTCTCCGTCGTGATTTGGCTGGAACTGAGTTTTCAGTTCAACACACACCTAGAACGGAACAATGAAATACTGCCTTAGTGGAACGGACTACCTGCATATGCAAGGACAAATAGTTAGTGGTGTAGCCAGATAAGTTTCTGCATTGGTGCATGATAGTAAATGGTGAGGAAACACAAAGTTATTTGTTAGGTTTTTTAATGATCCTGTATGGCAATAACAACAACTGATTTCGTTGTCTACATGCTTGCATACAATTAGTGTACTGTTTCACAATCCACCAAAACTAAATATCTTGAGTAATTCTTTATACACACTTCTGGAATGTTCTTTGATGATAAAAACTTGAAATTGTTAAGCTCAGCATTAGTGCTATTGTTACGGGAATGCCTATGTTTGCACCAGTTGTGCTACTTATACCAACAGCTTATGTAGTAAATTAACAAAATTATGTATAACACACTATCTTATAAGCAAGAACATCACTAAGTTTAGACTTTTGAACATGTCACAAACAAATCCACCATTCTACAATTCTATTTTGAAAACTGAAGGCAAATGCTCAAAGGTGCGGGGACTTTGTGCTCCAGTGAGTACCCTTCTAGCTTGATCTGTTAGACATGCATCAATGCATCTTTACACAATGCTTAGCTTTTCTGACATTTCATACTGTATTGCAATGCATGGGTTTCTGGAGTGACTTGTTCGCCTTACCTCTGTGCCTGGGTAGGGAGGCAGGTTGAGTCCGTATTTTTTAGCCAGATCTGGAGGCACAAAGCGCCCACCCAGCCAGTGCCACTTGCCTGAAGGCAGAAAACACCAAGTAAGCTAAATCACATATCATGATCACTTTTAATATGTATTTACACAGCCAGATTTTTGACAAACACACTTTTCTCTGAACTCTACAAAGAGAAAATCACTGGGTAGTATCTAGACATCATTGGCCATCATTGCCTCCATTACATTTTTGTTAACTCATCGGATCAGCACCACCTATTCACTGTATAGATTCCACAGAGCATGATACAACGTCTGCCATCATGATGCATATTGCATAAGTGTATATTCACCTGTGTAGTGCTTTGCACAGAGTTTGGGAGCAGTGAGAGAGATGAGGAGCTCAGGTTGCAGACCTTCAGGATCACCCTTCTCTACGTCCCAGCCTACAAAGGAAATTAAACATTGTCATTATTTCAATTAGCACCTAAAAGTATCTGATGAGTTGAAACAAAATAAACTCTATCACTTGGATTACAAGTATATCATTCAATTTGCTATAGTTAAATTTAAATTTGATACAAGTACTTCTAGTGTAAGACAATCAGAGTCATCATTAGCTGTGCCCCAGCCTGTAAGAATGTAATATAAGTAAGCTGACAATTTTAATTCATGAACGAAGGTTACTTGTGAGCTATTGTTTTTATATTATCAAAAGTTATCCTTTCTCAGAAACAATTTTCCCTGGCTTTGTAGATGATTTGCTGTTGTCTCAACCGTGTCAACAGTGCTACGGGCTGTTGATATTCAGTTTGGGCAACCATGTAGGTCACGTAATACAAGTTGGAGAAAGTCTGCTCACATCAAGAAGGGGTTATCTGTTATCTGTTATAGAAGATAGGCCTTCTGCATCCAACAAAAGAAAGAGAAACCCAAAGACAAGGAACCCATGATAGACCTAAGATGGTGAAACAGCCGGTGACAGTACCTCCCCAACATGATTGAGGTGATTACTGAAAGATGTTCAAAGAATCCTTGTGACTTAAGAAGTAAACCCGTACATGAAACTGAAGAGCACTCTAACATCACTGTTGGTGAAGCCTAAGGATAAGCCCAAGAAGAGAAGATGTGTTGATGATCTACCAGCTTGAATGTAGGGACTGTAGCTCTAACTATGTTGGTGAGACAGCCTGGGCATTGAGCACCAGATTTACTGAACACACGGATGATTAACATCCACAATCTGCGATTTAGCAGCATGCGTGAGAGACTAGACATTCATTTGAACTGGATGATGTGAACATCCTGTGCAAGGAGCACATAGAGAGGAAGATAAGAGAGGCCATTCACATCCACAGGGAACGGTCAGAGTTCAACTGCGAAGCATGCAAGTAAATCTCCGCGAACCTTCTCCATCTTGTATCACATGATCTAGATGGTTGAATGGACTGAAAATCAGCTGCCAGTAGCACTGTTGATGCTGTCAACATTTCTGCTAGTAATATATTACACACAATGTGCCATATCAACTCCGGTAGTACACTACATATCATTAATCATATATCATACAAACTTGTGTGCATCACAGGGATGTCAATTAGCTTCTTATTGTTACCTGTTCAAGTGAAAAAAACCGTGCATAAATTTCACACATAAAGATAAAAAAGATAAAAATCAAAATCAAAGCCCAATCCAAGGATCACTCATGGCTAACCATCTATACAAGTGTGTTTTTTCAACATGTCAAATAAAATTTTCTTTGACAGACTTTTATCACCATAATATATCTGCTTAATAGCCTGGAGCAATTATTCATACCTTAGGATATTAAGATTACTTATAAAAAATCCTGTCATTCAATAAGTGATTTCGTAAATTGAACGTGACGTCACGAGGTCAGAGGTCAATGGTAATAAAGACGTGTATTGCGCATGATTTTCCTATACAGTATATAGTAAAACTCGGCGACAAAAATAAGGTAAAAACTTTGCTTATCATAATCCGTTAGTTATGAATTTTAGTCACCTCTTGTAGGAAAGGTGTAAGAATGCACAGCTGAAAGCAGAGATTAAATTGGCATTAAATACCACTTTAAAAGCTTGTGTGAAATCCGCTGTGAAAATGTAAACAATGGCAGAGTACTGCATGACACGCATCGAAAAGTCTTTGTTACCAAAACTGCCAAAGCTCTCGCAGGTTTTCTAACCATAGCATATGGTTGTTTATAAAGTGCTGGGTTGTTTCTGTGATATATTTGATGATCAGCATATGTTATTGTCAATTTGATGTTATGATTTAAGATGCTGTAACTGTCGAATGTCACTGCAGCGTAGTTATAGATCTAGATTAGATCTACAATATGAGGCCTCGTTTTTTAACAAATTCCTTCAATGCATTAAGAGACCACGTCTCTACTATTGGTAGTGTTAATTGCTCTTCACTATTCGTATCCATTTCATCTGCATATGTTGTAATTGTAGTGTAAATCCTTTGTAAAAGCACACTTTCCACCACGACTTCACAAGACAAAATGAGTGCAAACCGCGCTTTGTTTACAATGTTATTACCGTTGACCTTTGACCCGTCACGTGATTTTGCTTTTACGAAATGGCTTATATACCCCTATCATCACTAGAAAAAACTGACTGAACTAAAACTGAGCGATGTAAATTTGGCACTCGCACTTTACGTTACTACTGTTAAGTATTGCTTGCATTATGCCATTGCTTTCAGAAAATTAACATGTGATACATGTTTTTATGGCTTTCAAAATTGATTAAGGGTGATCAAAACTCCTTGAAAACATGGATTTCTTACCTACGGGCATGTACCCAAATATGGAAGATCATTCACCTATACAGTAAATTGTAATTGACGTCTTGAATAACTTAGCACTATCACACTATTCCCTCTTACCTCAACATCAACTGGATCTACTGTAACCTAATAGCAGAGACGTGTAAGGCAAATAATGACATATGATGACTAGATGAGATGTAGTTACTAATAGAGGTGGTTTCCTGCTTGAGCTTTGCCTTACACTTGCTCATAATTACTAATTGCAAAACCTGCATGGGCTATGTTCTAACATGCATTTAAGTAGTTTTTCTCTCCATATTAGAAATTATAAATATCCTCAATTACGATTTTACAGTAATACTCAAGTCTTGAAAACAAAAGTGGTACATGTATACAGCTTTCATAGATTAATCAAAAAACAGATGAGCTTATATCTTTTTTCAGCTTCAATATGCTCTTACATGAAAGTTATACATGTACATGACAGTCTCTCTTTCACATGTAAGGGTTGGCAAAATAAGGTTGACAACAATTTTAATTCATATCCAGTCAGTCGAGATACAAAATCATGCAACAAAACATCATAAACCCAAATACATGATTCTGCTGTTAAAATATGCGCTCAGTAGTAAGTTTTTGCTCGCACTACTTATTCAGCACGAGCCAAAGTAGGCACGTGGAGCGCATATCCACACGTGCATTTTTAAATACCATTGTCACACAAACAATGTATTTGAGCTGTGCCTGGTTGTCCCAGAATGCTAATGCGTTAGTTAACCTGTAATGCTTTTGGCATATTTCGCCACCTGATGCTGCGAAATATAGTATAGGGCAGACTTTCGAATTAGTGAAATGAGACAAACAAAACTTACATATACATATTTACAAATGGAACTTGTTTTACTGGGTATTTTCGCAAATGTAACCATAACTTTTCATTTGTCATATGCTGAAGTTACTCATCTGGGTGTTGTAGGTGAATGTGATAAACCACATTGATATGTAAGTATGTAATCACAAGTGACAATGGATGATAATAGAAGATATTAATTTAGAATACCTTTTAGAACAACTCATGCAATACTTTAGTTTGAAGTTATAATCAAAGGAATTTCTTTCACACTCGTCACTAGCCAAAACCTAGGTGAGTGCTAATCCATTTGGCGAGTGGGCTTCAATTTGCACCTGCCACTTTGGTGATTGCCTTTTCTATTTTTTTTTTTATCAAATACATGTATGTGTTAAAGTTAATAATAATAATAATTAACATATATAACATATAATTAACATATATAAATAATAATAATAATTAACAATAATAATTGTAAAAATCATTGAAAAACAAAACATGATATAAATACCTCCATTTCATCAAAATCAGAAAACTACTTGCTCAGAAAAGGAATGCACCAGAGAGCTTCTAGAGACATCCATTTAAAAAATATTCTGGTGGAGCGTGCCCCTAGACCTCCCTAGCTAAACTTTGCGCCTATGGCGCTCGTAATCACGCCTTCGGCACTCCCCTTTTCAGCAACTTTGGATTATAGCCAGTGCCCTTTCAATATCACCTGCCAAATTATGGCAGGTGCCAATAATATTTGGCGAGTGCTCCTGTTATAGCACTGGCCACATTGGCTAGAGGTGTTTGAAATGAGAGGAATTCTCTGGCTTTATATCGTATTTCATCTATATTTCCCAGGGAATTCCACAAAAATGCAGGGTGCTAGTATCTTTTCGGTAATAATTTTAATTATCTGGCTGTCTGTAAAACAATTTTTCATTCCTTGTATGTCGGTTTTTGTACCCCAACTTTTTCAAAATAAACGTAGACATCAACCTCCTTAGGCTGATGTCTTCATATTCACTAATTTATCTTATTTTTCAAAAAAAAAGCAAGTCATAAAGCAAGTCATAATTCAAACGGTAGGAGTATCAAAATAAAAAGACAATTTTACCATTACATATATATAATTCTGAACTAGCCCTGTGGACTTATTATTATGTTTTAACAGGATGAGTCAACTACAAGAACAAACAGGTTAGATGATTAGCAGCATTAAATTACGTTGTTTAATT
>CM032664.1:14996870-15038054 GCA_019095985.1 Streblospio benedicti | reverse complement strand
GAATGTTCTCCATTCATAATACAATTAAAATAAAATACATTCATACATATAAAATGTTCCACAACATAGAATAAAATATAAAAAAAAAATTCACACATGTAGGGTAAAATATAAAATTGTTAGACACATGATATGATGTAAAACCATAATTTGGAGATAATAAAGCAATATCTATAAGGGTTTGATTAAAAGTTACAATTTATTATTAACAATTTGGGAGAGGTGGGTGGGAGCAAATTAGATCCTTCTCCTGCGGCAGCACAATTTAAACTGAACGTACCGGTTATTTATCCCGGATACGGAAGTACACCTCGCCGTATGCGTTTTAGTAACAACGTTTTACATATAGACGAACGAGCGTCATTTTAAAACCATATAAACAACGAGTCGTTTATATTTCTATTAAAATGAGTAACACTGAAGACGACGGTTTGGGGGGTGAAAGGTCAATTTATTTGAATTGACAACAATTTTCAGAATGTTCTCCAAATGAAAAACCCCCAAAACCGTTTTAGAATGATCACTTTTTAACAGACAATGCCAGGGCCTTAGCCAGGCTGAGGTGATGCTCCTGAGAGATGGTGATGTATCGCTCGTAGGCATTGGACTTCCAGTCCCCTCTGAGTTTTACCATGGCTGTTGGTACGCCGATTGCAAAGGCGTGTGAGCAACCCCCCCTCCGAAAGGAGTGCCCACTATATTGGGATGGGTCTTTGCCACAACTTTTTAATGCCTCCTTCAGCCTCTTCACGAATGCTTTGTGGTCGAGGTGGTGCACTGCTGTTCCCACTGTGTAGGAGAAGAGAGGTTGGTGTGAAGGTATGGATGCTTCTGGGTTTAGTTTGGCTAGCATGGTAATTAAAGCCTTGACTGGGCATAGGTCTGACTCTGGCACTGCTGCAAAGGGTAACATTAAGCGTCTTTGTCCAAACTGTATAGTTTTTGTGTGTCTAATAACTATTGTTGCACAACCTGTATCTTGCTCTATTTTAACATCGCTTATTCGAAGTGCCTTTTGAGTGTCTTCTGCTTTGGATGATTTAGGCAGCAAAGTGGATTTCCTTAAGAAACCGAAAAACCCCACCAGGCATGCTGCCCAAAAGGCCTGGGCATTGGGTTCCTTCCCATCCAGTGTTTTGTAGATTTCTGTAAGTATTTGCGCTGTGATCGCTAATTTTTGCTGCGGGGGTTTTCCGAGGCGTCTTTGTATGCCTCGCCGTACTACTCCCAGTTCCCAGTTTTCCAGGGGGTTTTTGAGCCCCTGCTCACAGTGCATAATTCTTATGATGTTAAGGTATCCTGGGATACTGGATGGGTTGAGTGTGCGCGCAAGGAAGACCGCATACAGTATAACGGTTTCCTTGGTGGCCGGTACCGGTGTCCTGCCGAAGTGTACGCAGAACCGGAGATACTGGTTTCGCATGGAGCTGTACGTGCTTTTTGTTGAGGTTGCCCATGCTGCTCGCTTGTACCTCCTGCACTCTTCTCTAAGTTCGCGCCATTGCTGGTTTTGGTTTCCTGGAAAAGGCGAATACATTGTATTGACATGTGGTTTTGAAGTTTGTGTGTGGGAAAACCCCATGAGCGTAGCATTGGCTCCCAGTTTGGTTTTTCGGCCAGCCTTGAGATGAAGTCACTAATAATATTATTTGAACCTGGTATATATTTTGCAGTTATATGGAAATTGTGCATGGCAGATAACCAGAAGAGTTCGCGTAGCATATCCATTGCTATCTCATTGTGAGACGTTCCTGAGTTTATTGCGTACATTGTAAACTGATTGTCTGTGTACATTTGAATGTGCCTATTTGCCCATGCTGCGCCCCATCTGCGGGCCGCTAGAATCACCACGCACAGCTCCTTGCAGTTAATGTGCTGTTTTGCGATGGTGGGATAGTCCGCCTCCCAGTTTACATATATCCAGTCATTATTGAAAGTTGCTGCGCCTCCAGAGGAGCAGGCGTCTCCTGTGCTTATAGCTGTGGGCGCCGGCGTGTTGTGAACGAAACACGCAGTACCATTAAATACATGCATAAATTGACACCACCATTTAATGTCTGCTCTGGCCGATAAGGTTAAGCGCTTTCGGTGATGTTTGCGTTTTAGTGTACACATGAAATTTATTATTCTTCTTAAAAATGTGCGACCTCCTCTAACGACTCGTGCCGCCCAGTTTAGCCTGCCTATCAGCGACTGCAGCTCTTTTTTTGAAACTTTCTTTTTCAACTCCCATTCCCTCAGCATATTGCGTAGCTCTTGTAACTTATTTGGAGGGAGAGCTAGAGTTCTATTAACACTATCAATGTTTATTCCCAAAAAGGTCATTGTTCTGTTCGGTGGTGCCACTTTGTCCCAGTTTATATCAAACCCCAGGGACTGTAATAAGGTTATTAAAACACTAAAAGCATTTTTACATTGTTCAAATGTTTTTTCAATTACCAAAAAGTCATCTAAATACGAAATCACACTAAAACCTCTCCTTTCCATCATTCGTGTTACGCTAGAGGACAATCTTTGAAATATTTCAGGGCTCATTGAGGCCCCGAAAGGTAATCTTGTATCGTAGAAATACGTTGCTTCACTATCTCCCGTGAATGTCCAGTGGAGGCCAGTTGCTGTATAACAAGCAGGGTGGATAGGGACTGACCTATATGCAGAATTAAGGTCGACTTTAGCCATATAGCCACCGTGTGGTAGTAGTTCCACAGCATGGTCGATGGTTTCGTATTTGAAACTTTGTTTTTGAGCGTATGCGTTTAGGCCTAAGCCTTCTGGTCGGCTACAATCATGTATCAGACGCACGCTGCCGTCTGCTTTGGGTATAGCCCCGAGACTGCTTATGATATGCGGCTTTGCGGTGGTGATTTGATAATGTCCTCTAGCTATTTCGTGTTTAATTTGGGATTCAACCTGCTCTTTCACTAGTCCTTTAGTTGACGAATAGTTCAAATTGTGTACATTTTTTCCTACTAATTCTTTGTTTATTATTCTAAACCCATTAGTTATGCCTTGCAGCAGAAAGTCTTTGTCAGTGTCCTGGCTAAGTTCCTGGAGCCAGACACTGGCCCTATCAGCTAGGGGGTTGCTAAATCCTTGGGTCACGAAAACGAGGTGGCGCATTATGCTGCAGCCGGGAGTGTGTTTCCTTGCAGTTGGGAACACTACATATGTGCGCGTAGCGGCAGAAGGATCTGTGGCATCCCTCATCACTGTTGTATTTGAGGCAGATTTGCTTCCCCTGTGTCGTCTGTGGGCAGCTTTGATCTCTGCCATGGTTTTTTTGGTGGGAGGGGCTTCTTCCTTTTTTTCCAGGAAGAAAAACATCTGTTGTTGATTGATTGGGGTCCATGGGGCGCCCTCATGTACACTAGCCCTATGGTCCTCATCTAGGAGCATTACACTGGAGGTTTTACAGACCTGTAAATAATCCGCGATTTGCACGTTGTATTCCAGGTATTCTCGTATGTCCTCATGGTCCATATCGTTAAGCATTTTTAGCAATATGCGCATGGTGGCCCCTGCCCATTGGGCCTCAGTGACTTCTTCTGGGCGGACCTTTTGTTTAGAGTCCCTGAGCACGAGACCCCTCCCCAGATTTTGCTCGCGGTGCCTCACACTGGCATTGGGTTTTTTCACAAAATCTGTTATAAAATAACTGGGGAGGGACTTGCCTGTTTGTTTGCGTGTCACGTGTTCGTCGTCGAAATCCAGGAGGTCTACCACGTGGGCCTCCTTGATTCTCTCAACTGCTGCTTGCAGCGCCTTGTCCCTTGCCAGAGACGCTGTTGTCGGACGATCCTCGCTTGCCACGTGCTGAGAGGTCGAAGCCGCTGGCGGTGCTGCCACGTGTTGGGAGGTCGAAGCCGCTGCCGGCTGTGCCACGTGTTGGGAGGTTGATGCCGTTGGTCCCGTCGTCTCCGGGTTACGCAGGGCCGCCAGTTGTTGTCTTTTCTCCTCCATCTGTCGCCTCTGTTCGGCGACCTGGATCTCGAGGTCGAGGAGTTCTTCCTCGGCCTTCAATTCTTCGAGCAACTGCCTTTTCTTGGCTGCCAGCTCAACCTTAGAAAGTACATCCACAGAATCGTCCGTGGTCGTTTTCAGAGGATGCGTTGGTGTTATTTGCATTCTTTTCCTGGCTTTTGCCCATTTTCGATAGTGCTTTATAGTCACGGCGAATATTCCTAAGATTGTATTCAGACATTAGCTAAACAGTTCATTGATTAACAGTTCATTTTCTATAAGCAAATTAGATCCGAGCAAATTAGATCCGACAGGATGGAAGGGTCTAACGACAAGGCAAGCCCATTGAAATAAATTTCACAAATACAAAATCAAAACATGCAACTATACACAGCGTAGTTCCATGCGATCAAAGCCTTTGATCACAATTATCTATGAATTTGGTAAGATGTAATTATCTAATTTGTTGCTACTTATTCAGCATGAATTAATCATGTACACACATTAGATTAATCATGTACATTGTACAGCACTGACTCCATCAAAGGGACACTCAAATGAAACAAAGAATTACGTTACAATTGTTGAGCTTTCTACACGATTTCTGCTAATTGTGAAGACTGTTTCCATAATAAAGAGAACTTTCATAACTTGATGCAAACCCCAGCCATTTTGTATTTAAATGGGTGTCTAAATATCATTAGTACTATTCAGCCTCGCTATCGTTATAGTAGTGCCGTAAATACCCTAACAAATCCGAATATTCATGTAATTAAAAGGTCAAATATGGACGTCAATGTACGAAAGTAGCAGAAATTATTCTGGGGTTTTTACGTTTTTTCTGGTCATTTTGTTAATCGTATGTGTCATAGTTTTGGCAATTGAACAGTTCCAAGGAAACAATCACGGCCGTAACTTTATCATGAAATGTTACAACTTATTATTACACTGATTCCTCTAATTTTATTATGTTTCTGTAACATCATCCTGACAAGTCCCCTTTCCCCGAGGGTACGGTGACGGGGGTCATCTGGCAATTATGAAGGTTTGACCACCAAGATGTTGTGTTTCATAAACTATCCTTACTATGCAGGCATCAAACCTGAACATGTAGCACCTTTGTTGGGTATAGTAAAGGGCCAGATGAAAAATGGCTCCTTAGTCCTTACAAACAACTACAATGGTTGATGGACATCAAGGTGCTTACCAACTACATGTACGCTTGTAACAAAGGTGATTGTGCCACTGACTACCACATCACAGACTTCAAGTACAACCTTGTTTTACTTCTGCAGAAGATTCAGCTGACACCTAATAGGCTCTACCTTACTTTTCCAATATACTGAGTCATCAAAGTTTGAGATACATGTAGAGTCCAACTGGGAACAAAGTACTTTGATAAGATAACTTTGATGTAGACAACTATATTGTTCGTTCAGTTTTCAACAAAATCTCGTTCTACTGTACATCTTCATGGTTCCAGAGTAATTACATTGAATATGTATGGGATTCTTCGACCTTTAATGCTATATTCTCAATGTTGGTTGATGAGCCTGTGTAAAATCTCTGTATATCCTATCATTCATTTTAAGATTATGCTCAGTGGCCTAACAAGTAAGCTTGTAGAGAAGCAATATGATGTGAAAGTTTCATTCATTTGAACAGTGCATTAAAGTATGTATAGCAATGTAGATACCACCCAATAACAGAACAAATATCACTTTGGCTGAGAATTATCTTTAAGTCTTTTGCTGAGTATAAGTCTAAATATTTAGTAAAACACACACAGCATTTTTATTTTCTATAGAAACACCTGCTAAGTGTCCAGTGATCTTCATGTACGTCATTTATTTTAGTGATGCGGACAGCAAAGGCTTTCCGTGTTTATACAATGAATACAACATAGCTTTATGCAGAAATGGAAGTCCTACAATACTGACTACGTCAAAAGGATACAGAACCATAACGAAATTAGAGGAATCGGCGTAATAAAACGTAATAATTTGTAACAATTTGAAACAAAGTTACAGCAATCAAGGGATTCTCTGAGCTGCTCAATTGCTTAAAATAGAATAATTACGATTATCGAAATAAACAGAGAAAACGTAAAATTCAGAAAATGTTGCATTTCACTCAGAAGAAACCTGGGTGAAATAATTACAGTTACTAATTTTAGATTCACCACCAATAGTCACAATATATGAAGTTTTTTTTACAGTTGTTTGTTGAGAATTTGTTTCTGAACATTTTTCCACATACATGTAACATCTAAGTACCTATTATCTAACAGAGCTTTGTGTTTTAAGAACTAGACTTTACATATAATTTTTTACAGAATATCATCTGCTCTTGCCGCCTTGTGTTAGCTGAGTTTCGTGTAAGAAAACTTGTAAGTGGCTATCTAAGGATTAAAGCATGTACATAGTAGGGTCCCCACGGGTACCTTGAGTACTCGTCCTCGAGTAGAATATGTCTATTACTCGAGTACAAGTCTTGTACTCGAGTACTCGGGGATGTTTTGCTATATTATCATTTTTCGGACTTGTGCTACGAAGATCGAGCATGTACTCGAACTTGGACCCGTGACAGACTAACTGTCTGAACCCTCTTTCTACACATACATTTTAGCCTCGATAAAAAGGCGCTGTACTTTATTCTGTGCTCGCACGCCACCGCATGGACAGGTTGATCGAGACTGCTTTGCCTTTGTTTTTATAACGTCACGTGCGTCAGTAACAAAGCATGTGTTTTGATGTTAAAATTATTGCAAAATATAGTTTATTATTCGTACAAAAGATATTAAATGATGATTTTTTGAATTATCATAATATGAATAATGGATTTCGATATACAACTTCTACCCAAAGTGATGGAAGATGTTCTACAAGGTATTTCGTGAATATCTTCTATTATCGTCCATAGCTATTCATGATCATATGCATATGTTCTACATTTGACCACCCCGACCCCTTTTATAGAGAACAATACTCTTGAACGAGTACTCGAGTAAAGAGGCGAGTACAGAAGGGCGAGTACTCGAGTAGCAAAATCACTACCCGTGGGCCCCCTACTAGTACATACATGTACATCAATGCTGTGTTTGAGTCTATTCCACCTTCTTAAAACATACTTGAAATTCTTTTCTATGGATAAGAAAATGCAAAATGAAAAATGGCACAAGACATTTAGAAGGGACATGGTACTTTTTTAGACCCCAATGATATAGCATCCTACTTGCTGCCAAATATGGTGGATTTATTTGTTCTGTCTGGGTCATCCCAAACTCTGGCATACTCCACTGTACTTTGAATTGGCCATTGTAACCTATACATAAATAACATTTATGGCAATTATGGTTCTTTATGGTGATGAAAGTCTTACACTAATTTATTATCACTGGTAATGCTGCAACAAAATATTGTAAAATCAATCAGGTGATATTCACGTCAGACAAAGTAAAAGTAGTTTTCAAATACTTTTTAACAGCATACATGTAGATGATAATAGGATCATTCAAGAGCTAATGGCATAAAATAGATTCCAATTTCTTCAAAAACAGGACAGACCCCATATTAACAGGAGGCTGCCTGAAGTAAAACTTGCTAGGTCATTTCCATGATTGAATGCACTTAAATGGTCCTCATGGTGATTATATACTCAGAAATGTTCTTTGAGTAAAAGTCTGTATTCATTAAAAATATATCATACATGAAACTTGCTTGACTACCAAGCAATATAATGAGTACATCCCTGCCAAATGCAATAAAGTAGAAATAGCGCAAAGACCCCAACCCCATTTTGCAATAAATCTGTGTAATCTTCTGAACATTGGACCTGCATTTGATGCACTTATTTATTGCATCAGACGTTCATTTCTATAGAAATGAAAAATTAATATCCAGTGTTTGTTGTTGAAGTTAATTCCACAACATGACATTTTGTGCCTGTGCATAATGTAGTACAGACTCGCCTAAAGTTGAGCCAATCTGAACAAAAAGATCCGTAGCGAATTATAAATTCCGCATTTGGTAAAATCAAGCAGGTAGGGATTCCCACGATAGCTAATGAAAAGATTCTAACCAATTCTCAAGAAAACCATCACTTCCTTTTCGGTGAAAACAAATGCACGTGTGCCGTATTCATAAGATCAGCTCATTATTTACTGTGTTAATACATCCAACGTTCAAATGTTCATTTGTTAATAACATAGGTGGTGATTTCGTTTTGTTATATACAATTACAGCCACAGTAAAGTTGTATTAGCAATGTCTATTCCAAATGTGTCCAGTTTTAATTCATGACTAACAAAATACAGCAACTTTAAGTACAGAAACATCACCTTAAAAACGGCCAAGTTTCCATGCATTATCATAGTTGTATCAACAGCATTCTACCATTCTACATGCTAGTCCTCAAGCCCAATAGGAGAAAATCATACGAATTACTCATTTTCACCAAACATTTTCATGTATCTCTACAATTACGACTATATGATATTTCCGGTCCCTCATATTTGCCCTTAGACACTCATCATAAACAAGTACAATAAATGAATGAGGAATCGTGAGGAGCTTTCAATATAAACGACATAAATGAGCTTTATTAGATGGCGCAAATTACAATCTCGTGGGTCATGTGGTCTTGCCCTCATTGGCCTGACATAAGCCACACATGTACAATAAAACTTATCTCACAGGTTCAGACATTTATCTTCCAACCGAATGCTCTAAATATATAACTTTCTCATTGACACCATTGACACATACATTTTGCTTTCAAGAGATATTTTTGTGCGGATCATTCTGGATAGGCATATTCATGGCGTGTCCTTACTATCGATAACTATTTCACCCCAAAAATTCATTTTCATGGGGTGTTTGGCATTGTAAGAGTTTGTGTGTATAAAACCCATAAAATCCTGTAGGCGCACCCATTGCTTTTTTCCGAAAACCTGGATATGCCTGTGTTCTGTACTTTACTTTAATTCTGCAGATGAATATTATTATTATTATTTATTTATTTCAGATATTAACATGCATGAAACATATAAATATCCATAGATAAAACAAAAAGCTAAAATTATATACAATTATAGACATTAAGAAGTATAATAAATTAGAACAATCGTAGGTTCCATACTAAATTAAGACTGGATCTGTGAAATGTATTACAATCGGTAATTGCTGATAAAATGGAATTGTCACTTAAAAACACACGATTACGAAAACCAAATACGAGTTTTCTTTCAATAACAATAAAAGGATCAACATGCATATTTATCATTGTTACCGTAGTATTATATTTATCACAATTAAATAGTCCTCTGAAGATTCGTTTGAAAGCAGTAATAAGTTTTTCCTACATTCTTGAGTATACTTAGACCATAGACATACACCATAAAAATTACAACAATATGACTTAAACAGTTTAACTTTAACATCATCTGTACAGTGACGAAACCTTTTTATAATTAAATTACCTCTTGCATAAGTACTTCTCATTTGTCTTTTAATATCATCATTATCGCATAGCTGATTGTGAATAAAACACCCTAAATATTTATGAACTGTAACATCTTTCAACTTCTCACAATCTAATTGGAACTTGGGAACTTGAATGTTACGTAAAAACTTTGGTTTAAAACACATAGCGACAGTTTTCTTACGATTATACATCAATTCATTGTTTTGGGCATACAAGTTACAAACATTTAATAGGTTTTGCAATGCAGCTGGTGACGGAGCTAATAAAACAGCATCATCAGCATAGAACAAATGATTCGTCTTTGACCCGTTTATAATGCACCCATCATCTGAGGCATTTAATAATAAACTAAGATCGTCCATGAACAAGTTAAAAAAGGATGGAGATAGAATACGCCCCTGTGGGACACCATTAGATACATGAAAGGGATCTGAAATATTTGTGCCCCATTGTACAACATACTTCTGTAACGAATACCAGCTAATAAAAAGTCTAACAAGAATAGTAGGGAAACCACGAGCTAATAGTTTACTAAAGAGATGCCAGTGATTGATTTTATCGAAAGCTTTACTGGCGTCGAGAAAACAAGCATATACTGGACTATTATAAGAGTTATAATATTCAATAACTTGCTTAAGTGGAAATATACATAAATCTGTTGAGAGTTTTGACTTAAAACCAAATTGGTTAGAACTTGTATGCATAAAATCTTTACATCGCTGAAGTACTAAAAATTCAAAAACTTTAGAAATGACACACGTGATTGCCAATGGCCGATAATTATCCTTGTCACTAGCATTACCTATGCTAGCATTCAATGAAAATGCCACATTTTTCAATTATCCATTAAATATTTGCGACATAAGCATAACCAGGATATTGAACCATTACATGTACCAGTACCTTAATGCTTATAAATACATAAAGTTGGAATTTTGACTTTCATGCTGCTCTACTGCACCAACATAACCCACATAATAAAAAGCAAAACAATTGTCACCAAATCCATAAAAGATTATGAGTTTGGCTGTTTAAATTTCATTATGAGGAAGTCTTTTCATATTGGCAATGCAGGGTTGAGCACATGGTAGACGCTATACATTTGTATATAGTAACATTTACAAGATAGTTGCAGATCTACCAGCAGGGAAACTTAGGTCTATATGTCTACCTTGGATGGATATGGGAATATATTAAACTTTTACTTTAAAGATAATAAAGACAAATACCCACTGACCTGAGGGGACATCAATGCTGGCAATGGGCAGCCCCGTCTTCTTGAATATTGCGAGCATCGTGGCAGAGTCTTCCCGAGCAGGACCCTTAAAGCTAAACCCAAACACCGCATCTGGAACAGGAATATAGATACAAATAGATGTACATTCCAAAGTATTTTACTAACATTTTGTGATGTTGTGAATACACACAGACGGTTTCAAAATTGCTGCATAATTCCACCATAAATAGGCCACTACATAACAATAGGCTCAAGTTTCCATCCTGATAAATACAAAGACCAATTGCATAACATGGTCTTCATGGACGTCAATACAAATTATGGCTATAGTCAAGTTTACAAGCAGATAAGATATTAACCAAACATGTATGTTTGAAAACAACATGATATGCAATTATGCATGTCCCCATTTTAGTCTGTTATAGATGTTTCTAATGTCCGCACAAAAAGTAAAAACCCCATCACTAAACTATGATGAGGGTGTATAAGTGGTACCTACCTTTTCTGGGGCTGATTATTCACCAAGGATGTGACCCCAGATAGATTTATCGACAAGAATTGGTAAAATATGGTATACCCAACATCCAAACTTTTTCCAAAAATCCCAAAACTCCAAGGTTCCACAATCAAGACACAAACAATTCAAGGACATTGCGCAAACTCACATACACGAGGTTGTAGTAGTCTGCTTAGATGAAGAACGCTTCAAGGGTAAGAGTAGGAGTGCGTGCTCAATATCCACCTGTTGCCCTGAAATCCATAAGTGTACAGGTCATAGGTAAGGCTGATGACCTGAAGCATTACATCACCAACTTACCTATGATGAGGTTGTAGTTGTCATAGATGAGACTGGCCTCGGAGGGCAGGTAGGACAGGAAGGGGATGTCCATCTTCTCGCACTGTGCCACCAGGTTGGTAAACAGAGGCTTGTTAGGCTTTTTCGGATAGTATACCGTTGGCTTGTAGCCCTGCAACCGAGAACAAATAGCAGTGTTAGCAATGCCGGTTAATGTCATCAAACTAAGAATCACAGTAGGGACTCTGAGCAAAGAGTGAAAAGTAAGTATTTTGGCCTTTGTGAGTATCAAACATGTCACGCCCTGTACAGTAGAACCTCCAATTGAGACCACCTCTTTATTGAGATGGTCCCAAACCTTCATTAAGCTACCAAAACAAACCTATGAATAGAGACTACCTCTCTATTAAGAATTTGGGAAAACCTAACACTGGTCCCAAAGGTGGTACTAATAGAAAGGTTCTACTGTATTTGATTTGCAGACGTGGACAAAAAGGGCAGATTGATGTTTCATATTAATAGTAATATTCTCTGAGATGGTTACAGAAGGTTAGAGATGAATATGAATTAGACACTATGGGCAAAAAAATGGTTTTTAGAAATTTCTCTGAATAAGATCATTTTATATTACATACACAAGATTTCATTTATAGCTCGATGATACAAAAATAATACAATTTAAAACACTAATTCTGTACATCATTGTATTTTTGTTAAAGAACTATGTATAATACAATGGAAAGAAAAAGTTATTTTCCTAAATTGACTTCTGTACTGTCTACCAGGCAGGGATCTGGTCCACTTGTTACCACAGTGAACCCATCAATCCTAATCCACAAGAATTTGGGTGGAGAATGGAAAAGAGAAAATATGCATCACTTTGGATGGCATTTCTACAAGCAAGTAAAGCTTGTAAAGAACTTATTTAGTGTGGATCCAAGTCGTCCAGAGGCTGTACCACCTGTAAATGTGCAAAATCCAGTCTAAGATGCACTGATCTGTGCAGCTGCAACAGTGAACATTGACATTTTTTTCAGTGTATTCATGTAATTTTGTCCATGTTTAATGCTAATTTACTTTTAGAAAATCCTAAACTTAGCTTCCTTCCACATGATTTTTGGTTTTATACATATATGTACATTGTATCTTCTGAACTGTTGGTACGAAGTGGTAACACATTCTCAATGTCTTTGACCTCATCTTATTGTATGTATTTGTTGCAAATGCTCTATAATGTCTTTTATCTTCTGCATCTTGTTCATGGAGTAGATGTTAAAATTAATGTGTACAATAGTGTATACTCATAAATGATTAAATTTTAATATGTAAGCAGACTTTGCATGGAAAACAACATTTTCATACACAATCTGAAGCTTTGGTAACAGATATCATAGATATATTGATATATTGTTGTAAACATTAGCTGGATATTATTTTCCTAACAAGTTTTGTAAAATATATCAATGATTCAAACACTTTTCGTTCATAACTGTGAAATATTAACCTATAATTATTGGTAGAAATCGACTTTTTTGTTCTTTGGTAGCCATCTTGGATTTCAGGGGTCAAATGAGGTCAAATTTTTTTTAGCTTAGCCAAAGATGATTCTCTTGGTCAAAATGAAGCTGCATGCCAAAAATCATACTTTTGTCACTGAGTGCACTATTTTGATGGAATTGGGTGCTAATTACCCAGACTAGTACAAACCAGCATTTTGTCTAACTTTAAGTACATTGAGTCATAACGATTATAGAAAATGAACTGTCATAATTTTTTTCATATCAGATGAAAAAGTCAATATCATACTATAACATACATGTCAAAGTTTTGTGCACCATTGATAATTATATATTCACAGAATCAGGGGAAACGTAGTTCTGTTTCTTTGAGATGATTGAGCTTACTCAATGCAAATACAGCATCTATGGAAAGAATACAAAATAGATGGGAAATTGTGAAAGTTGGGGTGATGGTATTGAGTAGATTAATTGATAATGGAACATAATGAGATCATGTGCTGTATAAGTTGTAGGCAGCATGGAATTGACATTTTAACACAGCACAAAAATTGGCAAAGTAATCAACTGTATCTTGATGAAGATTATAATTAACAATGGGCGTATATTTTGGCAGTTTACAGCAAAATATACATATAAATATCTTCTGTATGTAGACATAATAGGACAAAATGGAACATAATTCAATAAAAGATAACAAATGCATCTAGCACGAGCATATCTAGTACTGTTTCATTTCTTACCTGTAATATTACATTATGTGATGTGCAAACTGCTATACATTGTTAATAGTTGATGTTTTTTGCTTTACCAAACAGGGGTCTACAAAGATTCATTGCCTAGGGCTATTGCATGGCTTAGCAGTAAAATCTAATTGAGTGACTTTGTTCCATTCAGTGGGGTCCTCACTAGTGCACTGGGTACCCGACAACGTTGGGTTTGATATACTCTCGCGGGTACAACTTTATTATGTTGGGTACCCGTAAAAGCTGTTTTATATAGTTAACTAGCTGTCCACCTGGCGCTGCTCGGGTTGAAACGTATACGATCCGTAACACATTAATGATCCACCATCCCTGTCCTTCATCCCTCCGACCAGCTGGGCCACAACAGATAAATACACCTCCATCACCTCCATTCCATCGTCATATCTCACGGCCATGTACCCAGAATATGACAATGATTTAATCCCCCTAATATCCGTCAGCCCAGCTACCCCAGGAAAACAGGTTTGAAACAAATTAAATGAACCCCCCCTCCCACCCTTCTACTACCATTCCTTCCGCCTTTGCCCCCTCTTCCCTCCCCACCCCTCTCCCACTTCTAAATACAGACAGGTCCAAAACAGAGACAGACTGAATGCATTTCCATCACATTCTTCCTGCTGCTCGGGTTGAAATGGATGAGATCTGGAACAGATTAAATGCTCCCCCCCCCCCCTTCCCACTCACACAAAATAGGCTGAAACAGATTAAATGCACCTCCATCACCACCTCCCTGCCTCCAGCATAAACATATATATAGATTTAAATGGAGTTCTTCATAGAATATTTCAACTTTGACAGTTGTAGTTATTTTCCCGCCCAAACATGCAAAGTAGAACTAGCAGATTCAATTGTTAGCATCCCCTTGCTTCCTTAAAAGTGATAATGACAGTTACGTAACTGGTCAGTCTCTTTTTTGTAGATAGATCTACACGTTACAGAATCTGGTCAAGTATTTGCCAGAGAGACCTTCATCTATCATTAAATAAGAGACAATTATGTGTTTAGTGTAGTGGTCACTTAGTTAGGACGGTATTGTTTAGTGGCAAACTTAGAACAAAGTCTACAGTATCAGACGCGCTTTGTTTCACAGTAGCCAATCTTAGGTTTTAAATACAATTTTGTTAATATGACTTTCAGTAGACAGAGAAATAACCGCGTACCCGACCTCGGGTTGGGTTTAGGTGTCCGAGTAGCCAGGTCCTATGTTTTGTACTCATGAGGACCCTACCATTCAGTCTGATTAGCCAATTCAAACCTTAACTGTGCCCAAATTGGGATTTAAAACCAGGCCCTTCTTGCCAGATTCAATCTTATTACAGCAGTACATGTAGGTCACACAAGCAAAGTTTAATAATTTATATATCTATCCATTAATCACAGTAGAATTGCCAGGTTAAAAAATAGTTAATGAATACATGTACATAAATAATGGGGTATTTCATATCTCCTAATAATCTACAATTTTCAATCAATTACTGAGTATCAGTCAAACCTACAGTAGCTATAATTCAATTGCTACTGATTATGATAAATCTACCTGCGCATTATCATAATGAAAACAACAACCAATTAAACTTGAATTTTGTTTCTTCTGAACTTAATCCAATTCAATAAATTTGCAAACAAAATTTTGTTAATTAAAACACTGTATTTCCAAAATGGTTTTTATGTAAAACAAGAAGCAAACATGTAAAACTGAATGGAAAACAGTTTGGTGTTATTATCAACCTTATTTAGGGGCATCCCATTTCGCATTCAAACACTGTAGCTTCATGAATTATTCTTACCATGTTCATTATATGTCGTTTCATGAATGTTTATCAATTGTTTGTATTGCAATATTTATGTATTACATACTAATTGTTCTGTTCTGAAAGCAAATTAACTAAGGACTTTGAGGGAGGGAGTTGGTGCGTAAAGATATATATTTTTCATATTAAAACATGAGCTATATTCTTCTCATGTTAACTAAAAAGCTTCAACATTTGTTCATTTGACCTTTATTATTCTTCGTACTGTTCTATTTGAAGTGTAAGTTTCGCATAAAGACCACGGGCACTATCTTGCATCCCTTTGCCATCATCAAGAGGGCCATACGTTATCCTAGACTCTGTTACCATAATGAAATAACAATGCAGGTCACTTAGCTCTTGTTTCTCCTCAATCGATCCTTTGCTGAAGATCACACGAGAGCCTCATCATATAATACAGGGAAACCTCTCTCTGTGAGACAGCCAAACATCTTTTTGGACAATAGTGGGGATAATATGGTTGCTTTTTTGTTACTACACCACAATCTAATTGTTGCCAGTTTCCTATATTCCTCTATTTTTTACAGATATAATTTTTCCCACATACCATCCTACAACCTTATAACTCCACCACAATCACACAGTTTGCACATTACGTGATGAAAAATTCTATCTGGAGCGTAGGACTTGTGCTGTTGGCATTATGAGGAGAAACCATTTAGTTGTCAGAGCGGGTGATTCTTTTGATCCATCAACAGTGAGCTGGCGAGAAAACAGTGTTGGATCACGGACAGCTCGTGTGTGTATGTGTGTACAAACGCATCCATTCAATGAGCACAGGGACACCACATAAAGGGCTATATATTAGGGGATTCTCTCTACATTGTATGTGTGTGAAGCTCCATGTATTGCACAGAAGATTAGAATTTGAGACGATTTCAGTCATGACATTAACCATGTGTTGTATTACATACATTGTCCTTATTGTTCTCATGATAGTTTGACATTATGGTCAACATCCCTGAACTTCAGCTGACATAATTGGTTTTTGAGGGTCATATCTGTATTCACCAAAACTTCCGTGGCCCAGTACATATGTACATTCATCTTCAGAGGTGAGGTCCTGCACTTACTTCTTCAGAAACATTGTTTGTTCAGTTCTGGTTTATATAGGTCAGTATGGTCGGTGTTGAGCAATTTACATTTATCACAGATTAGCTTTGATCAAAATTAACTACCCAGCAAAAATGGAAGAAAATAAACTGATACACTGATGAAAATGATTCTACGAAAATGTTCTATCAAACAAAAGAGGTGCAAATGCAAAGGTGTACTCAGATATCTTTAAAAATGTACAAGCTGTCTTTGACTATTTGGCTGGCACTGGCAACGGTGATATAGAAAATGACATTCACAAAAATAGCCACCTCATGTAAGCTCATGTGAATCTCTGAGAAATTGTGCGGGTAACACAGTCAAATGAGGCACTAATAAGATATTGAAATTGCACTCCAACTTGAAAAGTGAATTTGTAATGTAAATATGTCTATATATAAACATGTACGACTATACCTACAGTATATACCTATATAGTTAGTAACCCAACATATGTACACTCCTCATGGAACGCAAGTTACATTTTCATTTCACTACAAACAGTTGCAATCTACTGTAAATGTAATATGTGAAGACAAGCCTGCCTTAAAATGACAATGGGACTTGGCTCGAAATTTAGACGTATTGAACCTATGCTTAGCAGAAAGCTGGATAATGCATTGTGTAATTGCACGTGAATGTTCTAACTGGCCAAATTCAATTACATCTACATTTGCTATTTAGCTGTGTAATAAATGTCACATTACTTTGGATTACTTTGGATTAGACTGTATTTTAGCCTGATGTATAAAGCATGAGTTTGCTGTAAACCTTAACGTTCATGTATATGACTTCGACATTTTGGAGTAATAATAGATGCCTGATCAACATCATATCATGACATTTTCAAAGATTTTTGTGCTCAACACATGTTCACTAATACTATTGTAAAAATTCCAATTTGAATGACAGAAATGTCCATGCCAGGTGTGTTTGCAACGAAAAATCTCAGTGGCAAAAAAGCATTTAAAGCGACTGTCAAACAATGTCCTACCAACGAATTTCACTGTAATATTTCTTCTCGCAAACATCATTGTCCTGCATTCTTGTCATAGAATAAATTGCAAAAATGTCTAGACATTAAACATGGTGCCTACGAATCAATTAGAAACATATGCTTTTCTTTCATTTTTATTCTTCAAGTACAAAAATTGAGCTGTAACCTTCAATGTATTTTATATTGTTATCATAAAACTACTTTTCTGAGTATAATGATATTTCTTTCTTCATTTTGAATGTGCCTTATATTTCAGAATTGAACACATTTATTAGATTTCTCATATAAGATATCATTCCTTGAATATGCAAATACCATAACTAGTAAAATGAACATCTCAATGCTTCCTTTTCACATGTTCGCCACAGTGGAAAGAGGCAGAGACTTGTTACCACACGGCTGCTAAAACAACAAAACTCGGCCATTTTACATTAATTTCTATACACTAAACACTGGTATTTCGCTGTTAGGCCACGGTAACTTGATTCTATGGATGACGAAAAAATTGGCCGTAAAATTTTCCACGAGGTGGGTAAGAATAATAAAAATAAAGCGCATGGTCAATAGCGGACAGGAAGGGGGGAAAATAAAAATAAATGAATATCCGAAGGAAAGTTTGGGATGGGGGAATAAAAAAATATTCAGTAGTCACTGTACCAATGGTCATTTTGGTCTTTATTTAGTAGGTATGGGTCAATGTGTATTTCCATGAAAGGTGAAGACACTAGTCAATTCCGTGCACACTCTCTCTCAGCCTGTTAAGGACTATGGGGTCGATCACCAGGTCATAGCCAAGCATCAAGTATTACTATCAGACCACTGTATAATCCATCTATGGTCCTACCATTTGCCTGGTGCTGACCCATCTTAGGGTGGCCTTGAGGCTTGACTCGCCCATTTGGACTCTCAAAGGCTTTACCCAAGAGCCACTCATGCTTCTAGGGGAGTGCTACATGTGGCTGGCACACAGCATCATTTGTGTGGAGAGGACATCAAGTACGCAGGTGACTAACCCTAGCCCTACATGTGCAGCTGATTTAATACCCTGTATACCTAGAAAGAGACACCTAGGAACGAATGTACGCTGTACATGTATATACGGCTACCTTAGCCCTCGTAGGTAGTGAAGTAATAATTCCTTGTCTGATAGGTGCGAGTCCCGGGTTAAGGGCTGAAATAGCCTTACCCCAACCAGTCAAAGTATGATGATGGCTCTCATCATAGGGTATGTCAATATTTACATCTAGGAATATCTGGAAAGCTCAAATTCTGTCACACAACAAAGGAAACTCACTCATGACTCATGTGTTAAAATCGGCATTTATTATCGCTAAGCCATCTACATTTTTGTCTTAGTTTTACTATGATTCCGGTTGTCAAATCAATTGAACATTACATTTGTCACCTGCCGTTCTCAACTAAACAAATGTGTAAGCCATTAGTAATGTTTTTCATCACATCTATTACGAATGCTTGCCAGAAAATAGAAAAATAAAACTTACTAATTTTAAGAGGAAACATACACTTCCGTGTGAGTGCGCATGCGCAATATCCCGCGCACCTGCTTTAAAACCGAAACCGAATGCATTGGCGTCCTTGGTAGCGTGACGTCACTAGCAAATATGGCGCCATCGGGCGATCAATATAATAAAAACATGGATTTTTTAGCTGAATCGTCGGCGAATATAAAAGCACACGCCATTTGAAAGATTATTTATCTATCGGGGGTTATTTCAATGCATCGGCGCTCTCGTCATCCATAGAATCAAGTTAGTACATGAAAAGAGTCCACAGGGCAATCTGAGTTTAAACGAGAAATGTCCTAAATCACAACATTCATTCCTCCAAACCAATGTTCCAAGATAGTAATGGGGGCAATCGATTGCTGTACACACATTACAAGGATGAGTATTGAGACTTCTCTAAAAACAAGCACAAAACTTTTGTTCACACTGTACAAATGCCGTAAATCACACCCGAAGTGGTCTAAGCAAGTCCTTTAATTTTAATTTTGAAGTGGATGAATGATCCCATACTTCATTTTCATTTCCTTTGTTCTAATCAATAATACTGGTAATAAAATTCTTTTTTATACATAAATTCTAGTAATATATAAATTCTATTTATACACTGTACATCAATAAAAATAGAGTTTGTATAGTATTCTATATACCCCTACTGCACACTCTCACAATGCTGGGCCACTCCAGGACTGCTATATCAAGTGAACATTACCATCTGGTTTTAAACTAATGGAAAATGTATTGTTTATGGTAATCTTACATATGAATGTACCTAGATGTACATTGTATCCAATATGCACTTACAGTGTACAATACCAGTTTGCCTGCAATTACTGACGCCATTTGAAGTGAAAAATGTTTCTGTAGTAAGCAGATAATTGTCGCTATAGAAAAACAAGCTGTCATTGACAAATGGGAAATGTCCGGCGGCCTGAGGATTTAGCACGTTAACAGATTAAGACTCGTGTTGGCGCAATCACATTCAGTGCAAATCTGACTGCAGAAGTCAGCAATGGTCACTGACATATAAAACAAAACTTTCTTACCAACAAAAAATCCCTCCTTTGTACGAAAATCTTCAACTCACAAATCACTCATATACAGTTTATAAGAATGGGATTTTTATGATATATATGCAGGCTAATTGTATCATTGTATCATTTAAACTTTTAAAATTCTTTACAATCTTTAACTATCACACCAAGGCTGAGGTTTTCGTATATCATTCATGTGGCCTTACATACACCATACGTACGTTTAAGTTGGAAACACAACTGGCATTGTCATACATGTAGGCACATTTACATTTTTTATAGATAAAATTCTTAGTCACTATTAAACCTGGCTACTTTGTGTTTGCACAGTAGAGTTTGAGTGCAATTTCATCCATACATTTCATGTTAAATTGTCTGCCCTGAGGGGATTTTTATCTCTAACAAAACATATGAAAGGATCAGACCAACTTCAGAAGATGGACCAAAATTCTATGGCTTACCTAGGATCCGAAAGAAAAATGCCCATACCGTCATGCATAGGCAGTATTGCCTACCCGACTGCTAAGGTACAATCAGACATCTTGATGAACCACATTAAAGCAAAACCATCCTCGCAATGAAACACAGTGCAGATTTTCAGAAAAAGATAGTAGACTGCCACCTAGGATGACAGTCTCGTACATGTATGAAGAAGATGCCACTCTGTAGAACCGCACCAATTCATCATCAGACAAAATTATCCAGTTGCATAAGTTCTTCTTGGAAATGACATACTTTGTGTGCAGTTGAAACTTCTATGGAGAGATCAGAAGTGCTCCAATTTCCCCAGTTGTGGGGTATCTTGTTATGGAAAATTTTGAAGAGAAAGCCCTAACCAATAACACACTGATACAAGAAGTATGGTTCTGTTTCGCATTTTAGATTATGTGAAAATCCTGGACAAGGAGCTGAGGGACCTAAGGTGGAAGATATGAGAGGTCATACACATGCACCAGGTAAACTTAAGAAATTAGCCAATCCAGGCTATTTTTTTAATAATAATAATTGAATGACCCCAGGTCAGTAGGTAGTCTTAATTTCATAGAGTATGGCAAAATAGTACTGTTCTCAAGTGCAAAAGCTGATAAATATAGGAACATCTATGCTAGAATCTACAACAAATCAAAGTTTACTGCCATTACGCATTCATAGTCTAATAGCACAATGAGACTTGTGGTTTTCTAATCAAAGAATTAGTATAACAGACCTGGGTGTAATATCATTAGAAGATATCAACAGTGTTTGATGAGCCTGTCCTCAAGCTGACTACATGTACATATATTTCAAAGCAACGTCCACTTTTATCTATGCACAAATCTATCACAAATCAACATAAACCAACATTTTGTTCCAGCTAGTGTGGTGATTTGTGTCACAAAATTGATGCAATAGCAAACCTTTCCTCGCCATCTACTTTATCTCCAGTACTTTATTGCAGCAGACAGAATTTATGTCATTGCTGTTGCAATGTAATATGTCATTGTATGTGAAATTAAAATCACTAGAATGGTCACCATGGCAATATACAAAATGCTTCTAGAGGGATCTAACTTGATAAACAGGTACTGTGCATTGGGCTTGTCAAAGGGGTGACGATGGAACCATTCGAGAGTGAATTATAATCATGCAGATCTTAAAACTCTGGCAACCTTTACAGGTATGTTAAAATCAATGTGTGAATGTGCAAATCAAAATGGCATTGGAGCCTAGTGGTCAAAATTTCTTCCATAGAGGACTGAATAATCCTGCAGTAGGTTCTGTGATAACATACCAGGCAGTTATTGCACATTGTAATAAAGTTGTTACACCATATTAAATGTTAGATGACGACAACCAGGCATTCCGTGTATGGATGTGCTTACATACCGGGTATTTGAGTAAGTTAACACTAGCCTAACACAAACTGGTAAACAAACTGTATTTGTATGTGACCCAAAACCTTAAAGACCTTCTCCATATATGAACAATTTAGCAAGTTTTCAAATTGACTATATGGTTTTTAACTCATTGAATTTCTATTGAGCAGTTTGGAAATATATTGCTCTGCTCCATGACACTGAAGGTCATTTTAAGGCTGCAATCTTTTAAAACGCCTGGGCAATTCAGTTGACACAAAAAAAACAATGATATGGGCTGGGCTTTTTTAATTAAACGTGAACGCTTACAATAAACTTCGACAGTATTAAGAGGCATAATTGGAAAACATGATCCTTCTCTGATCATATCATAACACGTTCATATACTTAACATATACATATACTTCAATTCATTGAAATAATTAAACCTTCAAGTTATCAAATGTAAGGAGATATGTTTCTACTAATTGAATGGAAAACAATTAGCAATGAATCACGTATCTACATTGTTCAATTAAAAATTGAAAACCTGAGCTCTTAGCAATTTGATCCAAAATACGTTTAAATCAATACGAAAAAAAAAACTAATAGAATTTCAAATAGAACACAAAACAGTACATGTATATCAATTTTCAGCAGGTGTGCAAGATCACCAAACTTTCGATTGCAATTCTACATACAATACATTATAATTGATTTGAATAATATTTATTGTTTACACCTTATAAAGATATAATGCACAAATACAAGAATATTGATATCAAAGAAGTGGAAACTGATGGCAACGAACCCTTGGGGCTATATATATACCCAGTATGTATAGTAATCGATCCTCCTACATGTACATATTGTAAAAATTATAGTTACAAATTCTTTCACCGAATTGGAAATCTGTATCATCTATTTATATTTAACTTACATGTATATGTTCTTGATATGCTCACCCCCTTTTCAGGTACAAGTAAAACATTAATAGAACCAGCTGTAACAATTTGAATAGCGTTTACACCACTCTAGTAGAGTGTGAATGCTGTAACAGGATACCAGCATATTGTTACTCATAATTGTTTAGAAAATTAAGTTTCTGTGAGAGATGATAGGTGGCTTATAAAGTGAAGTGATTTGTAAGTGCTTTCCAGTAATCACCCCCCCTCCCTCCCCCTCGCAACCCCGATGCCCCACCCTTCCAGCTGTACCTCCCCTGGTAGGGTATCCAAATAATTAGCAAGAGTCCAATTGAGGTTTTGTCACCTTACAGAAAATCCATTACAATCAGTGACATACAATAAACATCGACAAAGGACTCATCACTAGCACGCCCACCTACCGGTACATGTATAGAAATTCACCGATGATTGGTGAAACCCTACACTTGTAAATTGTTAATAGAACTAACCCCTGGTTATTAGAATATGGCCGAGTTATGTGAACATATATGATTCCTAACTGATGTAAATAGAATTAAGCGTGCTAACTGCAGACAGCCTTCATAACTGTAGCAGGTCTGTCTAATGAAACCCTCTTGTGAATATTCATCACCGGAGCAAGACTAATATGTTGTTACGCAAATTATTCATGCAAGTCCATGATCTTATTACAACAAATTGGCAGCTACAATTGATATATTGAGTCCCTGGTTATTCGCAAATTTTCCACATTGCAAATATATACATATAAATTGATGTACGTGACATGACAGCAGACAAATTCATATCGCATGTATCCAGTGTACAGTAAATCAACATTTCAGCAAAGCAATAATACCACAGTAATGAATTATATTGACAATACTGATTATTATGTGTGATAGCATATTTAAAAATGAATGATACATCTCTTTTCATTTTCAAAGCTTTGTATTGAAGTAGTCAAAAACCATGTGTACATCCTATAACATCCATCAAAGCAGTGCAAAAACGTTAGATCATATCCAAAATTGAACTATTGCAATACATTTGTACCTTTAACAAATATATAAGTAGATGGGTGCATAGATACACTCACGTAAAAGCCTAACAAAGTAGCAAATTTTCCACTTCAAAGACCATACATATTTATATGCATATGATCCTAAGTGGTAATCTATCATTTTATACATGCACCTTACATAATCAGCACACAAATAAAGAACAACCTAAAACTGAACAAAAATCATCACTATTATCATTACCTTTCATTTACCCTTTACCTTTTACCCTTCGTATTACGGGCGTTGGTCTGAAACCGAATAAACTAAACAGCTGAACAAAAATAAACTTGGTTAATGGCTGACTAGCAATATCACACCAATGTCTAGACATCTGTGAGTTGAGTGATGTACTATTAATAAAATTAAAAAAATTAATTACCAAGTCCCGCAACAATGCACCACTAGCTCACACATCAGTGGCATATGACCATGGGTTTCCCACGGGCTATGTTGAAAAACACATCCCTTATTCATTACTCAATACACGTAACGTACACATATTGTGACTGGGGTATCAATACAAAGATCAACTAGTAATCAATTTTCCCCCATATTCATCATAATGGTACAACAATGTTTTATGATACTGAATAATATAATTCTACTTTCAAAAATCTGAAATAAAGAAAATTAAATCCCGAAAAGATATTCTGTCCCTTGATATCCTTCCTCAGCTTTGAAGTATAGATCACAGCAGCTTTGTAGCTTCCAACTCCCATTAAAGATGGGAACCTACATGGGTCTGAAAAAAGTGTCGTGCTCTCGTTTCACCCTCAAATAAAAGTGAATTTAAGCGTTTGATAGCTTCAATTCATTCTATACTCTATGGTTTTGCATCATTCATATTGGTCTCCACTATAAATAGCCGAGCATTTAAACACATTTGTGGTACTTTTTCTCAACTACCAGTGGAGCATACAGTGTGAACAGTAGATATTAATCAGTGCTGAAATCTAAATTAACCAATCACAACTATGGGATCAAGCAGTACTACATGTATATTCATTGGGAGACATTTTAAATGTTCTCATCAATGCAATAACATTATTTGGTCTCAGCATTATAGTGTCTTAATATATTTCTAGTAAGAAAATATTTATTGGTGTAAGTTAGATATAACAAAAAGATTCTGCCATGTGTAAAACGTATTTGGCTTTCTCCCTTACCATTAAATTATGATGGGAATTTTTGCATCAGCAGAATCTTGAGCGGAGCTTCCTTCCTTGAAGGGTGAAGTTTCCTCCTAACTTCAAGACGTGAGAATTTATGAAGCTAAGACACACTTTCTCTTCACAATCTCAACCAATTCGAATATCAATGGAATTAGCTTTCTATTTTTCTTTGCAGGTACTAGATTTCCGGGGACTCGCTTCATAAACTGTAGTTTGAATACGACAAAGAAATCATGCTGCATAACCACTTTCATTTTAAACAGATAGGAATCAATTGGAGAGAAAAATTGTAAATTATGCAATATTATAAGACTTTATCAAATTAATAATGATGAACATCTGTGGTGTGACTGAGTACTCACAAACAGTGAGAATTATAAATTGGAATGTTTTTATAGTATAATAGACCATTAATAAAATGCAGATTAATAGCTGTGGGCAATTGATATTTGGATACCCCAAGGTTTTGTATCAGCATTACTATTGTTACGATTCTAATTTTCTCTCTCTGTGGTCTATAGCAAGCATGTTCCTACCAGTGAACTGAGAAAGAAGATTCGAATTGAATTCACAAGCATGTTTGGGGAAAACACATAAGAATAATATTGTTACAAAGATTTTGGATTTTTCTAGTTTTGTATAAAAATCCCATCATTTGAAATGTGTCCGATCAATGTTAACCAAAAACACTCCCAGACCACACCCGTGCAAAACGATTGTTCTACATTTCTATATGATTTGGTTGACAAATCTGAAATGAATAAAATATCTGTGAGAAAACCCTACCTAGAAACTGACACAGTCTCATTCTTTCTAAAAAATACAGTCCTAAAGAGCTGGTCACACGCAATAATATGTCTATATCACGTCCAAAAAGTTATAAAAATCTGGTGGACCTGGTCGCCAATGGCATTTTTGATCAAATTTAGTCTTAGGTGTGCTTAGTACGTGATGTAGCCATCAGCAGCAATTCCGTGGCTAAAGCACTGTTTAAACACTGCTAACCACATCCCAGCCACGTGTAAGATTAAATCAATGCAGCAGCCAGTTTGCAGTGCTGTGTGCTTCTGGACAACCTGAATGTAGTTACAGTAGCACTTGCTGTTTTTTATAGTGTCTTAATCATTTACACCTTGAAAATAGCAGTTTTCAAGAACATGTGAATTTGTACCCTGTGACCCTGTGATATATGACACTATGCATTTTGACCCCTGTAGAAAATATTACGTAAGTGAGATACATCCTTAACAAACGTATGGCGTAACACTATCACACGTAAAGTAATGCACTCTGTAAAGTTTACCAAAAATATACTATAAAAAAATACTTCAGTGTGTTACAATGTATATAAACATTTGAGTTATTTACTAATATTTAGCCATGGATTTTATTTACCCTTGCCAATTCTGCACCAAATGGCGTTACTTTTATAGAAATCCTTTTTGGTAAAAGAAAGTTATGCCACAAAAGGTGTGTTTGGATAATTCAAATCTATCGTTTAGCTACGTCTTGTTGATCACTGCCTAAGCGAGCGTGGCTTGTCACTTGTGTTTCACGTCTGCTGCACGTCTCAATCACATCTACTGTCATTGGAATAAAATTTTGAACAGTTCAAAACTTGTTACTGCGTCCAACAACATTCAGATGTATTTCCACGTCTTTCCACATGTATAAATCGACTGTAGCATGTCTTAAACACATCAATATCACTGACAACCATGTGCACAAAATCTTGCAGCCCTTAAAACTTTGACACAACTGCTATAATGGATAAAACCACATTCAGACTATGGTTTTACATATTGATTTTCTTAAAAGTACTAACATCTCATGCTTCTGCAAACTTAGACATCACTAAAAGTACACTCTCGAAAGTTCTTGATGTTTGGGGTCAAATTGCAAAAATGTGTCCAACAACACACGTCTCGGAAAGGTTCTTAATCATAAGTATAACCTGTTGTCTACAACATATCAAAATATTAATGTTTTCGAATGGTGCGCATTGTGTGAAGAAAGCCATGAAATCTTGGTATCTTTCCATTTCTGAGTGACAACTCCAAGCCAAAAATTAATGAATTTCAAAGACCTCATGTGCTGCTTCGTGCATACCAGTTATACCGCTACGTAATTCATATGCAGCTGTCCAATCATAAAAAATGCATCACAGTGAGTGACCGTGCAATGAAAATATGATTGAAAGAAGACCAGCCTGTCACAGCACACACAGAAATCTAAATCTAGTAATCTTGCTTTGGTTTAGATGGAGTTTGTGTTATGACATAATTGAAACGTCTCCAACTGTACATGATATGTTCAGCTGTTATCAAAGACAAAATTAAAGGCTATTTTTACAAGACCCTTAGAAAATTAATTTTCTTCTAAAACTGCCCCCTGGTTGTTTAAAAAGCTATTTATGTTTGTAGTATTTTGTATTCATATTAGATTTACACAATGCGCAAGTATGCCAGAGGCACTTACATTATACATGTAAGTATTTTATAGTATTGTATATTAAACGGTCCGTAGATATTTTTTGTCACAAATGTAGCAGACAACATCATGTACGTATAGAACTGTAATGCAAAATCAGGGGCCCTCCGGTCAACTACCTATCAATAAGCGAATACTCATAAGAAGTATGATAGGTCTACTGTCTAGTTTTGTATCTAAACAACTGAGTACTCACGAAGAGTTTGAGGTGTCTGGCACACACAAGGCCGTCGCCGCCATTGTTGCCTGGTCCACAAGCTACGAGAATGGCACCGTGGGCTTTCTTCAGGTCTTCCTTCTTGTAGCACTGAAACAAGAGAGGAGAATGTAACACAAATACATGTCAATGGAAAAGCTTTAGTATTGTGTCAAAATGAGCCAACGGTCAGCAAGAGGTGGTGTTAATGTTATTGATAGTTGCATACATTACAGTTGGGACTTCTTGGAACTGAAAAAGTGATCGGACTTATTAACGTAACCTAGCATACATGTACACAGTTATATGAAAGGCAAATTTCAATCATGATTATACTAAGTTTCTTGCATTGTTAAGTGTATTAATCTATTACTCATTTTCAATTTTTCTGTCAGTTATGGAATGTATATTGTTTGTTAAATGTTATCAAGCATGCACAATATGACACCCCGTAATCAATGTTTGGGAGAATTTATCAATTTAGATTAAAAAATGACTGGTAACATTACTTTCTGAAATATAATGCTATCATCCCTCAAAATTACATTAAACATATAGAAGCGAATACTCAAAGGAGCACAAAGTCCCAGGTCCTTTGAGCATTTGTCTTTTCTATTTTTCGTTGGTCTGTCAAAATTTATGACTCCGATCCTATACGCATGATGGACAGCCTACAAGGGGTATTTACTTTTACAAATATTCTTATTAGGCAGCTGTATTGAAGCGATTATAGCAATTCTCTTGGCTATATTCTTGAAATTTCCAACTTTTTTCTTTTCTGACAATCTGTACATGTATAGTCTAAATTGACACCAAAACAAAAAGACCTATTCTGTTTGGCATCAAATCCTTCCAAACTTGAAATTTAAAAAAAAACCTGCGTTACGTTTTTTTTTTGAAAAATTATGAAATGATACTCCATTTGGTGCACGACTACAGCAGAGTTGAGAGTTACATGCTATATGATTATATTTTAAAACCAAATTAGTGAACGGATTGTTGCGTTCATGACATGTGCAATGTAATTATACCCACATATTGTTGATACATACCTTTTAAACTATGAACTTATGTACCAGTTTAAATAATCAGCAGAAAAAAATTTGAATGGACAGACCGTACATTACTCCTGACATCCAACGTATCGACTAAAGACGTTCAAAATTGGAAAGTATTGTTTGGGGTCATAACATTCAGTAGTTTTCTTCAATAGGTCAGGGCACATCGAAAAACAGTAGATCTAGTGCTGTAGAACTCTACCAGCTTTTACACATTCATAAGAGTTAAGTTGAACTGTATTAAACGTTGCATTTGTTGTGTGGGTATTCAGGCTGCCATGGAATGGGTATACATTTTGCATAATTTCAAATGGGTTTACCCTCCGACGTTCAACTTACCAAGACGTACCCGTCAGCTTTAAGAAATAAACAGTCAAAGAAAGTATGAATAGTATACAATAACTATAGGTCCTATAACTACCAAAAATGTCCAGTCTCATCTAGGGTTCATTCTTGGAGGGATCAGAAAGTTTAGGGTCACAAAATTCAGTAATTTTCTTCAAAACGTCCAACATAGGTTTAGGTAAATCGAAAAACAGTCGCCCCTATATGAGCTTAAAGCTGGTGCTGGGACTAAAATTTTTTTACATGAAAATTTTTGTACTGGCTTAACTGTATTAAGCATGCAGAAAACAATTCAAAATTATCTTCAGTTAAATTTTGTTTTTGTGATATAATTAGATTATCATATAACATCAAACATGAAATAGTGAGAAAGGCCATCTAATTCATGCCTGTGCTCGAGAAATATGACGCACATCATTAGAGAATAGAACAGTCATGATCATGCACAGATATCAGCTAAGGCGCCTTTTTTTTCTTCTTTTTTTTTTTACTTTTTATTGTATTAAAATTATGGGAGTCATTGATTCCTTCTGCCATTCGACCAAGATCCCCTTGGTGTATAACCAAAGTGGATGCCCATTGTCATTATGACAGTGCCTAAAAGAAGTCATGCGACTTCTGTGCTATTATACAGGCATGAAACCTTGACACATGATGGCTGGGCAAAAGTCGGAATGATAAAAGGCAGCACAATACCTCCACAAAAATGACAACCTGATTGATGGTCACCATGAGAAATTATTAACCAGCTCAGTATAAAAACTGCAGTTACATGAATGTTTATGATACAGGAAATATATTAGTGCATGGGCCAATGCAAAATTTGGTACCATCAGAGGTCACCAAAGATTTCATATACCATCGGAAAGCTCAGGATCTCAGCTTTCCAACGGTGTATGATAGCATTGCGGGACTCACAGCTTAACATGAGAAAAATCGAGACAAAGATAATCACTATGAATTCCCACTTGTTCTTAACATCAGCACAGAGCATCGTAAATATTTTGCACATCAAAGAAAACCCTTTATGATATACTTATTTTAGTAAGATATAGAGACTATCATACACCAGTTTAAAGGCTATTTAAGTCCCTTTATGTTAGTTAATGATATAATTAGATACCATGAATATTACTATGACTTACACAGTTAGTTTCATACCCACTATCATATAGGCCCAACGTGTCAAAACCAAATAAAAATATCGTCAGATTTTTTCATATCTTTCATCAATACCAAGGTGTAATGCAAGTATTGGCAAAGTATGGTATTTTTGTGGCAAAATCAATTATTAACCTTCAATAAAATGTCTTCTATAACCCCATTTGTGCAGCAGACCAATCAGAATGTCCCAATTGAACATTGGTATCTCCGTGCTCAATGTGGAATACAGCTCACAATATTCAGTGTTCATAATTTTAACAGTTTTGACATGTACTAGATTTATTTTAAAATAAAATCATGAAAAATTAATTGACCTGGCAGGTAAGGAACTTTCATTTATGATATATTCCTACAATTAACTTATATTGTCTGTTCATAATTTTAAAGGAACATATGTGTGTACATGAAGAATATTTCTATGCCATAGGTTGATTCTATAGGTTGATTCTATTTCTACTATCAGATGACTGCACCACCCGCTGACATCTACAGTTTGAAAAATAGTGTTTAATCGTAGGGTTGTAAAACAGATCTGGCTGTTCCCCGTGTATAACTCACCTATCTATCAAAAATGTCTCATCTGGGTAATAATGTTATTGTAGAAGCATCAACACACACTATATTATGTCAAAAGGTGACCACTTTACTTGGGTTCCATTGAATATTCATGTCAGAAAGGACTTTATTACAAGGGGGGTATGTCACAATAGCAATAGCTTCAATTGCTCCAAGATATCTAAAAACCACTATCTTATCCCCATTGCTCTCTAGCATTAGCCTAGGTGTTGTACATCAAGAGGAGAGGAAAAGAGATATTAATACATTTAACGTCCATTGGCTCCTACAAGTATATTGGACCTCCTGCTGGCATCACATATTTTCTCTCTCCATGTCCAAAGTCATACCCATGTTTAGATGGCAGACTGCAGATTTCCTCCTATGTTATTCAACCTGTTCATTCTGGGATACTACTCTCAACTACAATTGATTTATATTGGTTTGTCTGAGACTTGATTCATAGGGTATGTTTTGATCAGCGCAGAAATGTCCCTGTACTTTAGGACGGGGATTGGGGAATAGCTCACTCAAAAGCATTCCCCAACTATGCTCATGGTGTCACTGAAAGTATTCAGTCTTGTTGTATTGCCTTAACTGTCACAAGCTGGGCAGGATGTCTATCACTTGGCCTGAATATACTTTTATGTATATTTGGCAGTAGAGGATTTGTGTTCAGGGTCATCTACGTGTGTAACAAAATGGCATAAGGTTGTGTAGGTCTTAAGTGCACAACCACTCAGCTGTGTTTGCAGAGACTAAAGTAGACTTACGTAAGTTGCACATTACTGGGTATTCAATTCCCCTCTCTTTCACACACGTTATAGGGAATAGTCTTCATTTACTACGGTTGTTGCAGAAAATATTAGAGATGGTCCGATTTATTTTATAATGATGATGATATTGCTGAAAATACTAGATATGGTCCGATTTAGTGAATTATATATGTGTGTGATGAATTGATTAATTATGTATTTCCTTATGATGAGTTTCCGGTCATACCATGTGATTGACACTTGGGAAAAGAGATTTGTAGAAATAACATGTACGGAGCAAGAAGAGAGAGAGAGAATAAAATATTTTTGAAGTTACCTTTAGATGTTTCAGTGAGTTATTAATATTAATGATCACGGTAGGATTAGGGAGCCAGTTCTTTTTTGTATTGGTTCTGGAAGAGCACAGGTTCTGATAGATGCTGGTCGGACACCATGTAGGGTTGGTAAACTATTTGCTGGCGGGAAAAGGATAGGCCCACTTTACTTGTTTTACCAAGGTGAGTGGAAGTCAAACGTCCCTCACGTATGTATACCACAATTCAGTGGGTAGGGCAGTACTCCCAAAGCACAGCGTGTACGTGTCATCACTAATGCAAAGTCCTCCCACGTGGAGGCCTCTCGTGAAACCCAGGGTGTACAGTGCTGCACACCAATCCAAGAACACCACATCTGGGCCTAGGCTGGTGGGTATTCTCAGTTAACAGCAGAACACAACGAGGAGCAAGTCAGGTGCTGGACAGCCAGGTCTGCCAGGGTCGTTGAGCAGCATGGTCTTGGAACCCGCTTCACAAGCCTTGATGAAGGCAGTGGCTACGAAGACCTAATTCCCAAGCAGAGAATGAGTGGCATTTGCTGTGTCAAAGTCATTTGTCTGATCATCAAAACATCTGGGATTTGGCGTTTATTCTCGCCCATAATGAACTTCTCTTCATCTCCATAATACAAGTTATGATTGTCGGGCTCTGGAAAATATTAACCGACAAGTCAAAGCCCCAGCAGTGATATTTTGTCATGCATTGTGGGCAGTTCATTGTATGGGTTTATTTGATTGATCAAGCATAGCCTCCAGTGGAAATTTTTGTGTGTTTATAACCATGTATTTTCTTTCCTCTTTTGTTACATTAGAATATTTTTTTAAACAGATAAATAAGATAGACAGTACCATGGTTTTGAACAATTTGTTAAGTTCTACGTTCACACCCACTGACCGGAAAAATTCTATTTGCAAGAGCAAATGGAATAAGCATAGCACATCTTTCTACAGCTGGCCAATCGGCAATTACAAACATCTACTATATCCTGGAAGAATCTCATTCCTGAACTACTAGGCAGATTGCCTCAATAATGTTTAAAACTAATGTACTTGCAGTGATCATGAACCACAGGAAAATGTACTTGGGAACAACTCTAGTTGGTTGAAAACATAATAACAATGAATCTTACACTGTGACTGGTGATTATCTTTATCTCCTCACCACCATTATGATTAATTCACAGCTGTCCTTCATGACATCCATATTATACACGTAGATCAAACCACAAAATATCCTGGACTCTATGAAAACATGAACTGTGTTGAATACTGGATTGGTCATTCTATGTTTCACGTACCTTCAAGATATCATTATCCCACTGGGAAAGCTCCACGAATTCACAATCAGCTGCCGTTAGATTGGAAACGACGATATTGGACTACAACAATGTTTGAAGGGTGTGTATGCTGATGCTCTATATATAGAAGCAAATATTTATATGTATTGCCATCCTGAATTCCTGAACACTATATGATCACCAATGTATGAAAAGATCTTCTATTTTAATCAGTCCAGTCGAGAGCCACCAAACTAGTGCCTGGACTACAAAAGGCACCCTAAGAAGAAACTTTAAGATTATTAAAAGCTAACAAGCTAAAGATAAGACAGAGCTTACGGTGACGTTATAGCAGTACATTGTACATACACCTATGACAATTATAAGACTAATATTAATTAAGATAAACAACTATGCCAGGCAGGTGTAGCATTTTTATCAATAGAGTAGTGGTCACTTAAAGCCGCGTCCCACTAGTTTGTGCATAAGGTCGATGCATAAATTCTAGGAATTTCCAGGCAAAATTTGTTATACGTCGAGCTTTCACTTGCTTCTTTTTATTATGCAGTCTTGGAGTCTTCGAGCCATTTGTTTGTGGGTGTGCAAACGAGAGCTTATGCCACAGCACTTAACTGGTCATTGCATATTGACATAGATTTTGGAATAGCATATTGTGCATAAACCTTAAGAAGAGGAGTCCAATTATACTTTATATTATGTATTATAGACTGTATAGTTTTTCATGATAAGTAATACATGGAGGTCTACCTTTGATGGTAAAAACAGCAGTGAGTGTCTATAATGCTATCTAATAGCACGGGGAATTCTTAGCGGCTCTCTTAGAACATAATTTACTCATGTTAAGCTGTATATCTCACATTATTATAATACATCAGACAAAAGCTGAGATTCCAACGCTTGATACAGTGTGTAACATCTTTGCTTTCTTGATTCTGTATTATTACCTTATGTGGTTCATAAATATCAATAATCAATCTCTATCCAGACGAAATTATGTTTATTTCTTAGGAAGCTGGTCCTATCTTTAACAAGGATATTTTCCTGATTTTGGTCGTCACACAGCTTCATGACAGACATTTTCAAATTGCTGAAAGGTGGAATGTTAGTGTGATATGCACTAAACTACCAATCAGTCTGTTTCGTCATCATTATATGAACTAATTTAGAAATATATGATGGTAAACTTGTTACATTTTTCATAGCTGTGGTCATATAATAGTGTTCATTTTATTGATTATTAAGACCATAGTGAATTCCATAGTACAAACAATTGAAATCATTCAAAATAAAGAATACTAAGTTTTCTTTAAAATGGTATATAATAGAATTCATTGAGTTGCATAATAAGCACAGACTAGAGTAAAAACTTTCGCAGTAACAACTATATTACCAGTAAACACTTGAATCAACACCGAGCAGCAATTCATAGTGGTTATCTTTGAGTGGATTTTTCTCATGTTAAGCTGTGAGTCCTGCAATGCTATCATGCACCATCGGAAAGCTGAAATTCTGAGCTTTCCGATGGTATATGAAATCTTTGGTGTCCTCTGATGGTACCAAATCTCAAAAATCCGGCCATTGGCCCATGCACTAAAATGACAAAAACCTTAAGCAGATTTAACACGAATGATACACGGACAATACACTTACAAAATACAGATGATACACGGATCATCCACGGATGAAACACTATGTACCAGGATACACTCACGTTCATCCAAACATCAGGATGATATTTTGGTTGCAAAGTACTGAAAAAAACTAGCACAGATGAATATTGGATAAATGGCGTATTGCGCGGACGTTTTACTGACAATGTACGTTTGTAATATCACGTACAGTCCACGTACGATATGAAAATCTATCTGCGCAACAAGTATTTTTGAACATTCCAAAATGATTAGTGCGGACATCTCCACCCGTATAATCTCTTCATCTCGTAATAAAAACGGACGAGGCATTGATGGTCGGCGTATCTCCATCGTATGAACACGGATGAACCACATAATACGTGTTTCATCCGTTTTTTCTATGTGACAGTGACTTAAGACAGGTCATGACCCTCATTCACCAGTCTCAAGCATCTGGCATTGACGTCACAGGAGTAGGGCTATATATGATGATCGCGGCTACCCACGCATCCAGACTCGTCACGTGATCTTGCATCATCTAAGCACGAGGACTCATATCCGACATGACGGCTGAAATGTTGTTAAATTTTTTATGATTATGATATAATGAACTTATAACGCGCGTTGTAGCATATGTAATTAACAGCAAGAAGGGATCAAGCACCGTTTAGTTTAACTGGGAGCACCTGTCGTTTGCGGATTATTCGTCCAAAGGTGAGTCAAAGTTTCACTTTCTGCCTCGCCCTGCTGTTGTCTAAAAATGGCGTGTCATTTTGATGACGTCATCGTCATGCCACATTGATTGCGAAATACTAGTACTTTCAAAATGAGCATTGATGGATTATTCTATCTCTATTTCTTGGTTCTGGGTTCTCTTTTATGTTATCTTCAAAGTTTTATCTGGTGTTCACATTGACTTCAAGATATATTTGAAATGAAAACACCACAATCTTTATCACATATAATTTTTAATGATTCACCACGATGCATTTATCAGTTACAAATGGTTTAACCTATACAATGGTCTGCTAACCTATTTTATTCTGTTAAGCAATAACATTAACTACTAGTATAGGGAGATGTTCTTCAACTTATTTTACAGGTGTGTACCAAAGCATATACATGTAGTAGATGTAGTAGTGTTGTATTTTAAATGAACCAATGAACATAAATGTATGTTGGTTTTACATGTACATGTATATCTATATAACAGTCTGGTCATTTGGTATAATTAGATTTTTTTCAGAGGACTCATTGGTGTTAATTATCTATGTGTTCTCGTAATAAAGATATAAGCATTTAGACATGGTTCGTTATTCTCAAAAGTTACAATGATTGTAATACTGGTCCAGCAAGTGATTCAATAATGCTACTTTACTAGCGGTTTGATAGAAAATAACAGGATTCATGTTTTAGCATTTTACTTTACTAGAGGTTGCTATTGACAGATTAATGGGTTTTCTATAGCAAGCATTAACCCATCTTTTGCATTTATCAATATTATGTGTTGGATTTGGAAATTTAACAAAACTCACACCATTCATACAATCTTTATGTGCATATCTACTGTCACTGTCATATTGACCCCAAGAACATATTAGCGCAAAAGTTAAGGTAAACAAATCACGTGTTCCAGATTCTATTTTGGGTAATTGCTTTGGCTTATTCAGAGATCACTTTTAATCTTATGTGTTGTGTAACTTGTGTTTGTTATAGCATCAATTCATATAAAAATAAAGTCCTTTTTATACAAAATTGCCTGTTGTTTCTTTTTAACTATTTCAACACAAATTACTAAATAGTTTTTAGGTCACCTGAGTATTTACTCAGGTGACCTAACTATGGGTTGGCGTGTCGTACGTGGTTAACATCTTCTTTCAAAAACTGCTGTTTTTACCGTAAATTTTTGTAGCATTTGTAGGGTAAGGAGACAAGAAATTGTAAATTTCATGACCATCCACCCCAAAGGAAAGGTAGTAATGGGGTAAAAAGTGTAAAATTATTGCTGCCATTTGGGCCCATTATTAGGTCCATTTTACTAGTGAATCACATTCTTATTACTATTTGAATGCATGATTAAAATCAATATTCTATAACCACAAACTCAGACACATCGGCTCCAAAAAAATGTAACCACTTCTTGGAAATAGATGATACTGCTATAAATCAATAATCAGCCAATATATAGACAGTGACATTCCAGTGTATTAAACACTGGTTTGCCCTCACCTGGGGCGCTTTTCATATATTTCATGACTCCCAGGGAAATTATTGAGGAATCCCTGCTATAAAAAACATCACAAACTGCTTATCTCGCTAATATTTGTTGATGCTCAGGTGACTATTTTAAGGTCCATGGGCCTCCTGTTGTTGTAATATTCTGCAAAGATTGTCACGATAATGCGACTGAGTCCCAACTGTCAAATGTGGCTATGTACTTAAATGATGATCAAAATAAACTAATTGGATTGAGCAATTAATTAGACTTGTATATATGGATAGAATCGCATTATCTCCCCAGATTATTTCCATGGTAACTATATTATGATTGAGCGACTTATAGCTGAAATATCCAATATCTATCTTCCCTGTTACTAAAATTCTTATTGCCATAGTCAAATTCATGGCGGATGCGATATTCATTTTGACTTCCAAAGTTTAGTCATGAAAAGTCCTAATTTTTTGTGATTAGTATGGTTGGAAACGTATACTTCTATAGTTTATAGTCAACATTAAAAATTTTTTAGGTGATATATGGACTGATATATGTGGCAAAGTTCAATGGCAGGTTCTTAATATATAGCGCTAAGATTTAGCTGTCAAATTCCCGATCGGAATGATTCTCTACATTAACCATTTTTATCTTCAAAGCTGATTAGATTATGGTGTACTTTGGCCTACTTTTGATGAAGTTACGATGTGTTTTTAAAAACAAATTAATACGTAATTGTGTTTATCGGTCTTCTGGGAACAGTTTATGACTTACCATCACCAAACTTGACATTTGGTATGTCTATATCACTCTCCTCACGTGATTTGATATTGGTGTACTTTGGCCTACTTTCGAACTTACGAGCGTTACGTAGTAAACCTTGTTAGCACTCTACAGGGAGAAGTATTTTACCTATGGTCACCAAACTTCGTATTTAGCTTCGTTGTACCACTCTCCAGAGCTGATTAGATTTTGGTGTACTTTGGCCTACTTTTGATGAAATTACGATGTGTTTTTAAAAACAAATTATTACATAATTGTGTTTATCTGTCTCCTGGGAACAGTTTATGACTTATCACCAAACTTGACATTTGGTATGTCTATATCACTCTCCTTTTATCACTCTCTTTTATAGTGGTGTACTTTGGCTTACTTTTGAACTTACGAGCATTATGTAATAAACCTTGTTACACTCTACAGGGAGAAGTATTTGACCTATAGTCACCAAACTTCATATCTAGCTTGGTTGTACCACTCTCCAGAGCTGATTAGATTTTGGTGTACTTTGGCCTACTTTTGATGAAATTACGATGTGTTTTAATTACATATAGTGTTGCTCCGGACTACGTTGTGATATCGCCGTGGATCAACTTTACGAATACCAGAGCATAGTTTGCAAAAATTAGAAGATGAATGGAATATCGAAATATCGTTTTCTCAAAAGTACAAATTATTTATGCTCAATACCGAACTCAAATTTATGATTTATAAACTTACCTCAATTTCTTTTCAATCAATCAATTTCTTTTTTTTCACTCGGACGTCTTCCTAACCAGGCGCCAGGTCGCATTGGCGGGTTATAATGCTGTCGGGCGAGGGTGAATAAAAATGCTACAAGTCCGGCGGGCGACTAAGGTCAAATCCCCTGTTTTATAGTTGTCACTATAATGCAGCTAGCAGCTGAAGTACTGTAAACAATATTGCTTAGCCAGTCTTACGGATTAAGCCTAAATTTGTACTTGCCTATGGGCAAGTAAATCTGAAAATCATACTTGCCCAGCCAAAATTTTACTTACCCCATTTCATACGATGAAATTTGAAGAAAAAAACAACAACAAAAAATGTGTTATGTTTAATTATGTCAAAAATATAAAAAGAAAAAAAACAATAACATTGTTGAAATGAATTCATTTAATTGAAACTGGAATCATCTTCAGCAACTTTGATACACCATTGACACTAGACTATTGCCAGTGATAATCAACCAGGGTCTGTTAACTTTCCACGCTGGCTGCACGGTCCTATAACGCACCTCCTCATATATTTTAGAAGCCTGTTTTTTTCAGGGGGTTGGGGGTAATTAAAACAATCCAGTAAAATCCAAAAATCAAAGATAGATTTTTCCTTTTTTTTTATTATTTCCCACAGGTTCCCTGGGGGAAATGATTGTTTTTGACTGGGTATGCTCTAGGAAAGTGCTCTTCTGACACACCTCTTATTGTCCAATTCTTATTGGCGGAGCCCGACCTTGAGACAAGGTTAAACCCTCGTTTTTTTGTGTCTTTTTTTTGTGAAGCACAGCCCTCGGCTTTAAAGTACCTTGTAAACGGTTAAAGTCGCATGATTGAGAGTACTAATGAAGCCATCTATTGAATAAATGATGTCACACCACCATCCCAGCACATATGTGCCATATGTGTCTAACGATCTCTTAAAAGAGCTGGCAAAGTGGAAACACAACTAGTGACCATCACAGCACACACTAACAAAGCCAGCCACCATCCCAACACATGTGCCATCACTTGCCGGTCTAACGAGCTCTTAAAAGAGCTGGCAAAATTAATTGGCATATCGTGCGATACACAGCACACACACGAACGTGCCCTTTGGCACTTTAGTAATTCCTGACATTGCAAGTGTGACCAGCAGCCACATAAGTCACACATGATCCATTGTACAGTTTTCCATTTGGGTTTCAAACACTGGGGATGGTCGCAAACTTCATCCTGTCTCTTGGGTGTTTGTTTGGCACTAAGGAGCTTTATTTTCATGTACTGGCGCATCCTGCCAATGGCCCTTCTGGCCAGACAAAGGTTGTCACCGTTGGCAATAAGTAACACATTCTGGAAAAAAATCACACATTTAGATTTTTTTTAGATTTAACAGCATTTATTAAAATATTTACAAAATGCATTAAAAGACCCTTTGTTACGGATTTCAATGAAATAAAATCAAGTAGTTTAAATAATATAGTATAGTAGAGTAATAAAATAATATCATAGTATTAGTTACAGAGCACTTCCTAATTCACATTCATTCTTAAACATTCAAGAATGAGGCATTTACAATTTCAGTTATTAAATCCTATGACATTTAAAAAAAAAATTCACGCGTACACACATACACACACACTTACACTCACTCCCGATCATGCACTCACACACGCATTATAGATATGCACCATTATATTGTAGATTAAATTATAAACTTTAAACTAAAATAATATTACCGTAGAAATGCAGTATAAAGTCAGTTTTTTTACACCCAAAAAAACATTCTAAATCATAGAGGTAGACTTATAACGGGGTCTAAACATTACCATTGCCAGTGGCCAGGATGGGCGATAATGTAGCAAATCTGTTTTGTCCACACCTAATACATACCGTTAAAGCACTTCTTTATCCAAGTGACGTTCTATTGTGAATAATTCCACTCTATTAAATACATTTTGCAAAAATTAGCACTTTTCATGACGTCAAATAAAGCAATATTATTTTATTTCTTCAATATATCCAGACCACCATTTTAATATTCAGCAAACGTTGTTGCGTAATAATGAACAAAGGCAGTAAACCCCCAATCGAAATATCGGCCGCACACAAAGAGAAAACGTTGTTGCTGTACTGGCATGTTGCGTAATCACTTAACCGGTCAATTAGAACATAACGGGTATATAATACCCCCAAACAAAGGTTTTGGGCCGCAGACAAAGAGAAAATGTTGTTGCTTAATGAGGTTAAGAGGTCACAAGTACAACAAAGGGTAACCCCCCTCCCTATATAAACCCTACTCAGAGGTTACAATCACACTTGTTAGTAATACGTTGATGAAGATAGAAGACAGAAGATAGAAGACAGAAGATAGAAGATCTCTAAAGAAACAATCAGAATGCCAGAAAAAAGAAAGAGGAACAATTACAGAGCCGACT
>CM032664.1:14871136-14996770 GCA_019095985.1 Streblospio benedicti | reverse complement strand
ACATGCTGAATTCTGTCAGAATTCCTTGAGAAAAGCCATATGAAATTGTCTTGGTCTATCAGACGCTAACCGCTCCTAACCTAACATGTACTAGAGAGCCTAAAAAAAACGAGGCTACCTATTAAAGAAATCGTATGTGATCACAGACAAAAACGTCTGTTTTCATAAATATTATTGCAAAATACAGTTGCATATTGAATGATTTTCAATCAAACCATCATTATTGGGATATATTGATCCACGATATATTACTTTAAACCAAAGTGATAGATGAATTGTTTTGAAAGATATTTCATGAACATCTTCAATTATTGTCCATTGTTATCTAGCAATCGTACATGTATTCTCACTTTAAGGGCCGGTCAGACTGCACTCTACGTCCAAACCAAGTCCAAACCACTCCAAAACATCAGGAAAATTTTGTTGATGCGGTTGTCAGTGATATTGATGAGTTTGGGACATGCAACAGCCGAGTACACTTGGGAAGACATGGGAACACATCAGAACGTCGTTGGACGCAGAAACAAGTTTTAAAACAGTTTAAAACTTGATTCCGCGTCCAACCATGAAGAGAACACACGATAAAGACGTGCAACACAAGTGAAGCAGATGAGATAATCAGTACTCCGGCAGTGATTAATGCGTGAGAGGACACTGCGAGACGTAATTACTATGGCTACATTCAGGTTGTCCACAAAGCACTAAGCACGGCAATTTGACCGCTGCATTGATTTGATCTTACACGTGGCTGGGATGTGGTTAGGCAGTGCTTCAGCATTGGAACCACAGTCGCCAGCTACATCACGTGCAAAATCACGTACAAGTCTAAATTGACCAAAAATTACCACTGACAACCACGTCCTCCTGAATTTTATAACTTTTTTGACGTGATGTGCATGTAAAATTGTATGTGACCGGCCCTTTAGGCTGCCTACCATCGCTCTACTCCCACTCCCTTATCTAGATACATTGAGTTTCCGAATTTTCATTCAGCCTGCCCCCATACCTGGATAAAAGAGGTTGTACTTTATCGGGTTTATACCGTGTATGACCTAGTGGTAAAATTCAAGTAAAAGCTGCCACAGCAACCCTTGCCTCTGTTCAGCCACTGACTATAATCACGGAAAATATCTATTAATCCTTTTGTGATCCCCGAATTAATTTTTCCTACACATTGTACATGTACATTTGTGCCTATACTTTCCCATGATTCTAGAAAAATGTAAGCAGCTATATAACAGACAATTCCATAAACGAACGGCACACAAAGAATGCAATTGTGTGCTATTTACTGATAGGCAGAGGTTACTTGCAAGTACTCGATTTAGACTTCATACATTATTTTGTTTACCTGTGTTTTCATCCTTTTTCTAACAGTATCGCTGACCAGTTGTGTAATGATCTGTCAGTAATTTATCGCAAAGTGACAGGGCGACTTATCTGAAGCTCTTATGTTGCACAATTGAGACACAACGTATCATGTAGCTCAACAACACATAACACACAATCATGGTTTTAATAGACGCTTCAAAGCTTAGGCCATGCATAAAACCGGTAGAAGCTTCTAATATCAAAATGGATGAAAATTGAGATCCCTACTTGTTACCAGGTTAGTGGTCCAGATCCAGGGGTGCGCCGGGGGGCACGTGCCCTGCCTTTCCCAACCAGTATATTTCATTTTCATACAGTTTTTGGCATGTCTGCTATCGATCGCGAGTACAAAACACATGAGAATCCTTAAGTTATCCCAACCCCTTTTCTGAAAATATGGATCTGGCGGCTGCGAATTCCTTTTAACATCTAGGACATCTTAAAAGAATATGTGTACACTAACATAGGAGAAACTACCACACTCTACAGTGTAATGAGTTAAAAGAGCTATTGGTGCATAGGTTTGGATGAACAAAGGCAGCCAATATAGCATCACACAGACTTGTACAGTAGTGGTTTATGGACTTTGGCATTACATTGACACACAATTTGTCCTTCCTCAAGGTCCGAAGTCAATTTCTTACTGTGTCTTGTAGATATGAATTTTCTCTTTGCATATATTAATAAATATATTTAGCACTAGGCTTACTATGGACACGGTCATGCTTTATATACTATCACTAGTGTACAATTAGCCGTAGAACCTTTTAGCAATACATGTACTCCGTTTGGTCTGGTCTGGTCTTTCACTTGTGGGTAGTTAATTTGTATCCAGCTACTGCCTTCTGATACACAATGTAGTCAAATGGAAGATAAGGCTTCAGCTACATCAATAGCTCGTGTAGTAGGAAATGGTAGGAATATGCTTGTTATAATGAGAGAATAGTTTATGAAATCCAGATTGGTACAGGCTATGTATCAAGGAGCAAAGAGCAGCATTAGAGTTGGAGACACCTACAGTGAGGCTTTTGGTGTGAAGCTTGAGGGTTCTGTCCTAAGTCCCCTTCTTTTCATAATCATACTGAAGGCACTGTCTCATAAATTTCGCACTGGGCTTCCATGGGAAATGCCGGGGAAATGCTGTATTCAGATGACCTGGTCATCATTGCTGACTCCATTGATGAACTTATCACTAAAATGAAATGATGGTTCTGATTAGGCTGTACATCCAGTCTTATCAAAAAATGCAGATGTGCTTGGGGCAAGTTTAGGGAGCTAATGCCAATCCTTTCGAATGGGAGTCTCTCATTGCTTACCTCTGAAAGGATTTATGTCAGTATTCGGTCTTTCCTAAAAATGACCGCTTACGTTTGTTACGTAACGACAGAGCGATGGTCCCGCCAGTGCCACTTGATATAGTCAAATGGAAGCTTAGGGTTGTAAAACCTGTCTTCAGCTATGTCTATCGTTGGTAGAAATATGCTTGCTAAAGACGTGAGAGAGAGAGAAGTTTGAAAATTAAGAAATAGAAACTAGTGAATACTGGATATTTATGCGAAAAACCCTTGTTTAAATAAAAACTAAGTCTAGAAAAAGACAACAATGCTAAGTTTCTCCATTATCAACCAATGACATGAATGCACCAGCAGAGAAGACCATGAAGTAAAATGATGAAATCAACCCGAGCTTGCTTATTTACTGTAAAACGGAACTTAATAGATTCTTAAAGCAATTTGGAAAATAACTAGAAAACCCCCCATAATGACGCACTTTGATTCAAATACTGGTGATTATTCCTCTATTTATGGCATTCTACAGATTTTGCTTGAGACCTTGCCATATAACTCATAGTAATGACTATTGCTAATCAAAATCAGTTGTAAGGAAAACGTAAACAAGTTGAATTGTCCCATATTTTGTCAAATATTGCCCATATTCCAATGGGCAATTTCTTTTATCCATTGTAGGATACATTTATTCCATTGGACTATTCCGCTGTAAAGCTTAGTTAAGCCTCAGTCACATAAATATGGGATGTCCGCCGATGACAGGCATCAGTGAGACATCCATGGGTTGAGATAGGTCTTCACATTTGTGGACAATCAGTCAACATCAAAGCAAATACCAGTCACATAAGTTAAGGATCTAGATCTGATGGGGGGACTGATGCATCCTTAACAAGATGCCTGCCAGACACTCACGTTTATCAATCAATGATCGGCTGGCAAATGTGACTACAATATCAATGTATAAATGATAGCTGTATATCATTTGGATACAGATCGATTATCAGCCGGACAACCCCGGCAAATGTGACTTAGGCATTGTATAACTGTGAGTTGGAAAACTGCATTGTTGGGACATTGATTGATTATCTGCCAATGTTTCGTGCAATCTACTTTCTGCAATTTAGCCCTAGTGTTCCACTTATGAAGAATGTTCAAACACTTTAATTAAAGAGCTCCATCCACTTTAGACTACTACGCTGGCCATATACTGTACAAATGAAAAAAATATTGAAGCTTTGGTTACCTTAGCGATGGCGACTGCGCAGCTGAGGCCTGCGAGCTCCATGAGCTGGTCGACACTGAACGCATACTCCGAGAACAGCTCCACGTCAATGTCCTGAGCCTCCTTCTGACTGAAATGCCATCACTATGGTTACTAATGGAATGTTAAAGGTCATTTACCAAAAAAATGGCATAACATTTCTCTTGGTTTATTTATCTTAACGCCAACAATTGTGAGACAATAAACCCAGTACAAAAAGCTTGTTGGTGTCTACGAAAATATAGGTCTAAAAACAATGTTACTAATTACAAAGAGGAACAAAGAATAAAACATTTTTTCTCCATGTGAACGTTGCAATCTTGTTTATGACTTTTATCTAGCAGGAAAAAATAAGATTGATAATGAATGTGCGTCGCTGGTTACGGTACTGCGCAGGTGACAATAAATGCTTCTGGTACTGGTAATTCTATAAAAAGATTCTTGTTCATAAAACGGTAAAACCCACCAAAGATTATTAAGTTTACTTTTCACAGATGAATGTTTTTACCTAATGACATTATGCTAATGTCAACGAGAACCCAGCATTAACCTCCATTCAAAGAATGATTTCTAAAGTAACTCAACAATCAGTACTGTGTGTAATATATTCACTTTGTCCCACCAATTATTTTCAGACGAGTATATTGAAGAAAACTTTTTAGGGACATGTATCTGTGAAGGGTAAGAAAGTTGAGGCTTGCAATGAAGCTAATTTTACACACAAGAGACTTGCTTTGTTTGCCGGTATTGTTGACGAGACATCATTGTGTGATATTAAATGAAGCTACCCACAGTCATTGTCACAGCTGTCATTGGCTGTAAAATACATTGCTGCTCTGATGATACCCTGCTTATATGCAGTGAAATTATAGCCTTTCGAATTGAGTGTATAGATTCTGGTTTCATAATACATGTAATCAAACAGCTTGAGATTCCTTGGAATAGTGTTGCTTGATACATTAATTGAATTTCTGCTATATAACAAAGCACAAAGTCAGATGGTCTGCTTGCTCTGACGATTTTGCATGATAAACACCAGGTTGGCCTCTTAGTGACATGCCCCACCCCCGACCCATACACGCCCTGCATCATGATGGGTTGAGAAGGGATACAAACAATGCTTACAATAAAAACATTTTTTTTATTGATAAAAACAGCATTTGTATACTAGATATTATATACACCTTACTACCCAGCTCCCATCCACACCCCGCCCACACCATCCTGTGAGCGCCATATACTTGGTGACACTATATTTCTTCGTCAGTTTCCAGTGGAGCAGAAACCAGCACATTCCAACCACAGCACTTGCATGATATGTAGGTTCCACAGAGCAATGTACAACCAGTTTATACGTAACTTAGATGTATTTTGATGTATCTTAGAAGTATTTTGCAAATGTATATTTTCAAAATAAAATTTCAATTTTCGCAAATGTATATTTTCAAAATAAAATTTCAATTTTATTCTTACAATGTATTAAGGATGACTTGGGTCAACTCTCACCATCAGATGCAACTTGGGACTCAAATCAATAAATTTCTAGTCATGGGTCCAACTCCCTATGATATATCCACTAAGCCATTGAACCAAAGTGAATAAAATAATAGATCCTTTTATTCTTAAAAATGGCTTACTATACCTTAATGTAGATTGATAGGAAAATCTTTTCTCATAAAAGATACAGTTGAACCAGTTTAAATCTTGCAAATCAAGAAAGTAAATGGAAAAAAATAATTTTCAAAAAATTTCTGTATTCAAATGTAAGATTATCATTGTGAAGTCTGTGCTTTGCCAGAATATGTGCCAGTCGAGGACAGATATGAGTGGTGAAAGATAAGATTTGTTTTGGTATATTATATTACTGTTAGCAGTATATTTATGGAAATGCAAATTCTACATCAAATTCAATTCGCATTACAGTATTAAACGACATGTTCGGAGGTAAATAAATCGAATTTGTTACAAATGTATATCAAATTTGAATGATAGCCTTTCACACTAATGTGCTGACAGCAAGTTCAGAAGTGCACATTTTCAATCATAACTAAAAAATGGTAATGAATATCAAAATAAAAAATATAGGAATGAAACGCTATTTTTTTGCCACATCTAAATTGCAATTTTGATTATTCGGCTTGGTTTACATAATAGTGAACACTTACATGAAAATGGCATTTTTCCAGTGTCTGAGAGAGACAGAGTCAGACATTTTGAACAAATCAAAATTGGGGATTAGCTACCATGATTGGAAGAGCCAAGTTTGTTTATATTTTTGATTTGCATACACATTCATGTATTACCAATTATGTGACTATCCATGTGTATGCAAATCAAAAATATAAACTTGGCTGTTCAAATCATGGTACCTAATTTTTGACTTGTTTGTTCCAAAAAAATGCCATTTTCATGTATTAAGCCGAAATACAATTGCAATGTAGATGGGCTAGCGTTCCATTCCTACATTTTTTGTCATTACCAGAGTTATGATTGAAAATGTGCACTTCTGAACTTGCTGTCAGCACATTAATTCATAATGACATTGCCAAAGCATTAGGCTATGTCACTGCAGAGTGTATAAAATGTAGGCCCCATACAGGTACAAAGACAACTAGATCAGGTACATAGAAATGAGTTTTAAAAACTGCTACAATCATGACACCCTTCAAACACATCTGCAAAGGATACACATATTCCTTCAGTAATTTTTTATGGTATCTCATGCATTTCTGTGTATTCTCATTATTGGCTGTTGCAATAACATCAATGCATTGGCCACCTCTGATTCAATATCACATGTCTATAATGCAGTTAATTAATGGACTATGTTCACATGATTGATATAATTAGGGCATTTTAAGGTACATGTACATTGTAGACGAATAGTGATCCACATGGTAATATTCATTATTCAATGATTCACCTACAAATAAGATTGTCTGTGAGTATTAGCTAACAATGCTTGCAAAATCTATACTCAGGGCTAGTATATAACTTTGAAAAATACTCACATTTACATGTACATGTTTCATTTATAGCCATATGACTGTACAGTTGTGAGTTCATTTGCTAGCTATAGTAAACAGTTGTTGAGCAGAGTCATTCTTATTTTAATTGGACATTGCTCAAGTTTACATTTTTGAATCAGCCAATTGGTAAGATGACATGAGATTATCTATTTATAAATCACACTAAATCGTTACCACATAGAATGGATAACTGCTATGGACCCATTTCACACTTGCTTTTTCATTGCTGACGTTACGTCACTTTTACTGGAAAATGTCTTGAATGTGGAACGCAAGTCAAGAAATAATCAAAAAGCAACGTTTGGAGAGCAGAAATTCACATATAGCCCCAGGTTTGGTTTCAATGTTGTGGCCATGATTGTGATAAAGAGACTCTTTTTGGCTTCAAGATGGCTGATGAGCAGCATTAGAACCAGAAAAGTTTCACCTATGCCAAGATCTGCCAAGGGGGAGGACCAGAAGAGTTTGAATCATTGAATTTGTAAAATTACCGACCCCCCCGCCAGTACTTTATGAACACTCCCTAACAATAACTGCATCAACGCCGTTCTTCTGCACCTCACCAAAAGCAACACTTCTTTTGAGGCAGAAAGCATGTCACTCTTGGCTTGTGACTACGTTACATTTATTGGCGTAGCTATGGACTAGGAAATAAAGAGAAATGACTGTTTTATGTTTACCCTGTGTTACAACCTAAACAGCTAGCAAAAGAAAAAGGAAGCGCATTGTTTTCTCAATATCGCTGAGGAAACGACTTGCCAAGAACAGGCAGTGTGATCAATAGTGATTTAGATGGTCTTTATCATGTAGATGTACACTACAATGGTGATTTAGAATGTTGCTTCTTCAGCTTTGCAACTAATTAATGTGTTTGATTGTACTTTAAACACATTTGTTACTTTTATTGTTCTTTTACCATTCGTTAAGACAATATACCTATATACACTATGTACATTTATCGGTATGTATACCACTGCAAACAGATTTTTTTCATTTGACTCATTATGGGTCAAATCAATTAATTAACCATATCAAGATTTTCTTTTAAATTGATTTATTGCTAAGATTCATATTATTTCGTCAGAGCAAAACACGAAAATTTGCTTAACACATAGACAATTGGACCAATTGCATAATATAATCAAAATAATATAATCAGAATGACCTTCTGCACATGACAGGTGTTTAGATTTGCCAGCCACAACTGAAAATCAGGTCATAAGAGTTGGTGGGCCTCTTCATCCTAGTTCATGACAAATATGCTGTAGCTTCCTTGATCATTCTGGTGTTCCAAGTACTTTCTCAATCACACAAACTCCTTCCCAGTCTATTTCATGGTTATGCTGATTCCTATCATCTGTAATAGCACTTATATTTAGTTCTAGACCACATGCATCAGCATAATTGAGACACAGACTGGAAAGGAGCTAGTGTGATGGACAGGGAAATTGATTGGAAGACAAGACCAATCAAGGTGCATACCTGAACACACAGGCAGGTTGTCAACCTAACTGAGACCCACCAACTCCAGAGAGTTTACTACCCCAGCCAGCTAGATTGGCCGTCTGTCTGATTGGCAGAAGGTCATTCTGATGACAGCTACAGCAGAAGGCGAATTTGTCAATGTGCGTAAATAATTTTCGTGTTCCGCTATGATGAAATATTTAACTAATTACTTGTGACCATCACAATGAACATGTTCAAGGATTGTCTTATTGCTGTTATGCCTCAATTATGATTTCTTGTACCATGAACCCAATATCAGTATTTATGTACAATGGCCACAGACCTTCAGGGCTGTTGCTCTCTTCCTGTTATGGCTATATATAACATCTAGAAAGCTGTATCAAATATCAGCCTTGTTTAGAGCAGGACCGAGTGGGCCACACAAAGGCCAAACAAGCGGCGTGTGTAAATATGTGCAACTTTATAGGCAACTTCTTTCTTAATAAAGAAACTCCCTACCTTTTCTACTTTTTCCCCATTAAATCAATACATTTAACATCATATATAGTATAAATTTCTGCTCGCCAGTTTAAATTTCATAGCATTACTAGCAACATCTGGTGAATATAATCCAAGTTATTAGCATCATTCAGACCATTTTCAATCATCTATTTGTTGTTTAACCGGCCTGAGAGAGCAAACATTGAGCAAACTACACCTAGTTGCCAAGACTATTCATGGTAATTAGATATCGAAACAATCCTGGCTAGTGTCTTGAGAAATTGACTCATCACACTTGACTCTCTCACTGATGCCATTCGTATTGCCTGTAGCTGGCTTTAATGAGTATGCAATTTAGTGACATAAGTCTATGTATAAATGTTATCATTATGTAAATCATTAAATCCCCCTTGACCATGAGAAAAGAAGTTTTACGCACCTCGCAAAACACACCAAAATCCTCTGCAAAATCTCAAGAAATTCTTGTGGACTCATCACTTATCTATACTCACAATTCTCTAAAAAAAAAAAAAAAAAAAAAACAAAAAAACAGCAGCAGCAGCAGCAGCAGCAGCAGCAGCAGCAGCAGCAGCAACAACAACAACAACAGCAACAGCAACAACAACAACAACAAAAACAACAACAACAGTATACAGCTATATTAAATTACCTTACATCCACATGATCAATATGAACTTTGAAAGGGTTTACACATTATTTAAAGACATTTTTTATTAGGTTTTACACTCACACCTACATGTAAGTCTTAAATGGGAGACATGAAAGTTTTCAATACATCCAATAGCTAAAATATTTTTGTATGACCGTCAGATGCTTCATATTCTTTAAGCAACATAAAAGAAATATGTTTTCCATATCAAATCTCAACATGATAAAATGTTAATCGATACAAATGGCAAAACGTCAACAAAAAAGCTCTTGATCTTATATCTATGTCAAGAAGAAATCAACAAACATCACTGAAAGAAGTGTGACGATCGCTAAATGAAAAGATACATTGGTTTATAGATATTGGTAATATAAAAAGAAATTAAACATACATTTGCATTTTGTGTTTTCTTCAATCCAGACATATGTACAATGAGCATAGATACATGTACCACTTGTTACTGCATCAGCGTTCTCATGCGTATTATACATTAATGTCATGGTAGTTTAGTAATAGAATTATATTCTGTTTCTCTCTTTCTATGGCAAGCAAGCTACTACCCACTATATTGACATAGCCGAAGACACATCTTCCATTTGACTATTATCAAGTGGCTCAGACAGGACTCGAACTCACGACTCCAAGGTTGTGAGACCAGAATGATACCATCATCCCAAGCAACGGGCTGTTAAAAGGCTACGCGGACGAACCGTTGTCTCTATAGCCCCCAGCCTACATACTTGGTCAGTTATCACCTCAAACCGGAGGTCGTGGGTTCGAATCCTACCTAAGGACGGAAATTTTGGGAGTTCTAATTTCTTCAAATTTTACTGCTAGTGGAGTTTCCTAATGTGTTTTTCCCAAGTTTGCTTGTGGATACAATTATATTCTCTCTCTCTCTCTCTTTCTATGGCAAGCAAGCTCCTACCCACTATATTGACATAGCTGAAGAGACATCTTCCATTTGACTATATCAAGTGGCCCAGACTGGACTCGAACTCACGACGCCAAGGTTGTGAGACTAGAATGATACCATCATCCCAAGCAGCATATATTGCTTGCCATAGAAAGAGAGAGAACATAATTGTATCCACAAGCAAACTTGGGGAAAACACATTAGAAAACTCCACTAGCAGTAAAAGTAAGCTCCTACCCACTATATTGACATAGCTGAAGACACATCTTCCATTTGACTATATCAAGCGGCCCAGACGGGACTCGAACTCACGACCTCAAGGTTATGAGACAAAAATGATACCATCATCCCAAGCAGCATATATTGCTTGCCATAGAAAGAGAGAGAGAGAGAGAACATAATTGTATCTACAAGCAAACATGGGAAAAACACGTTAGAAAAATCCACTAGCAGTAAAAGCAAGCTCCTAACCACTACATTGACATAGGTGAAGACACATCTTCCATTTGACTATATCAAGTGGCCAAGACGGGACTCAAACTCATGACCCCAAGGTTGTGAGACTAGAATGATACCATCATCCCAAGCAGCATATATTGCTTGCCATAGAAACAGAGAGAGAGAGAGAGAGAGAGAGAATATAATTGTATCCACAAGCAAACTTGGGAAAAAAACTTTAGTAATAGAACTACATGTATAAAACTTGCGCCTCTAGAATTTTTAAGTTTCACTTTCAAGTACTAGTTATTGTTACACATCAATATATTTAGAATTACTTGACTTGAGTGTATGCATTGATAATTAGAGGATTCTTTCTCAATGCCTATAGGGATGTATCACATAGCCTCTACCACATCTCGAACCCTGGACCACTACCACTTTGGCAATAATTCATTAAGCATTTAAGGCACACACGTATAGACTACCTAAAAGATCTGTCAATCCAACTGAGGGTATTAATGATTCTGTCCAATCGTACATGTAGCACAGTACCACAGCCATACTGGTCCTGGGTTCAATACAAGGGAAATACAAGTCCAGCCAGAGGCTATGTGATATAGCCCTATAGATTTGGAGAAAGAATCCTCTAATATCAATACAAGTTTCAGTGTAATGAATTTCATTTATGTAAATTACATCCCTACTGTTATTTCTTTTACAGGGATTACTAGTCTGTAGGGCAAGACTCGGGTGTGAAATTACAATTCTTCATTTGGTGTGTAGTTACCAAATGCAAAACAAACTAGTCCCATTCTAATACTATTGCTAGAGCAAAGCACAGTTAGCCCGTATTCTATACATGTACCCACGTGGTTTGTGCCATTTACACTACTTTATAAATATATCCATAGTAAAACAACTTAAAATAAATGACCCTGAATAATGAAACCTGGTGTGCAAAAATACGTTTCCAAAGAAGATTGCTTACAAAACATTTTTGCGTCGCTTCAGCTCAGCTGCTTTGTAACTAACTAACGAACTAAATAATTAATATTTGGTAAGTAAAGTTAATTACATATTGTATGTGTATCATAATGGTTTTTATTTCTCTTCAAATATATGCTTATTTTCAAAAGCTATACTAAAATAATAAAGAAATATCCACGGGGAACTGTCAACAAGAAATACTTACCAGCATCTGACAAGCCTAGGTAGTCAGTCTGAATCCGAATTCACCCAATCATTCAGCTCGGTATCATCACCGGGAGCTCCTAAACACGCTTCATCGCTAAGACCCGCCCAAAACCAGAGACAAAGAAAGACACCTCCCCGAATTTTGACAATGGCGAATGTCAACTGCCAGAGCATCAACGCCAAGAAGGTTGAGTTCAGCCACATGATCAACAGTGTGAAGCCGGATCTGGTCATAGGCACAGAGTCCTGATTATCACCCAGTAAAGGCACAAGTGAATGTTTCCCATCAGATACTTACCAGGTTGAAAGGCGTGACAGGGACGATTCCTATGGTGGAGTATTCATTGCAGCAAAGAACGATCTCATCCTGGATAGACTACCAGAACTTGAGACAGACTGTGAGATATTGTTGTGCAAACTTGACGTGAGAGGATCCAAGACACTGTACGTGGGAGCATATTATAGGCCACACAAAGGAGACGAAGCCAGCCTTACTCAGCTTGAAGCTTCACAAACAAAAATGTCCTCCTGGCTGGTGATTTCAACTTTCCAGGCTGGGATTGGAAGAACCACGTAGTCAAGCCATGCAAGTACCCAACACTACATCATCAGTTTGGGGAGTTGCTAGACGACATGAGTCTAAAACAGTTGATTGTGAGTCCCACACATGGCCCAAATACCCTGGATCTTGTTCTGTGCTCCAACCCAACCAGATGTGAGAAGGTGAGTCATCCCTGGCATCTCTGACCACGATATCCCGTTAGTAGAATACGATGCTAGGCCTATTCGCAACAAACAGAAGAGAGAGGTCCCACTCTCCAACAGGGCACGCTGGGACAGCTTCGGTCAACTGCTTCAGAAAGTTACCACACACATGGACGACGTCTACACAAGCTCCAGTGTAGATGACTTGTGGGACATGTTTAAGGGCACTGTAAGGAAAGGGATAACAGACCAATAGCCCACACAAGATATGTAAGAAACGAGACCAGTTACCATGGGTCACCCCAACCATCAGAAGGCTGATCAGAAAAAGAGATAGAATTTGGAAGAAGAGCCGAAAAGATGAGAGATACAGAGATATAGCAAAGGCGGTGAAACACCAGTTGCAGAAGGAGATGAGACATGGACTATTGGACACACTTAGAGACATTTCTAACACCAGGAGAAGAGGCCGGAGAACACCGCTGCATTAAGAAGTTCTGCTCATTTATAATACACAGTAGGAAGGATAACATTGGAGTATCATCACTGAGAGATCGAGGCATACTAACATCAAACACCAAAGAGAAAGCAAACATCTTGAATAGACAATTTGAATCCGTTTTCATCTGTGACACAGAATACCCAGCTGAACTTAAACTGCCAGACAGAAGTTTCCCTGTCATGAGGGACATTGAGATAACTCAGCCAGGTGTGCTCAAATTGTTACAACAGCTCAACGTGCACAAGGCTCCAGGTCCAGATGGCATCAGCCCTAGAGTACTGAAGGAGCTCTCCCATCATTTGGCGCCGATGCTGAAACACAGCTACTCAAATTCACAGCTGACATCACCAACAATATGCAGTGTGGACAGCAAACGGACATCCTTATAATGGACTTCAGTAAGGCCTTCGACAAGGTCAGTCATACATGGCTCATCTTGAAGCTTCACCACTACGGGGTCCAGGGAAGGACCAATGCATGGATCCAGGCTTTTCTCGGGGGAAGGGAACAGCAGGTAGTACTTGACAGAGAGTACTCGTACAGTGCAGCGGTGAGATCGGGCGTGCCACAAGGTTCTGTCATCGGGCCTTGTTTATTCCTTTATTATATTCATGACATCCATGAAAATTTGACATCTAGTGTGCGTCTCTTCGCTGATGACACCCTGGTATACCTTACCATCAGATCTGACTCTGACCGTAAAGTGCTGCAGTGTGACCTCGATCATCCAGCAGCTTGGGAGGCACGATGGAAGATGGCCTTCCACCCTGAGAAATGCCAGGTCCTCCGTATCACCAGGAAACGGAAGCCATTGGACACCAGCTATGTGCTACATGGGCACATCCTAGAAGTGGTAAGTGAGGCCAAGTACCTGGGGGTCCTCTTCACTAAGGATCTGACATGGGGTCGGCACATTTCCTGCATCACTGGCAAAGCCAACCGGACACTGTGTTTCCTCAGACGCAATTTGCGTATCAACTCACCAGAACTCAAGACCACGGCCTACATAAGCTCGTCAGGCCACTGGTTGCGTACGCTGCAACTGTATGGGACCCATATACTGACAAGGATATAAAGGAAGTAGAGAAAATTCAGCGGAGGGCAGCGCGATATGTGCTAAACAGGAACCACCAGACCTCAAGTGTAGAATCCATGATCACACAACTACAATGGACATCACTAAAGGAGAGAAAACGGCAGGCGAGATTTTACATGATGTATAAAATTCAAAACAACCTAGTAGCTGAACGTATGTTTGATTCATCCTGGGTTTCTTTATTCATGATTTAAGAATTTAATGGATACCAATAGAACAATGGTTTCTATTGGTATCCATTAAATTCTTAAACCTAGTAGCTGTTGATAAAGACCGTTATGTGTCCAGTGTCCCAAGAACATGCAGGAGGACTACCAATGTCCACGCTCTCTACGCACAGCAGTCAACCAAGGACTATCACCTAAAGTCCTTTTTCCCCCTTACCATAAGGGACTGGAACAACCTCCCATCAGATACTGTGATAGCGCTGACCCTGGGGGAGTTCAATTCACGGGTGGCAGGATTCTGAGTACCTGCTTTGGTTTTAGACTGCACTGTAAATTTTAACACTTTTGTTTTATCCTTTGTACATGTGTCGCACCAAGCCATCTTGCATAATCTTCATGAGTGAAGGAGCAAGAATACCGGAAGAAGAAGAATAATTGTTTTATTTTCGACATCTGTCCTCTTCAGAATATAACAATGAAGAGGACGGATGTCAAAAACGTGACATATCATCACACCTAAGTATTTATGACGTTGAGTAAAATCCAGAGTTTTTCCAGAAGATAAAGCTTTAATTGACATATTTCTACTATAGCCCCGCCCATTTTACGCTAGAGCACCTCACACACATCCCGTATATTTTTTTGTTTAAACCATCGTAGTACAGCTTTGAATGAACCAACAATAGCGTTTGAGGTGTCAAAAGGAAGCTACTTACTTGTATTTTCATAAGATAAATACAAATGTAATAGTTCATTAAAAATTACATGATCTATGATGCATTTCGTTATGAAATAACGTGTGCACACCCATCCCGTCGGTGGCGATATTATGCGATTTGAACATGTTTATTTACATTAGATCTTACTAGAAATTTTCTTTTTACACTCTGGCGCCGGGAAAACTATCGTTTTCAAAGTAGTAATATTATTTGGTACTTGTTTGGATGCTAAATATTTTTCAAAAAAAACATATGGGATGGGTGTGACCTACGGGATGGGTGTGCACTGCTCTAAAGGTACTACGACTTAAATGCACTACTTTTGAACATGCAATGATTCAAATTTATCAGACACAATAAGACCAATGTTACTACAGACCCAGTTCATTTAAATATGCCGACTTTGTTATATGCAATATTTGAGTTGATACACACTCTAAATCAAGAATGATAAGTAAAGGTCTAGATACGCAAAAACCTACGCAAAAATTTAGAACACTCATATTGTTTGTCCTTATTTTAATTACAAAGTATCATCTTCCATGCATGACAAAAACGAGGTCACAATGCACGCAATGGAGGATGTACTAATCATTACTGAGTGCGTCCACAGACGTGTGATGATACGTCTTTCTAAACGTCAAATAGTACGTATGACATTATTTCAATATGAATGGTGTATATTGTTAGACGTTCAACATCTGTGGTGCTCTAACTTAGTAGGATTTCTGCATGAGATTGGAGCATCAATCGCTAAGTCTTAGCGATTGACACTCCAATCTCGTGCTGAAGTCCTACGAAATACGTGTATAAATAATGTGTTTTTTATTTAAGGGAACGATCATAAATAACGATACCGAGGGGGTCGTCCATGTTTTGGGGCTCGAAGAAAAAGTTAGCCGACCCCCTCAACATTTTAAAAAGTAGAGTGGCCCCCCCCTCCCCCCCGCTAAAGCAAAAGTCCACTACATAGTCATTGCATTTCTGGACAATTGCTAAAAGAAAATATTTGAAAAAAATATACAGCAGCATGATAAAAAAGTTCAGCGACCACCCCAAAAGGAATCAAAAAAGTTGGTAGACATCCCCCCCCCCCACCTTTATGGATGACCCCCCCCCCCCCAGTATCATTATTTATGGTCGTTCCAAAGACTATAAGACTATATGCTACCACTGCAATTATCTATGAAAAATCTTTAAAACATAAAAAAATAAAATGTACACTTAGTATTTGTTGCTTAGAATTATTCATTTGTGAAATGTGGATGTACATGCAGTGGCCTCATGATAACTTACTTTCAATGATTTATGTAGAAAACAAATTATCTAATTGCATGATGGTATGGCCTTGATTGCAATCAGTTTCAGGTTTTGAGGAGTGATATAAGCACTCGTTCTTTTCATCAGATAACATCCCCGACCATAAGATGACCCTAATTCTTAAAGTCTCCACATATGCATACCGATAATCAGCATGTGTATGTTATTGTTCAGGGCATTTTAGGGCCAAGTCATTATTTAAGATGTGGGGGGGGTCGGAAGTTTTTTTAGACATTGCTGTTTCTAACTTCTGACCCCCCCACGGGTTTGCAAATCAAACATATGACCCCCCCACAGGTTTGTAAATCAAACATATGACCCCCCCCCACATCAAAATATATGCATGAAATATGAACTTCCGACCCCCCCACTTTAGTATATATAACTTACCTAGCATATGACACCCAATTTCCACATGCACTGTGTATGTATTAGCATAGCATTGTACTGTCATAACTGCTGTACAAATTTGCAAAAATATTTAGCTATATGAATCAAACTAGTTTTCCCCAGGTTTATTAAATGCAATAAACAAAATGTAATAAAAAAAAAGTAAAAGAATTTATATTGTATTTTCCGAAAACAAAAGTTAGTGGTATCGAAAGACAATTAAACATAATATAATTCAATCTCGATAAAGGGTTTCATATTCCATTTCCTAAGTTGCTTGCAGCAGCTCAGACAATTGCTCTAATATAAGAGCCTATGAGGTATTATCAAAAACTCTAAGTTCAATTAATAGCACCAGTCCTTTCATATCATGACAAGTTAACTTTGATACATTTTTAAGCAGTACAAATGCTTGGGGAAGGCACATGTTACTAAAGATAATGCTCAGCCAAAATAATATCCGTTTTGATAAGCTCAGTATGAATGAATAATACCTTTTCCATTGCAAATGTAATAAAAATAATATTTATATTCTCCACATTTAATATTATTTTTTTCCCCGTCCAATCACTAAAATCCTCTGTCAAAAGCATTTTGGCAAATGTGAGCAATACAATTGCATGTGTTCAGTGTTAACATGTGAAACTAGGTACAGAATTACAAGATATTTTATACAACCAAATGATTGATCACATACCAAAAAAAAAATTGATCAGGACATTCTACCAACATTTATTAAGAAATATAAAAGCACTTGCCACGGCCCCTTTCAGTAAATTTACAAAATTTGAACATTTGACCCCCCAGAAAAATTTCAAGAATCAGAATATTCAACCCCCCCCCCCATATTCTTCCATTTTAAACTTCTGCCCCCCCCCCCCCACGACTTCCATTTTGAAAGTTCTGACCCCCCCCCCCCAACATTCAAATTCAAACTCCTGACCCCCCCACAACATTCAAATTCAAACATCTGACCCCCCCAGTTTTTTTTTCCGACCCCCCCCCACTGCTTAAATAATGACTCAGCCCTTAATGGCTTTCAAGTCTACTTTGTGGTCAATTTGCACATTTCCATACAGAAATGTACTACAAATAAAATATTTATTTTTTATTAATCCAGATTTTGACTTCCATGACACTATTAATATATATAAAATACAATTTCTGCAGAACTACGTTCTTTATTAATTATTAAAATCATTGTTTAAAATGGTAAGTTGTGAACTTTGGCTAATAAATGAAAGTTATTTTAATAAATTGGCATTCTGTTTATGTGAAATGTTTTTTAAAACAGCAATAATGAAGAACATTTGATTTAAAATACTTTTTGAAATTGAATCATAATGTTCTCAAACATACCAAACTGCATGGGTTACCTTTTTGTTTAACAATTTCAGCTCCATATCATACGCTAACAAACGCTAAACATTTCTTTATGATTTTGTCAATATAAGTAAAATTAATTAGATTTCAACGAGAGCATTTTACGCTATGTTGGAAGGTGTTTTTATGGCTTGATATACTTTTCCTATCCTGGCGTAGATGATCAACACACATTATTCATATGCTGACATCCAGTACAGGGGCTTATATTGTAATATATTTTTAGTGCTCCTTGTTTATCATGTGGATTCAATTTTTGACCATACAAGTATATTTCTTATATATTTTAGTTTTAATTTTTATTTATTTGATTTCTAAATCTGTGATATATTTATATGTGTGCGGTAAATGAAATAAATCGAATCAAATAACAAATATAAAATTTGGAGCAAAGACACAAAAGAGTAATCACACTGAGATTCATCCACTTGTTGCATATATGACATGCCAGAGTAACTGTGATTGCTCTCAAGATTCGCTTCTCTTGGCTGAAACAAGGCAAATCGGCTTCTCTCAAACCCTTGCTGAATAGTATCATAAAATTATGGTCAAAATACTGCTATCGTTGTCACAAAAGATATGGATTTACCTGTTTTATCTTAGATGTTAAAAAAGTGATGTGACATACAAATAAAAAAAAAATTATTATCAATGTATCACTTTCACCCCACGAGGGACATACACAGGATAGGATGACACATTTACATCTACTAATGTTTTTTTAAAGCTCATATTTCTGTAAAACATCTTGCTAAGACAACTGACATGCTTAGGGAAAAAAAAGTTTCAGCACAAAGGCTACACATATATAGACTGTCACGCCAAGGTCTATGGTTTTAGGATGCTGAAGTCCATAAAACCTTTTGCAAAAACCTGTATCACACAGTGATTATAACTAGTGTTTCAAATGTATGTACAATAATATATCTGACACAAACATTCAATTCATTGCACAATGTCATTTTGTAAATCTAGAAAGAGCTCAGCCATTTCAATGCGAACAAGGTTGTCAAATCACATGGGAATCCTATTGGCTCATCACTATAATGAATTTTATTTCAAAGCAAGCCAAAGTAAAATCCAACATAGCTTCTCAGTTACTGCATTGTCAAGATGAGGCTTTAATACATTTGTTAATATGTTTTTGAAGCTAAAATTAGTAAATTTTCATTACATTTACATTATTTATCTAAGTTCTTATTCCCTGTTTTTAAGTTAACACCACACTAATACATGTAACATGAAAGACATTTAGAGACTTCTAAATTTTAAAGCAATGCACATCACACTCATATATCATACTGGGGTAATACCTAAAAATATTTGATGATTTTTTTTAATTTGATGCTTATTTCAGACTTGGATGCAGCATCCCTCTCTATCTGAGCGATAAGCTCTCCTCCTTCAAACACAGACCAGATATTTTTTCAGCTTTACCAAAGGCAATGATATTACTTTTGAAGCACCTAATTGCAAAATTCAATCACGATGATGCAAATACTTGAAAACAGTAATCGTAATATGATGAAAATGCACTTTCCTCAATTACGCAAATGTCACTGAAGATAAGTCATATTTGAAATTATCAGCGTAAATGCAGTCCATTAAAAATTGTATTGATACTTAGTTATTAAAAATCCACATTTCTTTTCAAAACAGCCATGTTAAACATGAATTACTTTCTTTACTAGAATGAATTACCTTCCTTAGAAGATGAAAATTGCATCTAATTTGCATTTAATGTTGACAATAACGTAAGCAATTGCTTTGCTCATAAATAGCACTTTTATGAACGTCTGCTTTTGTTGCACATTTACCACGATAATTGTGTTACTGATCACATAGAATGAGAACAAATTTATGACTACTAAATCCTCGAACGTGGCATCAAGAGAAAAGCCCGAGTAGATAAGAATGTACAATTTGTGATCATAGCCGCTATGGGGAACATCATTATCAATCAGAAAGTGCACAGCAGAGATGGGGACAATCACAAAATCTATTGTATTCAATTTAAAGCTCATTAACTGCAATTGAAAACTTTATGATTCCTGTAATTGCCGGCATGTAATCATCTTCATCTATTTCAGGCTTATCATTCATCACAAGTTATTGAAAGTAACCCCTCATTCACATCTTACGTTTTCACAGAACCATATCTGAAGCCCTCACCCAATCAGAAATTCAGGAAATTTTCGGTTCAGTCACATCAATCGTATGATCTTATAAGGCCAAGTAAGAACATCAGTAATTGATTTTGCATAGACATAAGTCTAAAACTGCAAACTTTTTCCACTTGAAATAAGCCATTTGACCCACAAGGAGATAAACAATGGAAATATGTACAGTGTGAAAGAGATTCATGTAGACCAAAGATGGCATGTAATTGGAACTGGAATTTTTATCAGTCAACTACATTTACCACATCCCACTGGTTAGTTGTAAAACCATGGCAGGGAAATATTTGGACCTCTATAAGGTTCTATTCCATCAATTTCATATTTGGAAAAATGTCATTAGTAAACAAATTGAAAAAGAGTTTTCCACAGTTTCATTAATTCATAACTGCATAAAATTGCAAGTCACAGTATCCACATTACATGTATTTGTAAATGAAGCTGTAACTGAAGGCGTAATTGACCCCGTGTCTGGTGCACACATCACAGACCAGGTTTACATGCAGCTAATTGCATATCCTCCAAGAGCTCAGTAAATAGCTTCATGAAGACTATATTTAGGGTGTTCATATTGACAAAGACGGGATCGACATAGATTGCCAGCCTTTTCCAAAAGTATATACAATGTATAGATTAATGAAATATCATCAAACGATTTAGAACAAATTTGGATAAAAAATGAGCATGCAAACTGAACTATGAACCTCTGAGCTTTGAACCTGGTAAGTATAAAACCAGTATGTTGAAACAAGTTGATAAATTATGATGATTTAATGATTTAATGTGCTGGTACTCATGATACGTGCCATTAGGATTCCATGTTTCTTGTTATAAGTACAATGTCAAGTTAACTACTCATCATTCTGTTTAACTTTAAGCAGTACTTCCACATCACTTGGGAATAAGAAGTACATAATTGAGGGCGTATATGAACCACAACAAAGTGTATGCCTGAATGTTTAAGAAGAAAAAGTAAAACGTTTTACATGGCTCTTGGTACTTTGAGATGCAAATATGTGCTGCAAAATATGTGTTACATATTAAAGATAAATATGTACACAAGGGAAATTTAAGATGGGCATGCCTATAAATGGTGTAATACACGTGAGCACTCCATATAAGTTGATAATACAGACGATATCACTTAATTGCATAGATTGTATTTGGTCCTCAGTAGCTCAGTGGTTAGAGCGTACGACTTGAAAACAGGAGTTGTTTGCGTCGTAAGTTCGCGCCCCGGTCATGGCAGACACAGTGTCGCCAAAACCGATACGTCGTACGTCTGTCACTGAGTTGCTGATTTCCAATACACAGTGTTACTATATCAAGCTTAAGAGGAGAGCCACACCTGCACCTAGTTTGAAAACTATTTGTGATCCCCCCACCCCTGAGGCTCAGTTGGCTACCTAGCCTGCCTCTGGAGGTCCATGTACCAACAACACGTGGCCTCCCTCTGCTATAAGCATCAGAAATTGATGGCTGCGGAGTACAAACAAACCAAACCAAACCAAACCAATGATTGCATATATTGCTCAATTGCATAAAGACTGTAAAACCACTTGTTGATTATATCATTTAAAACGTACTGATAATTGCATATATTGCTTCATCTAATCAACTGTGGGTGGATGGATGTGATGCAATTAAGCAATCACCACTGTAACTTTGAAAAAAGCTAAGAAATCAGACTTCACAAAAAAAATGAGAAAAATAACATGAACACTGAATCAAAAATCCATTTACTCTATCTGTTTAAGAACAGTAAATTGGTAAAAAAATATTATTACTTTGAAATAAAATAGTAATTGAAGTCCCAAAACTAAATATGTATAATTCATAAATAGCTAGCTAATTTTAATTCTCTTCATAATGCATTAAATTATATTTAAAAAGGCAAAAAATTTTGAAAAAGGAAATTTTCATTTTAATCATGTCAAGTAAATCTTCATGTGGTAAATGTGTATACTTTTATGATTACGATGTATTCATTAGCCAACTTTTTTCAAAACTCTACATCACACTATTGACAGGCACTGGCTATTAAATCATTACATGGGTTACTTCCTGAATTGGATTACTTACAGAAATTCTGAACAATCAGAGAACATGATGCAAAGGAAGTTTGTAATAAAAAATAATCAGCTCAATAATTTCTTTTGTAAGAACTCCGACTTCTAAATATAGGATATACAAGGTAAAAATTTTCTGCATAAAATGCATCATCTTGAGCCTTGGTTTCTTATCCAGGTACCTAACCCAAAATACTCTTCCATTGGCCATCATTTATCACATATTCCAGGGTTTCTACAGGTTGACATGATGCCTTAAGATATTACCTATTCCAGTGATAGCCAGAATCCCACTGGTTATCACTCGAATAGAGACATAAGAGGGCATAAGAGCCAGTGTTGAAACTCACAAGATAATTGCCTCTATTATGATCACAAAGGAGAGAATGAGCTGCATTTGTTGGTGACAAGTCATTTAGCACCCACCCATTAGGAGATGAACCCTTGCAAGGTTTTGTAGATTGATGATGATAAGATAGAATCCGCTTGATTCTTCCCACCTACAGAGCTATTAGTCCATCACTGCTTGAAATGTTCTTATGTGTTAACTTTAAATAGGTAATGTGAATATGAAAATGGATGGGATTACAGAGCATGACTAGAAACACTATCACCAGCTGATTGGTAGAACCAATATGGTCCCCACGCAGCTTGATTTTGATACAATAACAAACATGAAAAAGCTTATTGTACACTATGGAGGAATAAAATGTTTAGATATGAAGATTGGTTCATCAAGAGACACTGAATTTACAGCATGTTATTACTTATAACACCCGTATCCGCAAGTGCATTGTTGAGTGAATTTCCACTAAATAAGCCTGTTAAGATGCATGTTGCATAATATATATTATTTGGAACAGCAACTCAGTTGTAATATCTCAGTTGTAATGATAATAATAACTCAGTTGTAATATCATGATTGGTTTGGGATCATTAAAAGAAAATGAATAACAGTATTGGGAATATAAGACTTGAGTACAAATTTCTATGAGCTTGGCCATGGCTTCACTGTTATATGCACTTGTTGATTATTATATAGTGCTAGTGGTTTTATGAGAAGTCGACAACCAACACCAACAATAAAGCGCATGCTTCTTTGATAAATTGCAACATACATCCACAAATAATTTAATGCTTTTTTCCTCATTTATCAAATATACTGTACACATTTGCAAAAAAGCAAATGCCTGATGAAAAATGCTTCTATGTATTTGATATTTTTCCTCGAATTGCAACTGACATAAAGATTTGTGGTGCTAAAAAACAATTAGATCATTTTTATAAATCGTAATTAAGATAATTTTTCAATAGAATAGGCATATCATGGCATTTTCATGGCATTTTTAGAAATATCAATAAGCTTTTATAAGGAATCAGGATTTTAAGAATCTCATGCCATCTTATATATTTCATGTAACTCAGAGCAGTTAGAGCAGTCATTAAATTGCAGAAAACATTTTAAAGATAACTTGCTTACTTCGAACTGTGTTCTTGACAAACATTGATTTGGGGCAACTCCAATTTGTTTATAGCATGTAAACTGTGAGTTTTCAATTATATTCTTTTGAATAACATATTCCAATATATAGCCTGTTTAACTGTAACCTTGACATTTGAATAACTCAATAAAATTCTTTGATCTTGTATGCAGTATGAGAAATTCGTTTATAATTACAGCTGTGACAAATCTGTTTACAAACTTCTAATTCTGTCAGAACACTAAGGTTGTTGGTAAGTCACCCATGGCGTACAGAAAATAATATGCGACTGTTATAGGAAGAGCTACTGTGTACCTTTATTCATCTCAACCTTTGCGATCCATTGTCAAACTGTTCAATGTTCAGGTTGGATGCCTGCATATACTAGAGCTGAGGCCACATGACTTCTTTGAAGTTGTATATGTATTGTCATAGTGACAGCAGTGCGCCACTTCATTTGCTTCAACAAGCACTTATGCAATATTATTGCATTAAATCATCTATTTTTTTTACCCTCTCATGATGCTCAGAATGACTGTAATGACTGATCAGTCAGTACGGCTGTCCTATCATCCCAAACTTAAGCCTCTGGGATATGTCTTAACATCCCATCAGAAAAACACAGCCATCTTCTATGTATCAAGACATTCCCTGATTTGAATTGTAGTTGAAAAGAAACATGCATATAGACTGATAGCACCTCCTTAATAATAAATAATCTACTATAAATTCATGGGTAGAACGAAGATCATTTTGATCCTCAGGATAATTGCATGGCCCTAATTACCTGATTAATGTAATTTGAGTCAACAAACAATTACATTCTTTGTACTGTTTCTTCATCTACTTGTATGGTTGACGTTAACGTTATAAACTGCACCTCATCCAGCAGCTCATCCAGTAAAGTATCTTAAGCCCCAAGGCTGTGATTCCTTCCAGTCGACTTAGCTCATTCACAATACACCATCAGATAAATAAGGAACTAGTTTTGGCCTGACATGGTGCACATGTTGGATTAGGGGTCTCCCGTAAATCATTGATGTGGTTTTCACATCTGGGAATAATCAAACATCAATGGCATCTGCACCAAACTATATAAGGGTATACATTATACATGTATGATCCATTATTAAAACAGAAAATTATTTTCTATTTATGACACAACAATTTTATCATGTTCATCATGCAATATTGACAAATTTAGCAGTATGAACAGAAAATAGCACACAAAATTGCTGTTATTGTCTCAGATAAATTTGAATTAGTGCATCTTGAAACTGGGTTAAAAGTGGCCTGACTGACAACTAGACATATACAATGTATATGGTCAGTACTGATACATCTTATTTTTATAAGGAAATTCTGGAGCACAATAGCCAATGGAAATACATACAAAAGAATGATAAAATAAATCATATGTTGTTAGAATTGAACATGAATGGTTTCAACATAAAAATACTTAAAACTTCAAGACCATTAAATACCTTGTCTATATTTATTATATCACAGGGGCGCCATTTCCAGCCTTGAAACGACCAAGGAACTATATGCAAAAAGCAGGTCTCAGGCATGTGCATTCCATCATAAGTTTCACAATGATATTTTCAAATTTCCCTGCTAATGTGACCGTTGTGTTTTCTAGAAATGTATTCCATCATTTTGTTTTACACGTGCACAAGCAATTTCATTTGTCAATTGGTTGTGTTGAGCTCAAAACGTGACACATGCATAACAGAATGACTGATAGTCCAGGATGAGTGTATCAGGACATTATCGATGGCAACTACAATATACAATACGCAGAACACAAAGAATTAGAATATTCTTTGGATGAATCAATATACCGGTATATCAAGTTTTTATTTGACATGAAGAAATGTGTATCAAATTGTGTGGAGAACATATGATGAACATGAGATAGAAATCATGATTTAGAAATGCGACATTGTTACCATTTATGATAGTCAGAGTGTTGTGTTTATATTTTAGCATAAAATCTGGATATAACTGTCTTCTTTCTTATTAAATTATGCAGTATAGGTTTTTTGGAAACAAAAACAAATGCAAAAGAACTTAAGTCAAATTGTAGTTAAAAATACTTTTCGTCTTCTTCGACTAATTTTATTAAGAAAAACCATTCACTAAGCAAATAATGGAGATAAGATGAGATGATAATGAAGATGTGGGTTTGTTTTATATATTACAATGAAGAAGCATTAGATTGAACACGACATGATTACTCTTGAGAATGAAATTATATTTGTGGGTGGCTGAGAATAGAATCTTAAATGAACTTCAAAATAATTGCTTTAAAATGTTACATTATGTAGCACTTCTTGCTCAAACTTGCCTCACCCAAATTGACAAAAAGCGTTCACCCAACTTGTTTATGTCACATGCTATCATAATATCTATGATAGCTGGAATGCATTAACCATATTTCATTCCTGATGATAGATATACAAATTAAAATGGCCATAGACAAAGCTAGGTGTGACAGCGATCATCTGATATTAAAAAGTAGAGAACAGCTATTTTCTTTTATGGCCAGCATGGCATACTGCTCACATGTATCTACATTGTATAGGTAATGACCTTCAAATAACAAATTAATTTTTCAAGCTCAATGCATGGCAATTGAAATGATTATAATGGAGGACCCAACCCATCCCAAAATTTCAATGTGAACGAAATTATTGTTTCTTAATAGCTACTCAGAGTAAAGTGCACGAGAATTTAGAATGACCGATTTGATAATGACTCTAAAGACACATCTTTCATAAAACCAGCCCAATAATTTGAAAACAGACATGAAGAGAATGCCACAATGTCGCCCCAGATGTCTCAATAATATGGACGTTACACCTACTTACTCCTCTACGACCTTCACCAGGACACCTGGAAATGGACATGAGCAACGCAGATCAGCGAATAATCCTGTTTGGTTGGCAGAAGGGGCCCAAGGTTGGCTAGCCCTAGAAATGCACAAAGCCTTGTGTATCCTAATAATTACATGAAATGAAGGTTTTCAAAAGGCCAAAGTCAACCCATTAATAAAATTCTACTGGATATATACACATTCTGTCACAAGTGTGTGCGTGCATGCGTTTGTGCGTGCTTGTGTGTGAGCAACGCCGTCCGTGCATGTCTTTGTAAATGCTGTAGAGCATACCCTTAATCAATTTTCTTTTTAAATTAACCTACAGCTTCAGTTATAATTTTGAACTGCCTTCAATCCATCATGCTCTTAACAGATAAAAGTTAACAAACTTAGACAATGAAATAGTCTAAGCTTCATCAAAATAGGGGATCAGCTTGTAATTGTGTTTGGTCCAAGGTCAGCTGGCTCTTGAAGCATAAAAGAAATGGAAATTTAACGGCATATATTCCGGCAGTTCACATATTCACTGTGGAGGTGACCCTACATAATACAGTTGATCCTGCTCAACTTGAAGTTGAGGGGAATCAAGTGATGACATTGAGTTATCAGAACTTCAAATTATTTGGACAAATGATGGAAATAGTGAAAAATAATAGAATCCATACTCCATAGCGTAAATAGAGTCCATTGTACATTCAACATTATTTTGGGATTGGTATACAAGTGTTGAGCCCAAACAAGAACTTATAAAATTATATTTAAACTTAAATACTCATAGGAAGAAAATCATTTGGTCTGCTGCGTTGTTCTCTCTAGTTGATTAATACATGCTAAACCCAGAAAGAAATACTCGTATTAATTTACAACATATATCATATTAGGTTACTTGATACATGTAGATTATCAGGAATACATACAATGTCATTTATTCTTGAGATTATGCATATGTAAATGATTTAGAAAGTTCAAACTCCAATATTTGATCTTTAAAATCAACTCCATCTTTATGTCACATTTGACTTTTTTTGTGACTAAACACAGCAGTTGAAGCTAGAAAGATTTAATTTCTAAAGTACGGGTTCTGAATAGACTGCATCTATTTTACCTCGGTTCTATTTGATTCTACACATATGTTTTCTATTGAAACTATCAAATCAGAACATGTTATGCAGAGACACCTCCTCACCAGTGATATTATACTCATTTTTGTATGAGTGAATTCCAGTTTTTAGTTTTCAATCTTGAGTACGGAAGTCAGAGGTAGTGTATAGTGGAATTGCCAAACATCAGAATTAAATAAAGTTTAAAATTTGCAATTTCAAACATCAGATGAGAACATCTTCAACACTTTGGTATTTAGAGCAAGATAGATGCTGGGTTTGACATCTCTGAAAACGAAATAAGTTTCAAAGGACCTTACAGGTCTAATTTAAGCTTGTTGGCAGCCACCTCTGTTCAATAATATTAAGAAATCAATGTTGCTGCATTATCTCCAACTGCAACTATGGTGACAAACCTGCACTCAATTTCAGGGTTGAAGTCAAGACATATAGTTCAGCTAATGCCATTGCCTGAGTCCATACTCCACGACCCTGAAAGTCTGATGCACTGACCTCTTATATGGCAAACATATGACTGAGCAGAATGAATAAGTTTCTCCTCAACATTTGCTCATACACTTATATGAAAATGAAGGAAATGAGAGGTCCAAAATTTACTACAGTTTGAAATCATTAGATGGTTTTTTTTTTCAAGAAAACATTTCTTTACTGTAATATTTGATACTAGCTGTTTACCCGGCATTGCTCGGGTTGAAACAGATGAGATCCGGAACACATTAAATGCTCCTCCCTCCCCATCCTTCCTCCTGTCCCACATCCCTCGAACCAGTTCTCGTCAGTATACAGGTCTGTGACAGATTAAATACACCTCCATCACCGTCCTCCCATCGTCATATATGTCACAGCCATTTACACACTAAATCTACTTAATATGGCAATGATTTATCAGTCTGATATCCCTCCCCCAGCTACTGCTACCCCTGGTAAACACGTGCGGAGCAGATTAAATGTCCTACTCATCCCTACCCTCCCTTCCACCGCCACCACCACCCTATTCTCTCCCCAACCCTCTCTACCTTACCCCCATCTAAACAGGTCCATAACTAATGCACCCCCTTCCTGCTGCTGCTCTGCTTGAAACGGATGAGATCTGGAACGTATCAAATGCTCCTCCCTTCCCATTCTTTCCCCTGTCCCACATCCCTCAAACCAGCTCCCATCACTATACAGGTCTGGGAAAGATTAAATACACATCCATCACCTTCCTCCCACACTCATGTGTGACAGACATACACACACTACATATATGTGGCAATGCTTGATCCCTCTAATACGCCTCCCTCCAGCTATTTCTACCCCTGGTAACCACGTGCAGACCATTAAATGTGCATATCAATCACCCCCTTTCTGCTGTTGCTCGGGTTGAAATTGATGAGATCGGGAACATATTAAATGCTCCTCCCTACCTCACCACCAGCCAAATCCGTCCCTCCCCCCTTCCACACACACACACCCGCCATATGGACACACACACACTTTCTGCCAACACCCCTCCTCAAAACAGGTCCGGAGCAGATAAAATGCACCTCCATCACAATCACCACGCTTCCCAGCTCCCTCGTTGTATGACTACATGTGACGTGCAACGTATGTTTGTCATCTATAAACGTTTAACATATTACGTACCTTTAACAAACATGGCCCTGTAAGAAACCTTTCTACAAAATTCTTTTTTCTTGTTTTTATCATTAAAACCAATATATTTGGTTTTAAATGTGACATTATAATGACCAGCAAGTTGTCCTGATTGTACATACACAATTTGGAGTGTGTACGTCTTGTGGTTAAAAAGCCTTTTGTGACACAAAAAATCGCCTCTTCCTTTATATATAGATTAAAAGTTCTACACAAAATTGGTAAATACAACTGTAGATGCAATATTCTTTAATGTAAAGAAGAACTAGTAATCAAAGTAGTAAACAAATTAAGGAATAAAATGAGAGTACAAAATAGCTTGGCGCATGTGCATGGAGTTAAAACCATTAACGTTAATTGAGGCTTATAAATTTATTCCTAATTTCATGGAGGACTGCACACTTTTTGCATTCCATGGATGATAAAAGCTGCAGGGCCTGAAGGTTGTGCTTCCTGTAAACCTATTCATTCACAAGAATTTGTATAGTTTATCTTATTAGTGAGAAAATGATGAAAATGTCTTCAATCACAATTATTGTGCAGACACCAATTTTATTTCACTACTTTTTGCCAGATAATTGTTTTTCCTTAAGACTTATTTTAAAAATTGTTAGAAGTGATTTAAAGTAAAATTGACTATTTAATGTTTCCAAAACCATAAACACAGCTGGTCCAATTACTGTCCATATGCCTCTAAACAAAATGGCTATTTCTACAAAACTAAAGGTTGAAAACGTTGAAATTTTCTGCAAGTGTATGCATCTTTCAAAGTAATGACGAAACACAAAAATTCTCATGTGGTTTTTAAAATGCCGCACCCACATGAGAATTTTTGTAATAGCGTGAATCATTTCTAATAATTTACAAAATAAGTGGAAAAAAGTTATAACAGGCCAAAAGGTTGTGGAATAAAATTGGTGTCACAGAAAAGTAAACAATGTACCAGGTTCTTATTTTTGCCCAGTTTTGTGTTAGCATTGAAATTATATGCCTAAATCATTTACGATTCCAACAGTAATGACTATTTACATTTATAGTCATGTGAAAAGAAAAGAAAAATTAAATATAAAGCAATGAGCTGGGATCCTTGACCATGGGACAGGTATCTTCAATTTATGCAAATTTAAGATATATAAAACATTTGGCCATTAAATGTGAGAATTATATTTATAAAACAAGGGGGGTAATCTGTGTAACTTATAACCTAATACCGTAAATACCCTTTGGCTAGACTGCTGCATTAGGTATGAACAAACACTGAAGCAAATTATTTACCTGCGTGGATGGGCTCATTATTAATTACACAATTGGACGAACTTCATCATATAATATGGATATTATTAAACACATTCCAAAATATTAAAACTGAGAAACCTAATGCAAAGGTGTGAAAAATAATATTCATTCACAATAACGGTAATAGTTTACTGTACAGTTAGCGCCGTAGTTGAATTTAAGTACTGAAAGTAATCTATAATTCAAATACAGGTATATTACACCAATTCTACACATCCTTTTATTGAAAATTTACAGGAAATTCACACAGTTATCTTGAAATTTCATTGTTTTAGTCATTTACAAATTTGATTTATTGTAAAATTTTATCTCATAAACTACACACATTTTATATTGAACCACTGAACATTGCATAAAATATTGTTTGCAAATCCATAAGAGCCCATTTGATACATGTGTCACTTGCGATATTTGATTTACAATTTCTGAAACATGACAGTCAATTTACGAACAGAGACAATATGAATGTTCTCTCAGCATGTACATGCTGGCTGTTTAATGTCATTAGAAATTGGCTTTATTCTCTTTGAAATGTAAAAAAATATTGGTTTTTCATCAGACAACAAATTTTACCAATACAATTCATTACTTCCATTACATGCCCATTATGACAGGAGCAAATTAATATCAATTATCATTAATAATTAATTCAAACTAGTTGATAAAATTGGAATTTACATGCAGTTCAGACATTTCACTTGTCATTGACCATGCTTCTTCAGATCAGTGATGGAAGTGGCAAAGCACACTTGTCACTTCACAAAATTTTGTTAACTGCAGCACGATGCTAGATAAAAGAGCACCAATCACACAATTCGGTTATACACAGAATTCGGCGGTTGTTTTAAATATTACGACAATTACGTCATGTGTTTACGCCAGAATCTCAAAGACAAAATATTCTTAAACTATAGAAATCATGAATTTTAAAAATTTTTATTACTTCATTTTATTTTTATTATTTGAACTGTGTGAAAGACTTGTATTTAATGTTGTCGATAGTTAATCGAATACGAAAATCCCCGTAAGGCGCAATACGCGTAGGGGAGGCCACATGATGTTTGTACATGTACCTCTCCAGAGGGTGGCTAGTACGAAGGAATCATTGCTAGAATAGATATACCAAGGATGACCATATATTATGCATAAACCTCTTAAACATCGTCACATTTATCATCGGCCAAATACAAGGTTGGTAGTTAATACCAAAGGTCAACATGTAACAGTCCAGAGTTGAGAAATATTTATCCCCATAATTGTCAAGAATTCAATGTTTATTCATCACTGAAATGGATGAGCTTAGAATTCAAAATTAGCATATGTACACTAAAGAGAATGTTTTACTTTACAAAAAGAAACCTTTGTTTGGCTATAATCACATGTGCTTTATTATGTGGGGATACAGTACTTAAACTAAAATCAAATCTTGGTCACTGTTTATAGTGGTAATTGCTCTCATTTTGGCTTAACACCCAAACTACAAATTCCACAAACGCCACCAGATATTAGATAGCAAAACCCCTCAAAGCCCAACACAAATAAGTAGAATGCCACTATCTAATATTTAACATGTTCAATTTCATAGGTGTAATATAGAAGTTTATTATATACATGCATCATACAAAATTATTGGAACAGAATATACTGAAAGTTGATCCACTACTGAATGGCAAAATGCGATTACACATTAAGAGATGACTGATATTACCTGAGATATGTCATAGCTTCATAGTCATATCCCTCGATGGCATCTCTATCTTTCTCTTTCTTTTCTTTACCCTTACGTCTGAAAGAAAACCGAGTGCGCTCCATTTTCCTCTTCTTGTTTGTTCTTCAATTAATTCAAAAGAATATCCTCAAAGAAAACTTCTCTTTACTTTTTTAAACAAGACGGCAATATCCCAAGGAAATCTCTATATTTTACCTAACTCAACAATACAAAAATATCCTTCGAATAAACTTCTACAGATACATAGATATCCCACTTCAGTTATAGAGATTAACACCCTCACTTAATTGGGCTGGTCTTAATAGAAGAAAGTGACCCGTGCCTCTAATGAGTGTTATTTAAGCCTCTCTTACGTTCAAATTAGCCTATGCAAGTCATGTACATTGGAGGAGGCATAAGGCCATTACCCACCCATTAGCACCAACCAGAGCCTTGGAGGGTATGATAAGCCTTCTGTTTCACAATTCTTCCCTGCACATGAAGTCAGTCTGACCATATATGTCGTTGCTGTTGCTGTGTATGCTTGTTGTATAGTTATTTCTGCTCACACATGGAAGCTACTCCTTAGTGCACCGTACAACAGTCTCTAGACGTTAAGGTTGACACAACGTATCTCAGAGAACTTTTGGTTAATGATAAAACAATTAGTCTAATGAACAGAGTATGAGTTTCCAAATGAGGCTCTGAAACGACGTCTGTAAAATCAGATCAGAGCAACATGCACACACACACACACATACAAAATGCCTCTAACAAAAGCAAAGTAACTGCTAGCATAAAAAGAAATTCAATTGAATCTGAAATTAAATCCCTTGAAACTATTTCAACCCCAAACAGTCCTTATGCAAGCTAGTAGCCCCTCTTATAAACTTTCTATATACCACTGCAAGTAAGGCACTTCTATGAGTCGAAAACTCTCAGTGAGCAGAGTGTGCAGACAAGGAAAGACATTTCTACAGATCAAAATGAGTCGCTATTCATTAATTGTTGACATTATCTTTGAACAAGTGACAAACTTGACGTCTTCATCAATAATATGATTTAGCCCTTGTTATTAGTGAGTAATTGCATATGTTAAGAAAATCACTCTCAATTAAATATTAACAAAGATAGCTATTTGTTTTTCAGTTACTCTGAAAAGTTGAACAATCAATAATGATAATTGATGTTTGATAATGAGAGACGTTAGCAGTGACATATCAATAATCTGTAATTAACGTTTCTTATAACTATGCAAACAATTTTCCAAGTTAATAGTTGGTGAGTCAGTATACGGTATTTAGGGAGTGTTCATAAAGAACTAAAGTACTGGGGGGGGGGGAGGTAAACGTGGAACAAGACTTTACATCCACAACAATCGATATGTTAGAGGACTGTAAACAATTGCTAATTCTAAAGCCCCGTCCACACTGCTACGATTACGCGTGATGGTATATGACGCGACATATTTAAAAAACACAATAACAACACATCCATGACTGACCAACTAATCTCAGTGTATTAAATAGCTTTACAATAGAAGACATACATGAGCAATCAATGATAAATACATAAGTACATGTATTTAATGTCAAAAACTGCTTTATTAAACTTTTTTTGTTTTAAAGATCCAAAAGAACTCATTGATTTAAATTATGGATATCAGGACAGTCATATTGTTTCTACAGAACAGTCATTTTATGACTGCTGATGCACACTGTCCACTATATATTCACAATGCAAACAGTGACATTTTTTCACTACACATGTCATCCTCATACGTCGCAACATTTATATATTGCTATATTTCCAGTATTTATTCAATTCACAAACCATGAAAAATAACCCTTCCCAAATAGCCTGATTTAGTTGGAACATTTCTATAGGCCTACACCAACCAGAATCTCAAACGACTGAGCCTTTAACCATGTAAAATGTATTGTGTTCAGACAACCATAAGTTATTTTATATATCTTAATTTCACCACAAACTCCACTATGCCATATTGCACAGCTAAAATATTCTAATTCAACAAACTCTGCAGTATCAAAACTCGAAACACATCACCTTTTCTGGACAAAGTACCAAGCATTGTCTGACAACCAATTGTTAAAATTGACAAGGGGCTTTTCTTCAACATGCCTGATACAGACCTCTGGTATCAGTCAATACAGGAACAAATAACTAGTAGTTAAAATAAATGTGCGATGCAGTAGAGCGAATCCTGCTTAAGAAAATAAAATAAAATCCTTACCCAAGATACTTTACACCAAAAGCACCAGACATCGTCCTTGTATTGATAAACCACGCTTTAACATACGATAACTTCTGCAAGCCTCGTACCGCGAACATCTATTACCTAAATATAAGTTACATGAGAAATTTGTTAGAAATACACAACTCTCCACCTGAGTCCAGAACTCATTATTTTTCAATAAGATGGGAAGAATTAAAAATTGTGTATCCCATGGAACCCATAAAATATTTATACATATATTGTCATGGCTATGTACATGTATGCCAGTACATATTACATCAGTATACGTATAAAAATAAGCAATCTAAATCTGAAAGACTGTCATTTCATTCTATCATAAGGACATTCTATAAATGCCATATATTTGATTCTTTATCACTATTTAAACACGGCATTACTCAGGGTAAAAATAAGATATGATAGATATGTTAACGTACATAATATGATGTAAATCTATATGATCTGATTCCCATAAATAAAGGCTCCGCAATGGATATTATATATTGGGTTAACCAGTGACTGAACGTACATCCACTGAAAATTTTCATTTCTACTTTCGAAATTGAAGTTTGGGGAAGTTTGAAGAATGCATGGCAGATCCCAATCCATATTCGTGGACAGGACAGTCAGCTGAACGCCATGGGGGTGTTATATTGCATGTGCGCATGCCTCACTCTCCAGGAGAGTTGCCATGCTAGTCTAATAAGAGTGGGGTTGCGCAGGTGCAGAAATTAGAAGCTTGAATTCGTAATGATCACTGGACAGTCCCCTTGTTTGCACTGTGACTCACCCCATGGTCATGGGCACGGGTGATTTCAGACGGGCTTATTATAACACAGGCGCTGAAAAACCCTTGTGTAACATAGCAGTCAGTACACCCTCGCCGCCGTTTCGATTGACGAGTCTAATTATCAATGACCCCCTCGAGTGACCAATGCTATGACCCAGGATATTACATGGAGACCCTGCTCGTATTAGTAAGGTACTCGTACAGGGCTAATCGTAACAGACTCAAGCCGCGGGATGGTATCTTCTTCAAGTGGTACTATCACGGCAAGTGCAACCCACTGATGTTTGTGTATGTGGGTCACTTGTACAAACGAGGCCACCACCACCCTTCTGCGAGGGCCACCCCCGGCCACTTATACGGGCATCAAATCCTACTGAATTGCCCAATCCATGGATGCTCGACTCCTGTATTAGGAGCGCACAACTACGTAGGATCACTGAGGAGATCATTGGTTCTAATCAGTTCCTGACAGTCCCAGGCCAGGGTGCCCTGGTCAATTTTGGACTGTAGGTGATGAACTAGGCCTACTTTACGAGGTTATGTATCCCCGTACATTTTATGTACGTGTGTACCACTTCGTGACTGGTATGACAGGCCTACTTTTCCAAGGACACAGTGCACACTTGCACGTTCTTGGAAACCTGCCCTCGTACCGACGACGAAAAAGATCCTCTTTGTCTTGAACATAACCACAATGGGGGATTCCATGAAACACAATTGTTTACATCTAGGCTAAGAATTTCGTCAGTTCAAATTTTCATCTAGTGGAGTACTGCACATGTTCACACTTTACCCAGTAAATTTGGACTCATATCATTCATCGACCCTCAAGAAAATATGGACGATGAATACAACGATAAAGGTGGGCGGGGAAGTGGGGGGTGTGTGTGATACCCGTAATACCCGTAATCAGAGTTCATATGTGACCGATTCTGAGACAGAGACATTCGAGGCGGCTGAGGCTGAGAACGATAACTGCACCGCCTCCGTGGCTTTGGACCCGTGACAACCTTAATCAAAGGAAGCTCAGCCTCGCTAGCCCAGTCGCAGCGGAACCTCCAACTGTGCCAACGGAAACGGCTGGGCTCTAGGGCAGTCCTTTCGGAATTCGTTCGACATTCAATTTTAACAAACGCCTAGGCTCAAGGCAGTCCCTTCGGAATTCCTTCGACACTCAATTTAACATAGCAGACAGCTTGATGACTGTTCATTTTGTACTTGCATAGACTACCATTTAAGGGACGGTACAATATTTACCAGGAAGGGGGACCGTGCATTTGGTAGGGGGACAGGTACTTTTTTTAAGGTGCAAAGTAGGGGGACCGGATGATTTTTTCATTCTCGTTGAGCATGGGACATGTACTTTTTTCAGCTGCTGAAATCCCACCTCGACGTGAGGAATTGGTACAAATTAATCACACAAATATTCATGGGAGGGGACGCAGACTTTTTTTTTATGAATAGAGGTCATGGGACATCAGTTTTTTTTTCATCACATCAGCAGGGGACAAGACCTTTTTTTCAGACAAGTTTTTCGATATGCACCGGTCCCCCCCGCCTGTTAAATGTTGCACAGTCCCTAAGAACCTTTAGAGTCAGTACGATTTCCACAAATACAACGTCTTGTCTGTATTTAATAGTTATCCCACTAGATAACTATACATTTCAGTTTCAATTTTAGAATATACAGAACCTCAGTACCTTTATCTTATTAATGAGAAATTCACTCTTCTATCTGCTAGTATTAACTCCGACTGTTCAGGGAAACACTGCAGGACTATGACGTCAGTATGGATAATCATAGGCATTTGCAACGCAGACGAAATTCCGTTTTATATAGTTTTTGTGTCGTAGCCAAAGACCATATACATTGTGTGTACGGTTTTTTGGTACAGTAATAATAAATTACTTATACAACTATTTCAAATCATTTCTAAACAATATTAAAGTGCTTAAGCTTAGAAACAAATAGTTGTTAATTATCAGTTTGACAGCTGTGTGAGCAGGTGCCTATGTTTTCAGAAATCCTGATATAATGTATAATATACAGCGTATGTTCGTTCCTGGGCAGAGTGAGATATACAGTTCTACGTGTAGGGCTAGTCAGCCACTAGCCTAAAATGACAGAGTACAAGAAAGGTTATAAAGGAAAGGCGATTAAGTTTCAGCCTTTTTTAATATGTTTATTTTACAATAGTCTGTATTGTATAAAAACATCATGTTTTGAAATAAACTTTTCATCATCAGTACATAGTTTTCCAATTTATATAACACATTTTGTGGACTCCATCCTGTAGGCTTAAATGGTGACTCAAATCTTTGTTGTATTATGAGGTTATATGTCTCATTTGCTCATTTGGGATATTAAAATGGTAACTTTCCAAAACTTTCTTGTTTGTTATACTATAAACAATGAGCAATAACATTTTATTGACTATGAGCTTTTTATCATTAATAGTTTTTTTTTTTTCTATTATCAGTGATTATGATACATTTTATGGACACCAACTATAGTAGTGGTTGTTCAGTGTAAAAAATCAACTTCGGGTGCATAGACTAGAACTGTCACTGATGCTACAAAAACCTGGGGAAAACATCACAGGCTAGTTCATCGTTGCGTGAAAGCCGACAAATGTGTATTCAGCAAAGGCATTTATGAATTTGACAGATTAAATTCTGTCTACGTTTGAGGACTTACGGAAAAACCATATAGTGTAAATGTCGCCAAGGCCCTGCCTAACAAAATTATGAAGGTTACAGAGGCTACATAGTTTCATAAAAAGCCGAATAACATGTGGTAACTGTGGCTAAGACAAAAGTGTTTTCCTCAATCTCGTGGAAACAACAATCCCTCTGGATTCAAATCATAAACCCAATGGGAGTATTGGAGGTATATGTTCAGTAACAGGTGTTGATGGGATATGCTCTGCCCGGAAATATTTTTTCATCATCAGTGCACAATCATAAAGGGCCACTAAAATAGATACAGGTGCAGGCGTATCTAATAACAGAAGATACATATGAAAGTTGAAAAATACCTCTTGAGCCAGTTCAAACGGATGCACAAACCTGTTGGTGGGCCAATGCATCGGCTCAAGAAAAGCGTTAAAACATCTAAATGGGAAAGCTATCTCAGGAGTTCAACCTCCAAAGACAATTATTTGCCTGAGGAGGTCAAGCCTCATCATGGGGATGTTCATCGTGTTGAAGCAGATTTGTGAGCCACCGGCTTTATGAATTGCCACTGAATGACCTACTCAAAGGAAAAGGTCTGGTCCTGGGATGTGAATGTCGCAGGCAACCTGTCAAGTACTGTCATTTTGAAGGTTACAAACCTACAGTTATTAGTGCAGATTCAGTAATAAAGCCTGGGTGGACTGAAATGAGTAGCATTCAGAAAAATACATAGCCAAATTATGGCCCAACTTTGTTGTATCTGGATCCAGAAATTTCAAAACTACATAGTTTATAACAGAATTTGGAGGTATGTTCAGGAGACTTGGACCATATGCTCTGCACGGAAATATTTTCCATTAATGATGTCTCCAGTAAGATGTCCTAAGTGTAAAATCGGATGCTCATCAGTTTTCTCAGGGATATGTAAAAGCCACCTGGTTGTCTGGTCCTGGGATAAACAACAGGCAACACCTACACTTTCTAAAAGCTGTCCTATTTCCAACAAGAAATGAGACCAGTAGCATTCGCGAGCCAGAAAGTCTCGTCAGTCTGGAGCTGTTTGGAACTGTTATAGGCTCATGAGATTTCTATAAATCAATGAGGCCAACATACCAAGTGGATGTCCCCAGCACATCCGCCAAATATTTTGCAGATTCGAGGCATCTATCACGTCACAAGGCCTACTGCTTTATGATGATCGCATCATCATACCACAAAGCATGCAACAAGAAATTCTGGGGAAAAGATCACCAAGGACACCAAGGCATCGTAAAATGCAGAGTTAGGAATGGCAGAAAGATATAAAACAAAAAATACAATAATTGTGAACATTGTCAAACAAACCAGAAAAGACAACAACATGAACCACTAATATCTACCCCTATACCCAATAGGCCGTGGGAAAAAGATCGGGATGGATCTCTTGGAATATTCAGGGAAAGATTATTTAGTTGTAACTGACTACTACTCAGATTCTTGGAGCTATGCTATCTCAAAAACCTTCGCATACAAAAATGTCTTTTTGCTCGGTGGGGCATTCCTACAACTATCATGTCCATGGAAATGTCTTTTTTGCTCGATTCATGTCCGATATCACAGTTTATATCCATGATTTGCTCAAGAATATGGTTTCAGACACATAACGTCTAGTCCAAGATACCCTGGTTCCAATGGAAGCAGAGGGAAGATGACTAAAAGATATTCTGAAGCAAAGAGGACCCCTTTTTGGGCCTTAACAGGTCCTACGCCACCTTCAACAGGATTTAGCCCGGCCCAATTGATAATGGGTGGTAACATACATACGACTATACCATGTCAGAAAAACACCTAGAGCCGTCATGGCCCAGGACTGAAGTTGTGAAAAAAAACGTCAAAAGTAACCCAATAAGGCTACTGTTATAGATCAGTCATACAACCTAAGATGTGTTGGTACAGACAGAACACTATTTTTAAAAAGAAATAGTGGCTACAGCTAGTCAACCACCTCAGTGACAATTCCTGATACCAATAATACTCAGAGAAGATAAACGGTTCTACAGAGAATAATGACATTCACAATAATTGAGGGCGAGATCAGGGAGAATGATTAAACCTGTTCAAAACTTGATCTCTAAAAACAATTATATGTATACTGTACAGGAATTTGTGTTCTGAGATTTTAACTACAGATTTTTTGCAAAAACAATTCCCAGGTTAAGTGTATAAATATAAGCTGTATATATAAATATTGTCTCGTAGAGGGGGCAATGAGGATGTAAATTTTTAATTTTTTTATTTAATTTTAAACTTGCTGTAATATTTGATTGAAATTTTGTAATTAATTAAGCGTTGATCAATATTCAGCGAAACATATTGCTCTGTTTGTTGCAATAGTACTAATAACATATAATAATCAGTAATAGTTTCAAAGCTATGTAAGTACAGTGAAGTAAAATAAAAGTATTGTGTCATTGTTCATATTCAAAGATGTTTACTACAATATTAATCAAATCTTTATTAAAAGTACACAATTACATTATACGTTATCAGCTATAACAGCCATTGTCTGATCATATTGGCTCGTTCCTGCGACATAGCAGCAAACAGCAAACCCCACCAAGTAGACTTTTGCTCCTGGGTTGAAAAATTGATTTAAGATTGATTTTCTTAAGATATATAATGAAACGATGTGTACTTTACAATTAAGAACTTTATGAATTTGAGAAGAAAATCGCGGAATAAATTTACAGCAGCGATCAATATTCAGCGATACATATTGCTCTGTGTTTTGCAATAGTACTAATAACATATAATAATCAGTAATAGTTTCAAAGCTATGTAAGTGCATTGAAGTAAAATAAAAGTACTGTATCATTGTTCATATTCATTCATATTCAAAGATGTTTACTAAAATATTAATGAAATCTTTATTAAAAGTACACAATTACATTGTACGTTATCAGCCATATACATATTGGCTCCTTCCAGCTACATAGCAGCAAACCACACCAAGTAGACTTTTGCTGATGGGTTGAAAAATAGATTTTTTCTTGCTGGCTTAGCTGCATTGAATGCCAGTCAAAAATGTCATAAATGGCATTGTGGAAAATACAACTTAATTGGCAGTGCCCTCATACTCATAGTTGTGTAGTTTGAAACGAAATTGGTTCATCAGTAAATGCTCTAGCTTGTTCAGAAACATACAAACAAACATATGTAGTTAGACTCAAAATAACCTAGTGATGTTCAATGTTGAAGAGACTATTTGAGCCATGAGACAGTACACCGGGTTATATTGTCAAATTTGCCACTTTTTTAAATAATTTTTTTCTTGAAGGCTGAATTAAATTGCTTTAAATTACCATGCCTCATACTGAATTCGACCAAAATTCATGCAAAACCACTTGATAATATGATGTATGAAAACATAACTTTTTCTAGGATTGTAACGAATCATGTAGAACACTACAAACCTGTATAGCATAATGTTGATACCTTGGATACTTAAATATTCTCTCGTCACAGCAACAAACCTAACTACGTACACTTGACAAGAATCAATCTTATTCAATACATCTCAAAGAAGCTGGTTTTGATGCTGCGTTGCTCCAGGGTGTGACACTAGCCTGGGTCACCCGCCTCATGGCTCACATTTCAAAACCGAAGTTGTGTAGTTCATGTTTCGTAGTGAATTTCTCTTTAAACATAAAATCTAGTCACTATCAATGTCGATGTATTTGAAGATTAAGAAAAAATTCCACTGGAATTTTTATCTTTTTATTTGTTCATAAATTACTGTAAAACTAGAAATGTTTGCTCATGATTTAATTTGCAAATTTCATGGGTAGGTGCAAAAACACAAACTTTACTCCTTATGTAAAGTAGGTCCAGGATGGACCAAAATTGCAAAATTAAATAGGCACAAAATAACTTATAGATGAAAATTGCTAAATTTAATATCCAAAATTTTTTTAGTTTTACAGTAATCGTTTTTTTTGTATTATCAAATAATGTCAGGAAATTGGTGTTTTTCAAACTAAAAATGCATATAAAATGATCAATGAAATAGATTAAAAAAATTGAAGCGCTTTTTTAGATTAAATTATATGAATTTTGCTATGACAGTGTTTTCCATGATTTAGATTATTTTTCTCGCTTGTCTATATGGTACACAAGGCAAAGTAGTAAAATTGGCACTAATCATTTCATAACAAAATATTACAATACCATGTACCGCATATTTCAAACAATGGTGTGAATGTAGTTATATTTTTATTTTTCACAGAAAAGGCTTAGATCGCATTTTAGGTGCTGCCCATTCCATTTGTATATACTTATCACAATAAAATGTTTAAACCAAACCATGCTATATCATTAGATAAGATTGACAATATACCCCTTTAAATAACTTAATAGCTAGACGGAACCATTTCACTCCCTTTCCCCTACGTATCAACGTCAGTCAATGGGAATTTCTTTTACACTGCACATATATTCAATAATATATTGGATTACGTGTAGGCTTATTTGTAATAAAGAAATAAAATAAATTAAAGTTGATAGAATATCACTTTATTGAAACACCATCATTACATGAATTGTCTTTGCACATGTATCCATTTATCAGTCCTCATTAAAGATACCTCCAACTCCTTATATTCACCTGAAAAACAAAGCATACAAAATATTATTTACTAAGCATAGAAATCATTGTCACATGGTGTAATATTTTTAACACATAGAATGCCAATGACGGGTATAGTCAGATTTAAAATGCAAATGCATTATCATAATTTTAAATTGGACAAGATGGAGCAGAATCAGCAGATACCAGCATCAGAAATACATAAAGACTATCTCTCTTGTGGGTTTCAGAACTTTCTACCGCCATGGACAAGCTGCTTAATTATCTGTTTTAGTATGAATATGGTACACGATCTATCCACAATGAAGTCAGACGAATAGATGGACTACGTTATCACTTAATCCACAGTTCCCTTGACCCATGAATTTTGCTAACCCAAACATGACACAAATCTGTATAACAATCGTAACAATGTGTATGTTGTAAATAAAATTAAAATTTACCTCTACCATCCTTCATCATTAATTTTTCCACCTGGCAAAACAGACTTGAAGACTCCAGCGTCTCTCATTCGGATAAAGTCTTTCTGGGGATCATACGATCTAAACAAATAAGATTTTTTTTAGAATATACAACCCACGCTCACTTTTGTAATTAAGAACTGAAGACATACTTCAGACATTCAAAACAAAGTGATTGCAATGACTTTTACACGTATTTGAATTGTACAAAGCATTACTCTGTGATGTCTATATTTTTGTGTAACGTTCATTCAACATCATGACCTCTGATACATTATATACAAGGGAATGTGTGAAGCTCTGCAGAGGAAGAAGCAAACGATTGGACAAATACGAAAGAATAAATTTCAAAGTTATAAATATAAAAAGCAGTGGACATATATGGATGTATTATTACCACAATAATGTTCAATCAAACAAGCATTATATTATTACATATTACGTATATTGAAGAAATAAAACCATGCTTAGTAGTGGTATATCTGTTAATTCACTATCCGCATTTGTGAACATTCCCCAAGCTTGTGAGGGGAATATTCACATACAAGGGCAGTGACTTAACAGATATACTACTACCAAACATGGTTTATTTAATTATACCACAACACACCTTCAGGAATGTCAATTTAATCACAAATAAACAAATTTAGAAAATGTTTCTGAAAGTTGGAGCTCCATGTGATATTAAATGCTTTACATAGCTGTACGTTCGTACAACAAGCACCAAGAGAGCATATATGCATTGAAACAATGTCAGATGTACGATTTGACTTTCAGTCACACCTAGAACGTACAGTGATGCAGCCAGGTTTTTTAAAAGAATTGCCAGCATAATTGGTGCGTATATGGAGGAGTATACTCCATCTACTTGCAGCTTTGCACCTCTCAACCAATCAGAGTATATCAATTAGGGGGGGCGGGGGGTGTAACTAGAGCGCTATCATGTAATGAGAACATACTTGTAGAATTTTTCATAGCGTTCAATACGAGCCCTCTTCACAGTGTAGTACCATGTGAAAGCAGCTGTGAATGCGAAGCCAAATCCTAAGACGAAGTTCTTCTTAAGAGTGCCGGCCAAGAGACCGCGGAGTTGAGGCTTAGCAAGAGACATAATGTTCTGAAAGAAAAAAATACAAACATTTATTAACCTCTCCTGTTTCTTACGGAATGGTGCATGTGGCCACTCCGCACACAAACAGGATTAGTGGCTTGGGATTAGTGGGGAGAGGACGAAGTACTCGGAATGTGGTCTTGACGGTGCAATGGTTAGCGCGTACGACTTCAGATAGTTTGCTGTGTCGTGAGTTCGCGGCCCGGGCACGACATACTGAGTGGCGCCGATAAGTTACGCTGTACGTTTCTGATAAATGCTACGTCGATTCTACTGAAGTGTGTCACCACTGTTGATCAGTAATGCTATTCAGTGGCGATGCCAAGCGGCGAGGTTCGGAAGCCTAATTAAAAGGCATGCCCCGTGTAAAGGAGAGTCATCCCTCTGCACGTTAAAGAACTCACCTAGTTTGAAAACTATAGCTAGTGTGATTCCCCCTTCCCCTGAGGCTCAGTTGGCTACCTAGACTGCCTCTGGAGGTCCATGTACCAACATCACGTGGCCTCCCTCTGCTATAACCATCAGAATTGATGGCTGCTGAGTAACCACACAAATAGAATGCCCTTGCGACTGGGGGCCATGCAGTTAGGTAATTCTTTGACGCGTAAGTGCATGGACCGAAATGGCCTTACCACAACCCGACAATGGATGATGAAGAGACTTAGTGATGAGAAATTAGTACAAAATATACTTTAATACAGAAGGGTCTACTTCATCACGTACGCACTGGTCTCCACACATGCACACTGAACTTAAAACTTTTGTTGATTCAACATCAATTTATTTCATAAAATTAACAATCTGATAAAATTCAAAATGTTATACATGGGCTGGACAACAAAAGTGTCCATATGAATCAAATATCTACAATGACAAGTAAATTACAAAGGAGTAATTTAAGAAAATAAATATTTATTCTGACCTTCAGAAACTATCCGATCGTCAACAACTTTTCCCAACTGAATGAAGCGTTGTAGCGGTTTCTAAGAGGCACGTTCTCTATTAAGGTGCGCGCAAAGCTAAATTTAGTATTCAAGGAATATTTTAACAGTGGGATACTTTTTACACAATGTTCGCGATATGTAGATTACTATTTGATGATGATATAACTATTTTATATGTACAAATTAACTACAATAGGCAACACACCTGAATTGAAAATTATTTTGTCTTCCAAAGTCGAGTTTAGGTTCACCTTAAACTGTGTGTTGGATCGGGTTTTTTCCTAGACTGTTACAATGCCTCTATCTCGCTCTGCTCCGCTCCACAAGCAGAGAGAGACAGTGTGCAAATATCATAACGTGCACCGCATAAACAGGTACGTTATGGGTAGATTTCATATGCATGGGTTTTCTTAATCATATCGTATATGCTTTAAAAGTAATAAGTATAAAATATAAATCTGCTAGACAGAAAAAATTATCCAGAACAATAAAAATATAAATCTGCTGGACCGAAAAAATATGCAGTTAAAAACCGGTGAGTCACCGGTTTCATTATGTGTGTGAGCACTGTCCCCATGTCCCCATTTCAGCAAGCGTGCGGGGCAGAAAGAGGGGTCAGTGTAGTTTTTACAGTCTAGTTTTTCCCACTAGAAAACGCAAAACATAGATGGTCTAGAAAGTACAGAGCTTTATATTTTTTCTAATAAAATGTAAATATTATAGATTTTCCCAACTTTTATATTCATATAAAGGCACTGCCTTGGTAGATGGCCAACCCTTATGATTCTAACCATTAACAATAGACATATTCTATTTTTAAAAAACAACCTTTATATGCTTATTTCTTCATATGCAATATGGGTTTAATTTTTATATCTTCATGTAGGCAAGCCCGGTAGGGACTATATAGGTGTATCCTGTATAATATATGCTAGCTGGAAAACCAGTGCAGAATTGGGCGGTACTAGAACGCATAATTTGAGTGTATTTTTAACAATTTTTTCTCCACAACCCTGGCCATTTGAAAATCTTAAGAATATTTAGATTTTTTTGCAGAGATGTTAAAAAAAACATCGTGTCTATAACCGTGTGATTTTGCAACAAAATGGGATATCTTTTACCTTTTTATTTTCTATTATTTTATCATAAGAAACCAATTACAAGAACACAGTGTGTTTGCGTGTTTACAGTTTTTTACACACACCATCAGTTTGCTAAAGATTAAATTTATGTTATGCAATATTCTCTGTAGTATATTTGACTTGATTTGATTAATCCAATAGGTACTTAACGCACGGCAGACGTAATTATAATCTGCAATTGATTAGGCATTATTAAGAGAACAGAACTACAGGGTATTACACCAGCTGTCAACAACTTAGTTAGTTCGCTGCTTGGAGGTTGTGCCTTTTCATGCACGTCACGTGCACCGTTTAATCCACGTAAGTAAAAAGCATTTACGTCACGCGTATGCTGGAAAGAGTACTGCTTTGTTTACGAACCAACACGAAGTACTTTTAAGTAAATATAAGATATAATTCCGTTTTATTTTTTTTTTTATGAGAAACCGAAAAGTCGTGTATTTGCTATTCAGTGGTCAGTATCGGCAGGTTTTTAGGCTTGTGAAAATTCTGTATCAAATAGTAATTGGACACAGATTGGCGTCATGGACGTTTTCTCATTCCACGGACACTGTGGTCTACGCGCAGGGTCCATCTATACGAGACATACGTAATACTCAACCCACATAGGATGTTGTCAATAACCATAGATCAAGCTCAAAAACAAATTGTTAATTCTCGTGTTTGTTATTGGCCTGTGTCTTTATTTAACGTCAAACGTGTGCGTTCCCTTAATTGGATATATATGTAATACATAACCCTACGAAGTATGTGCCCATAACTTGAGGACTTGCTTTACACAAATGATGTGGAATAAAACTAGTTTCAAACAAGTAGGTTACTTAAATTGTCACTTCTTGTAACGAACACATAACCTTGATCAACATTTGGACAATAGTAATATTTTGATCGCGAGGCTGTGTAATGAGTGTATATCATGCGTGAAGCCAGACCTCAATTAAAAAAATTAGACCCTAGACTTGCCGGCCATCTACACCAACAAACTAGTCATTGCCGATGACATCACGCCATTATCTTGCGACGAATATATGTATTGGCTCCAGATTAATGAAAAACCTGCCTAAGCATGATTAACACATTTAGCTAATATGTACGTTTAAAGAAGAGATTATGCATTGCCTATTTAAAAGAGGTTTGATTGTTGTTGTTTTTCGTGTTTTTAGATAACATGAGCATGAAATGACTTTGCCAATGGGTGTGAAGAAGAAGCGGCGAAGGCGTGCAATGGTGGGAAGATCTGCAGCTGCTGAAAAAGACGATCCAGATGTCACTGTACGATTTATTAAAGGCCGCTACAGCTCAACTAGCACCGACACTGATTCAGAAATAGAGCATTTTCAGCAGCACAGTAAGTGGTATTCTTTTTGTACTTATGAATAATTCTATATTTATAATAATCTTAAATTGCATGGAAATTAAAGAAGTATATTTACTCATATTTATGTGGATTTTCCATCAAAATGCACATTCAGAACATATGTTAAGCTAACTGATTTTAGTAATTCATGTATCTCATAGTCAGAAATTAGTTTGACCTATTTGGAAAACATATATGTATAATACTTAATTTTTAGAAATGTCAGTTAGAAACTCAACTTCATGTATAAGGTCATGTAATGATAGAATGAATTACTAAGTCATTATTGTAAAATAAAAAAGGACCTTGTTTTTATTCAATTTGTATATATAAAAAGCAATGTCTGGATGTACGTGTATCATTTTTAAAGACTGACCAACTATAAATTCAATCTCCATGAAATCCTGAAGTAAAAACCATTGTGCAGACTCCAATACAAAGACTTTAGTGCACTAAACGCATTTATAAAGGTCCCACACTCATGTAAATTTTTTGTTTATTTTTTAAAAATCAGACATTTTATTGAAATCATTTTACACACTGTATATCAGCATATGTTTTTGGATTGCTAAATCTGCATGCCATGCATCGTATATAAGTAATTAATAATGTCATAGGAGCATAATACAATATATGCACCTACACACAATGACACGGTTTCGTAAAATGTTGTGTGTTTCAATTTATCAATCATAGATTTAAGGTAATACATGTATATGAAAATTTTGGGTATACAACTGCTCTATTGTATGCATATTGATTACACTCATTAGTACAGATTTCCTTGAATTTCCAAGAGGACGACTGCACAACTGCAGCGCGTGGCTGCGTACAGCTAGATGCTTATAAATACTAACTTATTGTATTTATAGCATTGAGGGGTAGTACACCCTGAATTCATGCTTATATTATAAATATTTCCGGCTTCAAATTATTTACTCCGTGAACAAAATATCCTCATAACAAGTATAATTAATTCTGTCAGTTTAATCCTTTAATAATAATTGGTGGTTTTGCAATTCAATGAACCATCAACATACTGTGGGACCAACAACATATTTTTTCTTTTTAAGGCAATATGTATATCAGTTACGAAAACAGTTTACTTTCTTTTTTCATTTAACACTGTGGTCTTACACGTTCAGCCACGTTATCCTGTATAACATTTTGTTAAAATGAACCAAACCAGTTTTGGAAATCAACTTTTATTGATAAAAATTCAATATAAGGCACCTGTGGACAGTACAGGGCATTATTATTATGGCTATTGTGTTTGAAGTAGATGCTCATTTCCAGCAATATTTGAAATACTTTCATGTATGAGAAGGTGTTTGTTTATGTCCAATGTTGCACCCAATCAGATGTTACAAGTATGAAACAAAATTGACTTGACTTGAATTGCAACTATTTTATGTATCACAGATACATTACAAACAAAAGACAAACACATTATACACTGCAATAAATAAGGAGCACTAAAAAGTTTATGCATATATACAAGCAAAATATTATAAGAAAGCGTGCAATACAAGGAGAGAATGACCAAAATGGGTTTGAGACTCTGTTGTGCAGAAAGATCAAACACGTCTTGGTATGGGCCTAATAGACCCTAAACGATTTAATGGCTTGCCGAGAGGAATATTGAAATGTACACTGGGCAGCCAGCCCTCAACCTCTGAATGAGTAATAATTAGGGCCTTCACAAATGAATCTTTGTTGTCTCTTCTACAGTGAACACTGACTTTCAGTACAAGGCATTTAAGCACTGATACATCTGTCAACTATTACTGGAAGTGTTGTATTATGTACATTGATTGGTTAGACACTAGCCTCAATTACTAGCATAATAATGGTACCACCATCAAAAGTGTTGTTGTTAAGTGATAGCAGTTGTGTAGCTTTTGGTGTGATAGTCTAAAATCTGACCATCACTTCATATCACACTGCTAGAGGCTACATAGCCAAATGAGCCTCGGGGTTCGAGGGATCATACTAGCTATTGTTTTCAAACTAGGTGAGTTCTTTTACGTGCAGAGGGGTGACTGTTCTCTACATGGGGCATGCCTTTTAATGAGGCTTCCAAACCTCACGCTTGGTATCACCACAGGCAACACGCTAGGTGCTGATCAGCAACGCAATGGTAGACATACGACGTAACGGTTTTGGCGACTATATAGTCTGCCATGGCCGGGGCACGAAATTGCAACGCAGGCAAATTACGTTTTCAGATTGTACGCTCTAACCACTGAACTACTGAGGACCACATTACCAATTATTCCTGATATTACCCCTTAGTGAGTCAAGAATGACAATGACCTGTTGTAAATGTTATGTCAACTAGATGTATATCCCGAATATGAAAGTGGAGTTTAAATCTGTGGAAGGCAAACATTTACATTTTAATTGTCTTAAATTCTAAACCCTATTCACATTTTAGTTAACATTGATTGTAAAAGCCATCTAACAATCACATGAAGGCTGTTCAGTGAATTATTTGTTTTTAATAAGTCACAGAAATTGAGCATGTGTTCCATATTCTCAAAGAGCCATGTTGACGAAGAGTATACTAGTTGATAGTACATAAAAAAAATGTGTTAAAATAATGAAAAAGTTTCAATCAATTTCAATCGATGGTGAGTAGATGCTTACACATTTGCCTACTGTTGACATTATGACAAAAATCAATATTTGGATATTATTTATGGTGTTTGAAACAGGTGTAGTAATATAATCTTTCTCTAGTTTTCACTATTTCAAATTAATCACCTATCAATGTTCACCAGCATGATGTTATAGTATTTAGTATTTTCTGTAGATAATATTTTCTATGTAAAATGTAAAAAGCTCATTGTTGGAGTAAAATGTTGAAGTACCAGTACTAAGTAGTAAACAGAAGGACCATTATGAATTATCTCAGTTTGAGTTGATAAAGATGTATGCAACAATACCAAGTTATTTTTGAAACCAAAAAAAAGATTGATAACATGGATAATGTAATATATGATCTTATGAATAAAATTAAATCGCTTAGACGTAATGATACTAATACTGAGACTGAGCCTATGATCAAAATGAACACTAATGGCAATGAAGAGCAAGAATCACTCTCGCAAGGTAAATAATCATAACATACTTTTCTTAATACCTATTTGATATTAATCTATATGTCTTCATGTTGAATATTCATCTGCTCAAGCTATTCGGCTGGTTATATCCACTTTTGAACTAGTTTTTGAAGCATCTGCAAGAGGGCTTTTACTATGTGCAGTCTTCTTCAGTCCACCACCACCCAGCACCACACCACCATCCCCTGATGAATAGGCAATTAAATATAGCTGAAGTAAACTTTGCAAGGAGTTGAAAGCTCTCTAGGTATACTTCAAAAATTAGCTGAGAGAGGTTTAGACAAGTGAATGAGTACAACTTTTTCTCTTCTAAGGTCATTTACTAGTACCATTGTAAGAGTATTTGAATGGAATATCGAATTATAACTCCCTTTGTATGGTGGGAAGAGATTTTTTAGATCACATATATTTGAATGGGACTGTTCACATGCAGCCTACAAAGCAACATAAAAAATTGCTTGTTGCTTGTGGTGGTTTTAAAATCCCATTAATGTCCTTTCTGACTGTCAAAAGAAAAATTGTTCAAGATATGGCATCAAAATTTATGTGAAAACAAAAATGACCAGTCACTGTTAAATGTGATCTTATCACGTGAGCAATTATTGTCCTGTCACCAAGTTTATTCCAGTACTTTTTAGCTAGTAACAATTTTGTTTTCCCCGGACATTTGTGAAAAATATTGGAAATGATTCACCCTAAAATGCCACACCTACGTGAGAATTTTTGTGTTTCAACATAACTTGAAATGATTTGCACACTTATAGAAATTTTCAACATTTTCAGATTAACTTTGTAAAAAAGCCATTTTGATAAAAGGCATACAGAGAATGAATGGAACTGCTATGTTTATGCTTTTGGATACATTTAAATATTCCCTATATTGGGTCAAAATTGCACATGCAATCACTGCTTACATTAATGATGTTGCACATACATGTATGTATTTGGATACATTGACCAATACAAGGACAGTTTTCCTTTGACGATGCAGTGGCTGTCCCAACTATGCAAATTGCGCTTGAATTTATTTCAGCTTTACATGATCAAAATGAGTATATTTGAAAGTTTGAAAATGTTGAAATTTCTTTGAATGTGTATATCTTTCTAGGTTAGACACACAAACTTTTTGTGTAAGTGTGGCATTTTACTTTAAATCATTTCCAATAATTTTCAGAATAGGTGTCTATGGAAAAAGAATTGCTTAAAGCCAAAAAGTAGTGGAACAAACAGGACAATAACATCACTTATATGTGAACATCAGTAAAATAATGTAACAATCAAAAGAATATGCCTCCTCAATAATTGATAGTGCCACATATTTGTGCATCATATCATGGGTTATCTGCATACAAAGGAGATTATTAGAATGATCAAAACTGAATAATTTTGTAATTAATAAATTATTGCATCTATTTCTGTGTGGTTTGCATTTCGATCAAACAGCAACATGCTGTGGATGAAAAAATAACTTACAAAAATCAAATAAGGTCCACGGTTAAAACAACTATTTTCTGTAAAAAATAAAAACTAATCTACCGGTATGAAAGAAAGAGTCAGTTTGCAATAAATGCAAAATCATAATAATATTCATATGCAAGTTGTTTTAATTTGGACATTACAGATGGTCTCATAATTGTTTTTTTTTTGTCAGATTCTGTATTTGTTTGGAGACAGAAAAACGTAATTTAGAAATTTCACAATGTTTTATTAAATAGTTCTAACGTTTCAACACAATAGTGTCCTCTTCAGGGAAAATATATACAATTCAAAATTAAAATTTAGAAACCAAAAACAACAAATAAACATTAATAAGCATATATATTTATCTTAACACCTATTATCACTGAGGTTGTACCTTATATATGCTTATTAATCATTAATGTTTATTTGTTGTTTTTGGTTTCTAAATTTTAATTTTGAATTGTATATATTTTTCCTGAAGAGGACACTATTGTGTTGAAACGTTGGAACTATTTAATAAAACATTGTGAAATTTCTGAATTACGTTTTTCTGTCTCCAAACAAATACAGAATCTGACAAAAAAAAACAATCATAATAATATTCATTATGATTATAAGAACAGGCCATAATATAAAAAGTAAGTAATAATTATATTAAAAATTCTAAATTCATGTGGATGATAGGTTGTAGAATACTTTTGACATTCCTCTGGAATGTTCAATGTTTATCCTGTTTGCGGTGTATATTTACAAGAAATCAACTTTGTACTTTAATGTTGACAATTGTGCAGTATGGCTTATCTTGGACACTTTTTAACTTCTAGTAAATCTCAAGTCAGTTATTTGCTTGTGGGATGTTGTAGTGGAATTTTGAAACATTTTCTTTTGCAAAATTCATTTAAGAAACTTTAGGTTGGATATACAAGATATGGATATTCCTGAATGTTGGATTAAAGTATCTAGATGTTCTTTGTTTTTGTTTTTGATGAAAATCTGAAAGCTTTTTTCTTTGCATGAAACCAAATGAGAAACATGCATTGATTCTTTTTCCCTATATTAATATCTCTTTGATTTGTTTGAATGAACTCTCTTATAAATTAGGTTTATTGATATATGATCTCTTCATCATAATGAAATCTTTAAAATCAGATCCAGAATTGAAATCCTTAAATATGAGTCGAGGACTAAACCATTTACATATGTAGCAAAAGCTTTTTGTTCTTTTTTTTCAAAATGGCATGAATGTGTGATTTGATACAGTGCGATGACAATCTGAAACAAATGGAATATATCATTTGAAACATTAGTGTCAATGATACGCACATGGAAAAATTACCAATATATGTAGATATTGATCAGAAATTATTGGTTGACAGCTACATAAACTGTTTAATGAAAATGTAAATATCAGTGCAAGATCAAGTCATTTCATAGCTATTGATCTCTGTTCAGCAACGTAACAATATGTTTTATATTTTGATGTAACAACATATGTTTTTCATGTGATAGAATAAATTTTCAATTGTTAACTGAATGTAGTTAATATTTTTATAATATACAGCACATAATATATAAGAACGAAACGTTCATATCTACCTGTGTTGAGAAAAATTTCATGGATAATAAGTGAAGTGGCAATAGTTGTATTGTAATGGTGCATTTGAAACCTCTTGTGAATTCGTACTTTCGAATTGACAAGTCGTAGCTACGACTTGTGGCTATTCGATACCACCTAACAAGTGGGAAATACATCTTGTTAAAAAATTTCATGCAAAGTACATAAAGGAAAGGTATAATATAAATATTTAAATCTTATTAATTTGGTAGACTCCTAGCTGGTTGTTATGAATATATTTTATGAAACTGTCTGTGATATTAGAACAACCTAATGGGCGCAGTCAGTGCCTATGGGCACCAGCATCTCGTAGTTCTCCCCGGAGCTCCCAGTTCACAAGTCGTGCGTACGAGATTAGAAGGTTTCTCTCGAAGTCGTACTTACCATAAATATGAGCGGTTTTGAATGCATCATAAGTTTAAGCTAAAGTTGACTACATATATATTCTGCTGGATACTACATCGACTTGTGTGAAATTGATTATTTGTGGAGAACATGTACATAATTATGACAAATAATTATGAAAAAGAAATTTATAATTTATTCTTATTTTAATTCAATGACTATTTAAAAAGATCACGAAATGTTTATGAAATTTAGAGAGGACATATTGTAAGTCACAAGATCAGATTGAAACATTGTTTTTCCCATGGCAGGTCATTCCTGTGCAAATATTGGATAGTAAAAAGGAAATTAAGTTTTGTTACAAAAACAGCATGCATTTTTGTACCTGAACTTGGGCAATAATAATTCATATCTTATTTGTGAACAATTATCATGTACAAGTTAATAAATACATAATGTTAATAAATGCTCAGGTACATATACATGTACATCAAATAATTTTGTGCATGATATGCATAAAATACATGCAAATATTTGTGGGTTTGTTCCTCCCAAACTAAGTGTAATGTGAATTTGAATGTTCAATGCAACAATTGTGTTTTGTAACATTTGTTTTTTATTATTTAGTGTGAGAAGAATTCTTTAATTAGCTCATAATTTACTTATTCATTGGGATGATGAGGAATTTCCAAAGGCCTTCATTTATATCAATTGTATCCAACATATGAACAAACTATTGTTCTTAGTGAACAACATCTTGTTGTCTTTGCCAATGTTAAAAATCAGTTATGCCTTCTTCAGTGATGTTCTATTGATGTGGAACAAATATTTGTGGTGATGATGATGCTTTCTCTAAGCATGTAAACTATAAATGTAAATTAATTGATATATGACAAAGTTGTTGGTCTACTTTTGGATTATCTTTTTATACATACATGTGTCATTCTTGGCATATGGTTTTAACTGTTTTGTCAGTAAATCAATTAATGATGTTCACTTTAATTGGACAAGCCAATACAAAAACAGGAGAGGAATTGTCAATATTTCAGGCTTGAAATATCAAACTGGTACATTTTGCATTGGTTCATACATATGTTGAGCAATTACATTCCAGTGTGTTGAATATCCATATTTTGTTTCGTTTTGTTATTTGGAACATAGGATATTAACTTAAAGGACCAATAGCAATATGGATGATCCTACAAACCAAAATCCACAGCAACCGAGTGCGATGGAAAAGTTAAGGATACGCCTCGCTGCTGAGTCGTATCAATCATTTGATAACGATGAAACTGACAATCAAGGTGCTAATCAATATTTTAATATACCATAACAATGATATTAAGTAATAAGAATGAAGTGATGAGCACTGATTTTATAATTTTAAAATTATAGTTGATGACAGTGGCAGTTCCAGGATTTCTCAGAAAGAGGTCCGGTACATCAAACCACTTCTAACTGCGTGTTACACACATGCACCCAGAAACTGATTTGGTCCAGGACCGCGCCAAAACAATGAAAATTTAGGCTGGAACCACCGCCCAGGGCCCCCTGGATCTACCACTAAATTATATTGCAATTCTTGGTTTTAGATGTGCTGTATTATTTTTCAAAATGTAGACATGCTGGGTCAACAAGATACTGTGGTTATTAATGCATGGTTGCTAATGTGCTGACAGCAATATCATAGAGTATCATTCCTATAATTTTTATTTTGATATTCAGTACTATTTTTAGTTATGATAGAAACTGTTACTCCGTGAACTTTGTGTCAGCACATTAGCTCTGTAGAGTTGGAAATAACATGGTCATGTATCAGAAGATCCTGGTTTCAAGTGCTGAAAGTGCATTTTTCAGGTTCAGTAACCAGCATTGCATATCATATTACCCGGTAGATAGAGGACTTGATTTTTTGGTGGCTTCTCACTATCTGTCTAAAAAGTCCATAGGCTACAAAAGTATTGTATGTAAAGTATTTTTTTAGCTTTTTGATTGAATCAGCTTTTCGTGGAAAAAAAACCCAAAAAAAAACAAACAAAAAAACTATCTGTATGAAAGAATACACAACTTTTTGTTTCAGGAAAATCAAAGAAGAACAGCAGTTCAGGAAATGGCCATGAGAGTCAGGTGCTGTGTGTGCTGCTGGTCATTGCTGTGGTGGTCATAGTCACACTCACTGCTCTACTCCTTGTCCAGCACTATGTATACAAACCCTCACAGGTAGGCAATACTGACGATGATTATGCTGTATTTTTAACGTTAGGGATAAAGTTTTCAAAAAATATTACAGATTGAAATTGATTGAAGTTGTTAAATACTGTGAGTCAGAGAACAAGTTGTTTATTATATTAATTATGTTTCAATCAATGTCTTTCTTACCACTGTTATTAAATTAAAATATTTTTTAAAAGCTGTTTCATTTCTAGAGACAAATTCAATTCAATTGTTTATTGCATTCCAAAATTCTGAGCAGGATTTAACTGTAAGACACTGGCAATGAAGAGTTTAAGTGTTTAACAATGAGATTTCTGTAGATTTTCAGATCTATATGTATACAGGCCGAGACCACTCTATACCCCTGTACTGTTATTTTAAGATCCGGATTTCTGCAGTATTTTACGTTAGTCCTGTTAGTCCTTACACAGTTACGCCAGCAGTAGCGTGTGATCTCTTTGAAGTTCGGTCTTTTCCTGGAAGTGGCAGGTGCGCTCGGCTTGTTATCTCTCGCAAAATGCACATTTTAGCCTAAGTTTGTTGCCAAAATATGATGCTTGCGCACTCAAATCTTAATATTCTGAAATGCCATCCTACATGAAAAAAAGCTATCTTGTACTAACAAAATGTGTCCACGCCAATTAAGTTTGTTATTCATGCGACTAGTACCGGAAGTTACCTAGGTCAGATTTCTTATAATGTGTTTAAATGGGGAAAGCTGTTAGAAATAGCGAAAGTTACGAAATATCTGCTTTTTTCGGACCATGCGCACCGACCAAAAAGATTAATATTTTGATATGTTGTATAGTAGACAAGAGGTTAAACTTACGATTAAGCCCCTTTCCAAGATGTGTCTCTATGGACGCATTTTTGCAATTTAACACCAAACATTGAGAATGTTTAGGAGAGTGATTTTTACTGGTGTCTAAGTTCGCAGAATCATGAGTTGGTACTTAAGAAAAATCAATATGTAAAACCACAATCTGAAAGTGCAAACGTCGACGTTTCTAACAGTATGTAATGTGTAGGGGCAGTATCAAAATGTAAGAGTGTATTTTAAGAAACAATGGGACTTTATCAGGTTTTTTGTAGCGTTTTTGTCGCAGATATTTTGTTCATTTTAGAATTATTGATTTTTCATAGAGTACTGTGTTTTTGCGGCTGTGGCCTCAGAGTGGTATATGAACATACAACCAAGCTTTTTATGTAGAAAATCTAGCATTCTATCATTCCGTGCAAAAATCACCGTGGTTGGTCAATAATTTTGAAAAAACACGCTACAAATATCAATACAGCCGCTTTTAAGGCGTGTTCATGTAGAAAATCTAGCAATTTAGGGATGGCTCGGTGGTCAATTCCTAAATTTCAATTTTTCAATTGATGTGTAAATAACATTGCAATTTCAATTTTACTGATTAGATGTAGATATTTGACATAGCATGTTTATTTGAGAGTAGTCCTTTATACATGTAAGGGTCTTTAGCTGGATGTATTCAGTAGATGCAGAAGTCACACAAATGGAGCTTATCGTTGACAATGTTTAGGGGCTGTGCACGAGTCCTGACTGTGTGTCAGTCGCAGGCACGATGTTGCGGCAGATGGATCTAACCGTCGACCCGTGCACTGACTTCTACGAGTATGCATGCGGCTACATAAACCATGATCCCAACATCCCGCCGGACAAGGCAAAGTGGGGCGCGTTCTCACAGGTCAACAAGGCCAACCAGGCTATTCTGAAGAGGGTATGTTTATGATGTTTATTCTACATTATTCTTATATGGAAACCAGGTACTTATTAGAAAGAGTATTAGGTTTTATGGAATTTTTAAAACTTTAATAAGATTGATCTTTAAGGTTATGCCATGGCTACTATTTTATAGGTCGGTTCGAGATTGTGACTAGTATGATTTATACTCACTAGGTAGTCTCAAAACAATGTGTATGCATATACACATTATTGTTAGAAATAATTAAAAGAACTGCAATACTAAATTAGAATAGTCTAGATTCATAACTTGTTTATAAGAATTAATTTGTGGATATTTGAAAGCTTCACACATTTTGTTAGCTTTCTTTTTTTTTTAATTGAATTAATGAAATTGTGTGTTTTAGCTGCTATTGGTTGATTTCATCTAAATGTTTACATATTTTATGATTTTGTCTAATTTGTGTATCAGCTTTTGGATGAACCTGGCTCCAAATACATGGGTGCGGACTCCACCGCCATTGCCAAAGTCAAACAGTATTATAAAACGTGTATGAACATAGGAGGGACAGAAGCAGCAGGAAAAACTAATATGTATGAGGTAAACTATTACTTTCAGATGTCAAGTTCAGAATATAGTTTACTTTAATTGATAAATCTTACGGTGCATTTGCTGATGTTTAACGTTGAAATGTACATTGGAATAACTACTACAGGGTACCATGACATTGGATATTTTATGCTGTGAATTTCATTATTTTGAATTGATCTATACATTCAGTCTGGGTTTTTTTTCATTTCTCTGTGAATAGCTGATAAAGAAGCTTGGATCTTGGCCAATGGCACCAAGTGAAGAAGCTGGAACTTGGAATGAAGCTACATTTGATCTCGTCTCAAGCATCAGCATTGGACACACAACTGTGGGGAAGCCTCTGTTTGATATGGGCGTGACAGTGGACGACAAAAATAGCTCTCTTCAGAGAATACTTGTGCGTATTATCTATGCAACGAGTAACTTTGTTTATAAAAATAATGTTATTTTTTCATTGTTGACTGTTTCTACTAGTATTCTTTGTTTCATTTTTTTTCTTCGTGATAGATGGCCTTATTTTAATAAGAGCTAAGATGATTATGTACTACAATTGTCTTTGTTTAAAGAGACATGAACAGGTGAATTTCATGTCATTTAAACATTTTATGCCACATAAATAGTACTTGCTGAGCCATTTGAATATATACATTTTTATCTATATGCAGCTTTTCATTTCTTCATAATTAATCAGTTTCCTATCTCGGTTTATTGAAATGTACCCGGAAATGCTACCACCCCAATGTTTTGTAAACAAAGAGGGAATTCCATAACATCCAGCCTTGATAACTATTTCCGACACGACTTTTTGATAAAGGCTACAGTCCTTTTTAGTTCCTCCCAATATCAATCCACTGCTATTAGTTTTAATTTATTTATAATTTTCTATCAAACGGTTTATGATTGTAGGATTGGAAGTTATTAGGTGCAACATGTCAAGAAAATTGAAAAATAAAATTATTAAGTTAAATTGTCAGAGGAGGTGTTTGCTGTTCATGTCCCTTTAAAGTATGCCTTACTGTTTGAAACAATCATTTAACTGTCATCTTGCTTTTCAGTTTGACCAAGGTGGTCTGACATTCTCTGACTACACTCATTACGTGGGCAACAACACACAGAAGTTCCGTAATGCATATGTGAAGTTTGTGACTTCTGTGGCAGTACTGCTTGGGGCAGAGAATGCCACAGCCACAAAAGATGCACAAGACATGTGGGACCTGGAGATAAAAATTGCAAATGTATGACATGCAGGCTGCCTTTTAATATAATCTAATAGAATGTAAGGGTATCCTTTCTCCAACTCTATAAGGCAACACTACATACATCTCATGGGCATGACTCTGACACTTATAAAATGGAATCTTTGTGATACCGTATATAGGATCATCCAAGTACCCACCCTCGTGTAACAGCCCTCCCCCTCTTTTTCTTTAATGTCCTTAAGAATTATGTAGTAACCATACTCTCGTCTAACAGCCCACCCCCCAATTTGAGAAAATTTCAAATTAATGGCACTGGGCGCTTGGATGGTTGTATACGGTACATATAGTTTTTGGGATGTGTCAGCAAATCAGTGTTTGTATTAGATAATTTATATGGCCACACAATTGGCCGTAACTTATTTCAGAATACGTAACGCAAACACAAAATTGTTTTAAAATTGGCTTTCTTGTACACTACATATGTGTGACTTATCGCAAGGACTCTCTAAAATTCTTGAACATGTGATATTTTGGTGATATTTCGGTACTATTTATTTAAAGGCTCAAGACAAACCGGAACAGAGGCAAGACACACGAGTCATGTACCACCTGATGACGGTTAAGGAACTGAATGACATTCTTGGGTCCAGCGTAAGACTGTAAAATATTACTGTTTAATGCAATGCGCTAAGTATTAGCAATCATAACTGAAATAGTCACTCATTGAAGCTAAAACCATTAAGCTTTTTAATATTTTTATGGAGATATTGCTCCCAACCAAACTGACGTATAAAATATCACTTGAGATGTCGTATCAGGGCAAGTAAAAGCTTTTTATTATTCAGTGATAAATAAAATTTGGTCAGGAACTTGAATTTTCTGAATCATGTGGCAATCCTGTTAATGAAGCAATTAGAATTTTTACTGATGTACCATTTCAGTTCAACGCCAAGACCTACTTGAACAAAATTTTCCCGGATCCAGTAGAGAATAGCGAACAAGTTATTGTCTATGCCCCAAACTTCTTTAAGAAATTAGTTTCCATTATCAGTGACACTCCAAAAAGGTACGTTTTATATGTGTGTTTTTAAAAGAGGTTCTATAAATAAATGTTATCATAAACCACTGAATTTGTGTAAAAGAAAAGAATGTTAACTAAACATATATTGACACGAATATACCAGTTTATATCTATTTTTTCAGAGTGTTAGCAAATTATGTTGTCTGGCAAAGTATAGTACAAATGACGCCATATATGACACAGGAATTCCAGTTAGTGCGATTAGAACTAAAAAAGGTACATACTTTCTTTCTCCATATTATTTTATTATGGTTTATTTTATTATGGTTTTATTCATAACTTGTCAGACAATGTTAAAGTTTTATGATGTATGACGTATACATGTACATTGTCAAATAGACAATGTCACGAGGTTTCTAAATCCACCATGCATATAGAATTGAAGTGTCTTTGTAGTCTTTATACTCTAGTGTTTTATCATCTTAAAAGTACCGACCTTCTGTGATTTTATGAAGGAACAGTCTCGATGCGCTCACAAAAAAAAATACATATAGGCACCAAGTGCATCACATAGATTGACGGTTGGACACTATCTCACCAGTGCCTCAGTGAGAGTTGTGTGCCTTTCACAGTACTTGAAAAGCAATACTCAAAGTAGACTATAAATATGCCCATTGATTTATTTCAATGAACTTCAGGTGCTACAAGGTATCAGTTCACCAGTGCCTCAGTGGGAGGTGTGTGTGACCGGTTCCTCCAGCGCCCTGGGCTTTGCTCTCGGGGGACTCTTTGTGCAGAACGAGTTCACAGCAGACGACAAGCAGCAGGTAACCTTTAGGATTTTAACTTGGATTCGACAGTGTCTGACATAAAGACTAACATACAAACAGATATATGGTATGAGCGCTACTCTAAAGGAAGAATCTAGACATGGTTTGGTGTTTTGGTGTTGAGGATTATTTTTAAATGACTAGCAGGACTAAATCTCTGTAGTCTCTCAACTGGGATTCATAATTTGATCACTTTTTCTGTGCAGTCTGTGGCACTTCTTATCTTAGATCTATAAGATATGTATGAACCTTCTCAAGAACCTTTGATGATGTGATGTTTTATGAACATGCCAGATACAGTAGTTTTCAAGCTCAAAATTTGAACATACGAAACTATAGTCTCTAAATTAGTCGAACACTGAGACATTCTTTCAGCTCACATTCAACTTTGGAATCATTTTATTTCAGGTTGAAATGATATTAGAAACGATTCGAAGTACGTTTGAAGGAAACTTGCCCAATGTGGAATGGATGGACAAGGAGACTCAAGAACGGGCTATTGACAAGGCCAGGGCAGTGGGCCAAAAGATCGGCTACCCAGAGTTCATTATGGATCCAGCTAAGTTGGATGAACATTACGACAAGGTGCATATTAGTGATTAGTGATTATTTTTGTTTAAAAACACAGAAGTGATCTCGTTTAGTGATTAAAGGGCTTCATGCTTTTAAGTTTCTAATATTGGCTAGAAGAAAATTTCACACTGTTTACCAGTAATTTTCTCTATAATCAATTATATTTATTTTTGGAGGTTTATCTTCTTTATATGTCAAAGTATACTATTGTCTGTTTTTATTAGAAATTAGTTCATATGTGAATCATAGACGTTTACTTGTTTCAGATGATTGTGGGAGATTCCTATTTTCAAAATGCATTAAATGTTAATGATTTTGCTATCAAGAAAAATGTTGACAAGAGAGGAAAGCCACCAGATAAAACAGAGTATGTGTTATAGTTTGAAATCACTTTTGTATGCTTTTTTTTCACAAATGAATTAAGCGTTGATTAATTATTGTGATATCAACAAAAACTTCGCAAGACAGTAAAGCTACCAAATAAAACATAGTAGATTTTATGTTTTGATGTAATTTTGTATGATCTTTTCTTAAATGTTTGACAATCTGTGTAACAATTACACTGCACTTGTTCATTGTATTTCCTTTGTCAGGTGGAATATGATGCCTGCAGATGTCAATGCTTATTATACACCTACTAAAAATGAAATTGTCTTTCCCGCTGGGATTCTCAGAGCTCCATTTTATAGTTCACAATTTCCTATGTAAGTGTTTTTTGCCAGCATCTATAGTTCATCAGTAGTCATAATGACATGGTTTTAGAGAAATCTATAGCTGAATGATTGATTTCTGATGAGTTAATTTGTTCTTAGTATAATCTAAATCAGTTGTACAAAGAAAATTATTTCAATTAAAGCTCGTATCATTTGTTTTCATTCATGATTTGTAAAGATGATTAAAGATTAATTTGTTCAGTATCTATAAACATATTGATGATATGAATAATCTGGTTTATTTCAGGTCTGTTAATTTTGGAGCTATGGGTATGGTGATAGGACATGAGCTGACACATGGGTTTGACAACCTTGGAAGACTTTATGACAAATACGGTAACCTCGCCAATTGGTGGGGGAATACATCGACCCAGCAGTATGAAGAAAAGACAAAGTGCCTTGTCAAGCAGTACAGTGACTTCTTAGTTGGGGACAAACATGTAATATGACTAAACAAAATGTTGTGTTTTAATGAGCGTTATTGAATTCACCTGTTCAGAAAAAATTGTGTCCAAAATATATATACCCTTGTCAAAACTTGCATAGAGAAATATTTAATGCCTGTAATAGCACTACCCCCCTCCCCCCAAAAAAAAAAAAAAAAAAAAATTACAACACTTCTAGTGTCAAACTTCAATATACATATGTATAATTATAACAATTTTATTTCAGCTAAATGGTATTACTACACTGGGTGAAAATATAGCAGACAATGGGGGTCTGAAGACAGCGTATCGTGCTTATCATGCATGGCGTAGTGACGATGGTTTCAGTGAGGGACATTCTAACCTTCCAGGGTTGAACATGACTGATGATCAGCTATTTTTCCTTGGGTTTGGACAGGTTTGAAGATTTCCATAGATCTATCATTCAAATTTCGTTTGAAATGAGATAGAAGATGTGCTTGTTCCATTTGTACTGATGAATGATCTTGTATATTTGAAAACGGTACTATTGAACAAAGTAATCTATTAGTACATGTATAAAGTCTGTAAAAGATGCCCGTATAAACAGTTTAGTGACCGATGTTCATGCATATGCTAAATACCTACAGGTACAAATGATTTCGCAAGTAGATAGCTTTCATAAATTTTCACAAGATGACTTACCGTATATATTTAAAATTCGTCATTATTAGCTGAGGATGTGTTGTATAAACACAAAATATATTCTTCTCTCTTTGGTACAATTTATTTTATTAAAATGTATAAACAGTTGTAGTTATATAATCAATGATTATAAGATCATTTTTGTATCTATAATGCTCAACTATAATTGAATATAAATCAAAGATTTCTACTGCAAATATGTTCAAAAGCACCTGAATCACTGTACAGTGTATGTGAATAGATATTTAATTGTTTGCATGAAAACTTTCTTTTTAAATTTATGTCAAATCTGTCTCTTCACCACAAACAGTAATGCTGATGCCTTTACTCATGTTTGTCCAGTTTGTCTAGTTTCTAGCATACTGTATGTTAAGATGGCTTTTACTAATTCAATGTTGACAATTCTTTTTCAGCTTTGGTGTTCATACTATACTCCACAATATGCAGAGCAAAGTTTAGTGACCGATGTTCATGCATATGCTAAATACAGGTACAAATGATTTCGCAAATAGATAGCTTTCATAAATTTTCACAAGATGACTTATATATTTAAAATTTTCAATGTGTTACTGTGCTGAACATTTGACTCGCTAAGAGTAATATTTGTAAAGTTAAATTAATGCACTCTTGTGTTATTCAAGTGTAACAGTCATTGCACATTGTAGTTAAGGAAGTTTTATAATTGCATTGTTGTTGTTTTTTTGTTTTTTATGTTCCTGTTTGCTGTTTTGTGAACGTTCAAAAGTTTATTCAATTAAAAAACACACCGGAATATGAAAACCAAATATTCTATAAATGCAATCCTTAAATGATTCTTCTGCCTTTTAGAGTCATTGGACCATTGTCAAACATGAAGGAATTTTCTGATGCATTCCAATGCAGTTCTACATCTAAAATGAATCCTCCAAATAAGTGTGGTGTCTGGTGATTTAGGATAATGTATTTAATGGAACATTTACAAGTGAAACATTCCAGTAGAAGTATTGATCCGGTATATCATGGCGTGGTTCGGAACTATGAATAGTGTAAAACAAAATTAATTATTGTTCCTTAGGTGGTATGACTGAAGAGCAGGACCTTCAAAATGTACTCATCTTATTATCAATGAATCATATTCATATTGCAAGGATGGTTTTGAAATTAGATTTATATTTTGTTATCATGCAATCATTCATAATCAGCACAAACTGAAAGCTAAATTTCCATTCAAAATGTATTATATAAGATCAGGTGGTTTTCATAATACAGGTTTAGATCGACTGTAGCAAATACAGGACAGTAATAAACTGTTTATTACTTCTTGAGTTAAGCATTGAAGCTTCAAGATGGACAACATTTCATTTTCAACTGCCTATTCAGTGGTGGCTGGTGTGATGTCACTGAGGATGATGTCCAAAAGTTGACGAAGTCGTGTCATAGCCTTATGTGTAACAGTTAGATCTCAGTAGTATAGTTTTTATTGGTGCCAATGATTGTTTGCAAAAACACACTAGTATTATATAGGCATATAATCTTCTGCAAATTTTGAAGACCGACATCTATTATTATCTTTGCTCAATTTTTAGAGTTCATAGTATAAAAATATAGCTCTGATATAATTATGTAATTTTAAACACGTTGTTTTAACAGCGCTTGAGGTGAAGATTATAGATACTCTGAATATATAATTATCATTATTTATTTATCTTTAGTTTACCATTGTGTCATTTTATTGTTATATGAAACATACGTTGTATTATTGTTATATGAAACATACATTGTATTAAGTACAAGGGTATGTTCAATTACTGTGTTGAGTTAAAATAAATAGTAACCTTTTAAATACCTGTTATAGTACACAATAGTCAGAAATTATGAAGTACAAAGTATTATAATATGTATAATTAAATAAAGGATTGTAATACCTTGTGAATGTAATTAAGGGCATTTTTCAGATAGATTGGATTTTAAAAACATTCAAAACATTATCTGATGATGTGAAAATTCTCCTTTAAGATGAATGTGATAATAGATAGTGAAATTCTACTCATAATTTCTTTTTATGGTGCTGTGTTATGAAATGTATTTATTAGTCTTTAATTATGATTTAAACCATAAATTTTGACTTAAAACAACATTTAGAATATTTTTAAGAAGTTGCCTCTATAATATTGTAACTGATACTGTGGTACTTTGACATAGTGTAGAAACATAATATTTGAAATTTGTCAGATTTTAATTGTATGCACAATGTATGTGATGATATTGTATGATTGTGTTCAATTGAGAAGTAAGTATGACTTATTATCCTGACACCAATTTTCCACTACCTTTTGGACCATAACATTTATTTTTATGTAAGATGTATCTTAAAATTTATTGGTAAAAGGATATAAAGCAAAATGCTTCACCTATAAAGTTTTATGTTACTAAGTAACCTAGGACGAAATGCACACTTACAGAAATTTCATTATTTTCAAACTTTGAATTGGTTCATACATGTATTAATTTTGTTTACTTTGAAACACAAATCTTTTTATCTAGGTGCGGCATTTTGTTTTAAATCAATTCTAAAATATTTCTGAATAAGTGTCTAAAGAGAAAAGTTGTGACTGAAAGGTAGTGAAGTAAATTCAAGTGTCAGGACAATAGCAGTACGATAGACACAACTTGCTAATACAGTCTTTGACTTTTAATTGGTTTTTCATCGGTTACCTCTGGTAAGCTGTGAGCAAAATATTAGAACAAAATCATCTAGCTTGAATTGACTTCTACAATGTATCTGTTCTCCATACAGATAAATTCAATGTAATGCAGAGAGTTTGTTGCAATCTTCCATATAATATACTGTGAAAGAACAGGTTCCATGCTCAGATTTCTTTTGTTAACATGTAGATTGATTTTAATGCACACGATTCATTGTGCGTCTTAGAGAACCCTCTGATTACCCTCTAATTATGTAATATGGATGCATCATATGGGATTTCATCAATGTCCTACACTTTCATATGCATGTATGTACGTGCATCTCACAGAATTCTTACCAAACACCAGTTGTGCTCCCCCTTTGCTAAACAGTGAATGTTGTTTTAGAATTTAAAATTGCAAACATCATGAATTAGAATGTATCTTATTAAAAATTCATTTGTTTTATCTGCGATAGTTGTATTGTTGGTGTGCTTGTATTTTATGTTGTTTTAATGGCAAGTTATGGTTTATTGTGATATAGAAATGTATTATTATGCTGATAATACACACAGATTAAGTATGTGAATAAATAGGAATATATGTGTTTCTGCTTATAAAGCCGAATAAAATATTTATACAAATAATTTTGTTGTTTTACACAAGAAATATCTCCAAAATGCGACCCAATACTCCATTTCAAATAGATTCTACAACATATCTTCATGTTATGAACCAAGCAATCATAAATCAACCATCTTCTGGTTATCACCATTGACAAATATATATGACAGCTTGTGGCAAAGTGATAATCAACTAAAATTGGATACTATCAGGATTTAAACTTGATGATGGAATGTGTAGTGAAAATAATCAATGTTGTAGGCTGATAAAATTTACTACCGGTAATTTTGAGCAAACAAAATTTATCCAAAAATAGTTAGCCAGTAGATGGAATTAAGTTGATGAAAACAGATTTAGCTAAAATCAATATACATGCAATTATGTAGTGAATGGCCCATACTTTTTGCTCATTGAACAAACATTTTAGCAATAATATGCTATGAATCAACCCTAACCATCAACCAGTGTTGATCAGTGTTGGATATTGGTCACACTGTGCTACTCTAGATAATACAATGACCCCATTATCTAATCTTCATGATATTAATGAGTGCATTATGTTTATTTTTAATAATAAGAATGGACATCTATTGGTCATGTACGATTCCAGATAGAGTTGTATATGTACATTGTAATTTATCCTGCAATATTGCTACATAGGATACAAGTAATAGAAATTTTATTTATTACAAACTATAATTTATCTAAATATGATAACATCCATATTTCAACTAAATCTGTCTATATTTAAAGCAGATACATATAGCACCTTGCCAGTTCCCTGAATTTGCAAGCACAAGAAAACAAGTGTTTGTGATGTTTATTATGAATTTTATGTAATTTTTAACATACAATTTGCTATGAAGTTCAAGTAGATATATGGCGACAAGGTGACAACTGTTATCTAATCAACATTAACTTAAAATTTGAGTTAATACTTGATTTTGTGGTCAAATAATAGCCTCGTGTCTATATTATAGAAGCCTATGCTATCAATTAGTACTAGAGTTACTAAGTTAGCTTTTACATTAATGTCATTGCTATAAGCCTTATTATATCACCGTTACACTTGCTGCTGAACTTTTTTCAAGCATACCATTACCATTACCCATCCGCGTGTTGCCTCTTATGAGGAGGCCAGTAATGGCTAATTTGCGGATTATCCTCACAGATAAGATAAGATAAGATAAAGTTTATTTAAAGTCGATATAGATTACAACAATAAACACAAGCTCTAAGGAGCTTTTGATCGACTCATTCATACTCAGTCACACATGCGCATAATACACATACACAATACATTAATTACAAATAATTAGAGCATAAAGCACCTGACGAAGTAACATAATTAATTAGAGCATGCAGTACATTTACATATTTTCCCATTCCAAGATTGTAAGAGATTAGTGAATTGATTAAAATTCCCCACAGATCTTATATATTCAGGCAGGTCATTCCATAGTTCAGCAGCACTGTACCTGAACGATTTTTTCCCAAATTTAGTGGTTCGTACCCTAGGTAGGTTAACAATATTTGAGTATCTAAAACTATAATCACTATTTTTAAAATGAACCAAGTCATGAAGACACAGAGGAGCTAATTTGTACAAAATTTTAAATGTTTCTGCTGCCATTGTTCTCATTCGTCTGACATGAAGGGAGGGAACACAAGCAATACTTAGAAGTTGTTCGTAAGAGCTATCGTAATCATTATAGATGAAACGTAGTGCCCGCTCTTGAATTTTTTCGAGCTTTTTTGTATTGGTTTTAGAACAAAAATGCCAGGCCAAAGGGCAGAAATTAAAATTTGATAATATAAATGTATGAAAAATAGTAAGTTTGTTTAGCCGAGAGAGAAATGATCCAATGCGTTTTAGGACATTTAGCTGTTGTGATGCTTTACGACACAAACTTCTAATATGGCTGTCAAAGTTTAGCTGGTAGTCAATGCTGATTCCAAGAAGGTTTACAACATCATCACAAGATATTATAGCAGAATCTATATTGAATACAGGATTATTTTTAGTGTATTGTTACCAACTGCCAGGGCCTGAAACTTGTCAGGATTAGCTTTCATACAATTTATCTTAAACCAATCAATTAAAACAAGACTTTCTTCTTCTAAGGTACTAATTAAAACATCATAGTCTGGATGAGCAAAAGATAGAGTATTGTCATCTGCATAATTATATAAAGTTCCTTTTTTTGATAAAATAAAAAATGTCATTGATAAACACATTAAATAAGAGAGGTCCTAGTATGGATCCTTGAGGAACACCTTTACTTATATTTGCCCATTCACTGACAACACCTTCAATTTTAATCTGCTGTTTTCTGTTGGAAAGATAATTTTTCAAAAGATTTACTGAAGACTCAGATAAACCATATGCTGACAATTTACACAATAATATATCATGAGGAAGGCAATCAAATGCTTTTGACAGATCCATTAAAATTGCTGCTACATAATAACTCTTATCTAAAGCTGCTTTCCAGTCCTCTAATAATCTTAGCAAAGTGGTTTGACACCCATGTCTTTTTCTAAATGCACATAGGAAATTATGAAAAATTTTATCAAAGTATTCAGATAATTGATTGGAGAGAATCTTTTTCAAAAACTTTAGATATTATTGGAAGAATACTTACAGGACGATAGTTTGTTACCTCCAATGGGTCTAATTTTTTTTAAACAATGGTGCAACTTGTGCTAGTTTCAAACTGTCAGGAAACACACTATTTAAAAATAGAGCAGTTTATAAGATTAAGAATGTGATGAAAACAGTCAAAATTTTGGGTCAACCTGCCATTTTTTGAAATAATTTTAGATACTGTTTCTATATCATTGTTGGAATTCAAAAGTAGGGGTCTTTTTTGTTTACATGGCAATTTTTGAAATAAACTTTTTTCAATACCTACTTATTAAAGGTTTCTTTTTTGGTATCATTTACAATTACATTGTCACATTTTAATATGATTTTCTGTTGTCCAGATATATGTTTTTAGACAAAAGGTTTTTATTGTTGGGAAATCTCTGGTTTCTGTTTATTTTCTAAGAAATACATTTGTATTGATTTTCAGAAACAGAAACAGAAACAGAAATTACCATGGAAGCTTTCAAGTTGTCAGCAATTCTTTGTCAGCCACGTGGCTACCTTTACAAATACTTAGACTGTAATAGTAGGCCTAGCTCTACTAGTAATCGATGAGATGGAACTGTCAGGATCAGGACTAGGTGGAAAAGTGCTACTCGTCAGCAGGACAAGTAACCCTCAAATATCTACTCATCCTGCAAAACCAAACCAAACCGCAAACAATGTACTAGTACTCATCCTCCTTGCCCAAAGATCTACATTTTTAAAGCCAAATTGACCAGAGATGCTACTTGTCAAAAGAACGAGTTGCTAAAACATTCTAGATCTACTCGTCCTCCACAAGTTTTTACTTGTGAGTGGCTAATGACCCTGAACTGTGCCATCATCTTATGTATCCACAGACTAAGATAACCTAATACTGTGTCTTTGTTTCACACTACAAGAACTTTAGTACGAGTAAAGTACTCATAGTGTGAAACAAAGACACAGTGAGGTTATTCTAGTCTATATTGCCCTGTGTATGTATATCTATGACATTTTCCCAGTTCGAGGGCCCCTTTGTTTTTGTTGAGGTCGGGTTTCAGTCGACATATGTCGATGGCCTCCGTGATCTTCCTGTCGTAAGCTACATTCTGAACAGCACACTATTCTCAAACATGATCTGGTTTCTACTTCATATGATCCTGTATGCTTCGTGGCATACATCTTCTTTCTTGGAAGGATCTTTCGGTGCGCACAGCAACTGATGTAAGGTAAATGTTCCTCATGTCATAGGGAATGCTCACCATTGTCTTTTTCTTCCTGTATCCATCATCTTATCATCATCGATGTTTTTCTTACTTGCCGGAACTGAGCCCCTATCAATGGCCAGCTTAAGGTAATCACACTCTCTAAGGCTGCATGTATGTGGAGTCTATGTGCCTCCTCTGATGACCATGAGAGATGGATACATCATAGGATTAAACCTACAAAATCGTTTACAAATGCATAATCTTTATATATCAAGTAAACTAATTTGATATATCTACTGTCTGACTGCCAGGTCATGGTGCTCATATGTATTGTAAATTAATCTGAGAATATTTTTTTTGTGATGCGCGATGTCAACAGAAAACACGAGCAAAAATGATATAGTGGTAATTCATGGTGTCTATAATTGTGTGGTAAATGTGGTAAAAATTGATGACCCCCCCTCTAACAGTTAACACAATCATTGTCAATTAACCCAAATTCTATTTGATGGATATCCATAATATAAACACAGTGAATTTTAGTTCATAATATCTAAAAATAGGGGTAACTTTTCTGTGAACAAATTGATAGCCCCCCCCCTTAAACTTGTGTGAAAAAAAATGATAGCCCCCCCCCCAAACATTGTAACAAAAGTTCATGGCCCGCCCTAAAATCCTCCTATCTTACCCTGCAATAAATACTGAATGGTCCCTTATTCTTGCATTGGATCAAGATAGATACATGCTTTTAAATGGTAAATATGGATGGAAATCACCATTGTTTTAACTGCCAAGTATTTTCACTATATATGTCATTAAACAGAAAATTTCCTTTTGAACTGGAGTTAGTGTGAGCTCAAGTAAAGCTGGTCTGATTAGAGGCTACCATGTTTTGCTTTTATTTTGGAATATAATATAATATATATAATATATATATAATATAATATAATATTTTATGTAAGGATGATAACGATTTGAAAATTAATTTGCACAGGAGTCCGGCATCTGGACCACTATTGACGAGTGTTGAGAATTCGACCAGAGAAGACGTCGCTGGACAGGGTTCTGGTGGACAGGATAAAAAGGGGCCTCTAAGAATGCGTGTCGGTAGCATTGGTAGTCAATATTCATATAATGAATTTGACAATGCTCCTGAGAAAAAAACAGGTACAAATTTCTATCAGAGCGTATTATGATTAGTGTAGCAGGGTCAGGATTAGCCACTCGTCCACTCGTATTGACTAGTAAAAACTAATGGAGGACGAGTACTAATTTTTAGAAACTCGTCCTTTTGACAAGGAGCAATTCTTAATAATTTGTCATACAGATATAGAGTTTGTACAAAGAGGACGAATACATTTTTTGCAGGCTAGTAGATATATGAGGGTTACTAGTCCTGCTGACTAGTAACACGTTTCTACCTAATCCTGACCCTGGTGTAGACATGTATTTGGTGTTAGACCTTCCCGCGCACTTAGACTTATCTTCATAGGAAGGTTACTTGAAAAGTACTCGTATCAGCATAATTTATTCTAGAGCATTTAAATATTACTTTGTTATTTAGGATAATAATTGAAAAACGAAATGCAATATTGCATTCACATTCTTATTACACATTACTACTTTATTGTAAGAGCTATCAGAATTCAATGAAAATGTTTGCCCTCTTCACCGTCCGAAACCTACCTCTACATGCAACCAAAATAGTGGCCTGTATGTACAACAAAAATAGTAATTTTCCTTGTCGACTCAAATGTTTGTCTTGTTATCATCAAACATGGTGTACTTTATACTTTTGTAAAGCTGTGATGCTGTATTTCACATGTTACATCCAATGGCTTGTTTTAAGAATTAATGAAATTTTCTATGTAGTTGATCATTCTTTTTATACTCTTACATGAATGTGGCACATAATGGCCCACTCTTTTCAGCTGTAACGCCCCTGTCAGAGTGGACGCACGGAGTCAACTCCGTGTCATTTTTAGGTCGAAAAAATGACAAAGTCCGTAAAAATGGTGAAAGATATGAAAAATTAACACTTTCATTGTTGAATCGACAACGCGATTCGCATGGCTCCGCAGCGGAGTCTGGCGGACTCTTGCGGACTCTTGCGGCCTCCAAGAGGGCTCCGCGCTACCTCCGCGCTATATCCGCGTCCAAAAATGGCGCGGACTTTCTCCACTTCTCTGGAGAAGTGGAAATTTGAGTTTGCGTGACCACTCCGCCCGTGCGGGGATTATTGATCGAATTCCCTTTTATCTTTTTGAGTTCGCTGGTCTCCGCGCGAAGCCGTATTTGGCACCAACGGACTCCGTCTGCCTCTGTACCACTTAAAATGAACGCCGTTCACCTCCGTTGTACGCCGCTGTACGGAGCAAGAGCTCTCCGCATGGATTTCGTGTATGTAATTGATAGCCTACATGACAAAAACCCTATGGTATTATTGTGGGGTACAGGGGGCACCCCCCTGCGATCCCCCTGGATCTGCCTATTCTATACCAATTACAAGTACATGGGTATCTAAATTCAACTCCCCATCCAAGAGCCTTCCAAGAACTTCACAAGTGTCCACTTCAAACCTACAAGTCTTCAAACTGCCCGTTCACATCAAACTATCTGTGAGAAGTTCCTGAGATGTGAAAGTGTCACAATGCCAGGTTAGTGTCATCACCATTTTCATGATGATGATCAACGTTGGTCTCCTGTACCAATTTACATTAATCCCAGTGGGCACAAGACGTTGGATCAACGTTGATCCAAAGTTGATGTCTGACGTTGGATCAACGTCAGGCAATCAAAGTCAGGGTGACGTTGGAAATCTGATGTGTCAACGTCAGGCAATCAACGTTGGGGTGAAGTTGAATTTACGTTGCCTGACGTCACAACATAATACAACCATAATCCAACGTCAGGCTGATGTCAGTGTGCCTGCTGGGATATAGTATGTGAGTTCAGAAACTCGATGTCGTCCCTAAACAATAAGATGTCTGTGGAGAGACAATTATAAATAACAGCATTTATTACAATTACTGGGGAGGAGTTGTCCAGCATAGGATGTTGTGATTCGATAATTTATCAAGGTTCTATGCCATTATTCAAATCCTATTTGTCACTACATTTCACGAATCCCTTTCTATGGCATAATTATCCATATTATTCTCTTGATTATCTATTGTAAAAACCAGCATGGAATCAGCCTTGAAAAAAGCTCACATAAAAGTAGTCAATGCCACACACAGACAGCATACAGACATCCCCCCCCCACACACACAGACAGCATACAGACACCCACACACACCCACACCCACACAGCATACAGACACAGCCCCCCCCCCACACACACACATACACACACACACATACACAGACAGCATACAGACAAAGTTCGCTTTTATACGCGCTACCTCCGCGCATGCTCCGTCGCAAATTTGATGGAAAATAAGCTCCGCTCGGACGCCGCCTTTGTGAAGCGGACTCTGCCGAAGTTCGCTACACTTTGCGGAAGTTCCCAGGACTTCGCCAAATGACTTCGCTGCTCTCCGCAAGGAATTTTCCCTTGTTATTATGTTATTTGGCAGAGTTTTCATGTCTCCATCGGCGGACTCTGGATATTCGTTACAGTTCGCTGGCGAAGTCTTGCGGTCCACAAGACTTCCTGGCGGAGACATAATACTTCGCTTGACTCCGTTGGCGGAGCCATGGTTGTCTGGCGAATGTCACACACAATTTCAGTTCGCCAGGGTTCGCAAGACTCATAATTTGACTTCGCCAGAGTCCGCTATACACATTTTACACCCCGCACTAGCAAAATTTCTCTCCGCCTAACTTTGCTGCAGTGGAGGTCCGTGGGGGCGGGGGGGGGCGGTGCTCGAGGGCTATTTCTCTGCCTGCGGACTCACTTCTACTCCACCAGGAAGGGAAAATTTTGCAACAAGTTTGAAATTTTTTTAAATTTTCAAACTTCACACGCGAAGTCCGCGCTCAGCGTGTCCACTCTGACAGGGGTGTAATAGCTGTATCCTTTATCATACTATACATATGGACATGTACCATGGCTGATAAAAGCTGGTCACTATTTTGGTTACCCATAGTGATTGGTTTTGGACAATGAATCGCTGATGTGCCTAGCTGTAATTGATGTGAAAAATTCAATTTTTGAAGATACTCTTGTGCTCCAGACCTATAACTATTTATCATGACATACATAGACAGGCCAAGCTTACTATTTAGTTGTTTTTACATACAATATTCGTGGTTTTAGTTGCATGCATGAAGAAGTGATGGTATAAGATTTCTAAGCCTACATGTACATGTACCTTCGAATCAAGAGATGCAAATCTCTCAGGCAATGAGGAAGTGATGTTGCACTGGTGTTTTGTGTGTTGTCATAGAATGCGATTCCAACGTAATGTCTCCCGTGATTTTTGATATTAATAGACAGATAGGACATAAATGTTTTTTTAAAGGCTGTGAACGATTGGTAATTTTTTTAGCTGTATGACCAAAAACATTGCCTCAGCAACATTGCTTCCATCGCCTGCATGTGAAATACTAGCATTTGTGATCTAAAAATCATTAGTAGCTACTTTGCTACACATGTGAACATAGGATTAGGCTGAGTGTATTTTTGTTTTCATATTTCAAATTTCAATACGATAAAATGATACTGTTAGATATTTTATAGCTCATTTCGAACACAAAATAATTAATTAAGAGAAAAAAAAACATCAGATGTTTACTACATTGTCATATATGACATATATCTATATGAGCGTAAAATTGATTGTTGCGTTGCTTCAGCAGCTGAAGTGAAAGCCTTGTGTTTTGTTCATTTTGTAATGTACATGTATGTACATGTATGTTTGTCTCCAGACAAGCTAGAGCTTTCACCGATGAACCAATTTCATTCAAACTTTATACAACTATGAGGTATGAGGCGACAACGAAGAGATTCGATATTAGGCACTCTGCCAACTAAATTTTGTTTTCTACAAGGCCCTTTATGGCATTTTTACTGGTATTCATTGCAGTTAAGCCAGCAAGAAAAATCAATATTCCAACCAAGCAGCAAAGTCTACTTAGTGCGGTTTGCTGTTTGCTACTATACAGCAGGAGGAGCCAATATTGATTAGACAATTGCTATTTTTGGCTGATAACATACATTGTAATTGTGTACTTTTAGAAAGCATCTTTGCAAATGAATGAATATGAACAATGACATAATACTTTTTATTTCAGTTCACTGTCCTTACATACATAGCTTTGAAACTAATATTGATTATCATGCAACACACAGAGCAATCAATATATTTTGCTGAATATTGGTCACTGCTGTAAATTCATTCAAATTCATAAAGTTCTTAATTGTAACGTATACATCGTTTCAATATATATCTTAATTGCCCATAAGTCAATGTTATTCTAGCGACGCCGTGTTTTTTGAACACTTTTGATCTAGTTCAATACATTGTGTAGCAATACTTCCCACCATCAATGGAAAATTGATAATGGCTTTGATATTTTCTGAATTTCTACTTTTATTAGCTGAAAAACAAAGAAAAATGAGTACTAAGGAGATAAGACATCCTTCTCGTGCTTCTGTGGACAGAACAAGATCTCGTGCTGGTTCTATAAAGTCTAACCAGATGCAATTTGTTCCAGAGAGATTGGTTGATGCAGGTAAATAAATGTAAATGTAGTGGTTTGTAGTGATGATCCAAGTCTTGCTCTCACAACTACAAATTAAACCCGGTCATTGGCCCATGCCACTTATTGATCTTCTATGTCAGATCATTTCTCAAATGCTTGCATCTCATTTCTATTATAATTACATAAATTTATAGTAAAGAATACTTATATTCAAGGGTAACACTGGGCTGTGTCATATATGATATTGCACCTTAGTCTCACTTCTTTATCTGGTTGGCACAATGCAAGCTGTTTGGGATGATGGTATCATTCTGGTCTCACAACCTTAGGGTCATGAGTTCGAGTCCCGCCAGCTCACCAGCAGATTTCAGTATTTCTAATACCTTATCGGGATGAACCAGTTGCTTTTCACATTCACAGAAATGGGCTTCAATTTTTGTTCTTGTCTGCTAAGTCCAAATGATAAAAAAATGACTATATGCTACTTACCAATTACCTAATTTGGCATTGGGTATCATCTCTTTGGTTATGTACAACCTTGAACTTTCAAGTTTTGTATCCTATTCTTGCGTTTCATACATTAAATAATTATCATCCAAAAAATGTTTCATAATTTCCATATTCAATCATATTTTGAATCATTATCAGCCATTTTTGTCAGTCTTGTATATGTTGAATACTAGTACATGCATATGTATTATATGTTTATAATGTCCATATTAATTGTGGTTGTAAGAGCTTTTGAGCGTAGGAAAAGGCGCTATAGAAATGTAACATTATTATTATTATTATTATTATTATTATTATTATTATTATTATTATTATTATTATTATTATTATTATTATTATTATTATTATTATTATTATTATTATTATTATTATTATTATTATTATTATTATTATTATTATTATTATTATTATTATTATTATTATTATTATTATTATTATTATTATTATTATTATTATTATTATTATTATTATTATTATTATTATTATTATTATTATTATTATTATTATTATTATTATTATAAGCTGAAAATCAATAGTATTTTATCAGAAAGAAAGCCACACCTGTAATCATCATGCATTCTCAACCTAAATCTTAAACACTCTGTTACAGGATCAACAGCCACTGATTATACCAAGGGGGGTAAACAAACTTATTTACTATGTGCTATGCTGCTTTGTGCAACAGTGGTCATAGCTGTGCTCCTTGGTTATCTATTTTATCAATATCGAAAAAGCTCCGCATCACTTGAGGTAGTACCATTATTCATTCATGTATTGTTTGATATTATGTGCAAAACTGATTCTGAATCAATCCTACTGGATACAGAAACACAATATATTGTTCGCCTCTTGTAGGGATGCAATGTCTGCATGACCCCACCGTGCCTATCTCTGGCAGGTTCTATGGTGAAGCAAATGGACTTAAATGCTGACCCATGTACTGATTTCTATGAGTATGCATGTGGCACCGCTAGTCAAGACCCCAACATACCACCTGACAAACCAATATGGGGAACGTTTCAGAAACTCAAGAAAGAAAATCTAGCCATTGTAAAAAGGGTAAGTGGTTCATGTAAAATGTGGTGTCCACTGCAGTTCTTTTTTGATAGGTGTCAGTCTAGAGTAGTTTGCACATAACTCGGCACTATGTCACCGTTTTTTAGAAGATGGGAAGTAGGGATTTTAAATCTGGTGTCTTATTTTACTACAACGAAATCTTTAAGAGCCCAATCATGCCAATGTCATGATCTAATTTGCAATCTCTCCATATAGACACACTACAGACACTATGGGCCCATCGCTATTGTAGCATTCAAAAATAAAAGTGCTACAGCCTTCTGAAAGGAGTGGCATTCTCTATTTCGGTTGTGGCAAATATTGGAAAATGCCTAAGTGAGAATGTACAAGTCTGGCGCCTAACTATTAACTTAGCTGAGGGTAGTTGTGCCAGGAAAGAGAGAAGCTACACGAAGCCAGCAGGATCCAACACCCTCAGAGGAGCCAATAGACATTAAATGCATTTTTATAAATCTACAATAGTGTTCATCTTGGACATATTGGCTCAAAAACAATTGAGCCCTCATCTGGTTGAGGTCAGCACAAATAAACAGAAGTATTTCATTGGTAAGCTGAAATATCAAATGAAAAAGATCTAATTTTTGAGTGTAGGCACTTATTTAGCCCTTCATGAGTTGGTCATTGATGCCTACGGTCTAGAATAAAGCCTAAATAAGCTCAAATATACCAAAAATGGGCACGATTACTGAGGGGCTTTGTACTCAGGGCTTGTTCCAATGCTGAAGATAGTTCAAACCCGCACTCCCTCCAGTTTAGGATGGTTGGTGCATTCGTGAATCTTCTCTTTAAATAAAACCCTGCTAAAACCATGTTGGGTCTCTGTCCAATATGTCTATGGTGTCAAGGGTGCAAGAGTGTCCTTGGTGTTGCTGTCAAGGGCATGGGACCCAACCCTGAGAACAGAGCCGTCCAGTTACCCCACCGTTCTTGGGATTACGTCATTACGTCATGCACTGAAGAAACATGGCAGATGACTTGCGAAACGTCTGGGTAAGTGCATTTAAATCCAGTTGTATAGTTTATAAATAATCCAATTCTTTCAATTTTAACTTAAAACACAAGTGTTGATATGTGATTCAGATTTTGGAGGAGCCTGGAGATATATATATGGGTGCAATGTCAACAGCCATTAACAAAACTAAAAAGTACTACCAAGTTTGTATGAATATCACTGCAACAGAAGCTGAGGGAAAAAGTAAAGTGAAAGAGGTGTGTATACCTATGGCAATTGCAGGTAACATTTGTTATGCATGTATTGTAAGCTCTTCAATCAAACAGCATTATGTAGATAACCGAAATGAATGTCATAGCCATGAGCATCAATCCAATATCATGTCCTGGAGAGGAATTCTGTTGACTTTTTACACAGGTATTCGAAAAAGAATCCATAATAGAGATATTTTTCCCTTTCCAAATACCAAAAATGTGTGGAAAATCTGATCTCAATCCAGTGTACTTCATTGTAGTCTGGGAGCCAAAGTCCTGATTTTGGCCTAACCCGGAAGTTCTCTGATATAGTTTTTTTCTCTCCAGATTATTTGTCTATGGGGTCTAGGCCTTCAGTTCCATATGGGTGTGGACATCTCACCCTTGAGTGTTTTGAGAAATTCAAGATGGCCGCCAAAATAACGTCTATTTGGCTATGGGGCCCAAAATGTATGTTGTAGGCATGATAGAAACCCAAATTTGGTGTCTACGATAGGGTTTTGGGGGGTAACAAATCCATCTAGATCATTGCCAACAATGTTGAATAAACAGGAAGTGCAAAAAATTAAAAATGGCCACCAAAATATGGTTTATTTGGCTATCGGGCCAAAAATCCTGAGTTATAGTGGTGATAGAAACATAAATTTGGTGTCTAGAATAAGGTTTTTGTGGATGGGAAATCCAACCAGGCTTTTTCCAGCCCTATTGAATAAGCAGAAGGTGCAACAAAATCCAAGATGGCCACCAGAGTATGTTATTGTAGAATACATGTGATATACATGGTAATGCTTTCCTCGCAGTGATGACAATAGATGTATACCTCCGACTTGGAGGTATGCATTTCCTCATGAGCTACGTGGGAAGTGTTGGGACACTGATGGAGAATACAGGGCTTTCAGATGTACTAGGGGGGCCGTTTGGAGGTGTTCAGAAGATGCTGACCGGTAAAAAGTATCCAGAAAATGTAAGAGCATTACGTATGCTAGCGAAGGAACTCTTGAGGCCAATACTCTTGGAAAATGACTTCAGCTCTGTAGCATCATTCCATGAATATTTGGATGCATTAGCTACAAGGAGCAGAACTGCAAAGGTATGGATCGATTGTATGGTAAGACCAGTTCTCATGATGATGAAGTTTATCCCTGCAGAAAGAGAGTCAGACTGGCCACTGCATCTTCAGGCAGTCAAAGAAATGCTCCCAATCATGTTCGCTGCAGGGCATCAGAACTATGCTCGCTATGGATTGTACTACTTGAGGACCATGGAGGCTATGCCAGAAAATGTGTGGGAACCATTCATGAGAGGTGAACACACAATGCATCACAAGTCTGGAATTGCCAATGGAATCTGGTCCAATATGGCCATAGAAACAACATACATGAGGTATGGTTATGGCCCTTCAGGCATCATTGGGCTGACTCTGAAACCAGAGTCGCTGAAAACCTGGTCCTACAACTACCATGCTTGTCATGGTATTCTGAATTACCTAGATGAAATGAGAGACAAAGAGACAGCACATGCCACTACCCATCACAAGGAGGAGATGGCTGGTCGAATAAAAAATGACAGAAAGGATGGAGAGGCAATCAGAGAAAAGCTGCAGCTTGCAGTAGATTCACTTGATCCTGAGAAACATCCCAGTGAGGGACTAATAAATGTTGTCAGTGGTCATGTACTGAATCATTCCAAGATCAATGTTGATGAAGCAGTAAACATTGGCACAGAGCAAATGAAACATTTTGAAGCAGGTTGGCCAAAGTCTTTTCATGAACCAATTAGCAAGAAAGTTGTTACCATGGTTTTTGATAAGAAGCATGACAAGGTTGATGATGCAGCTGTGTATATCACTGAAACCATCTATGCAAGAGCCATGGCCCTACAAACAAGTCAGAAACCACTGGACACTCGAAATCTTCTCAAACATGAACTTGCTCCAGTGCCAATGTCAATGTTTGACGAATCAGGCCATATGAGGGAAGCAAAAACAAAAGCCAAACTGAAGACCAAATAGATGGTGGAAGTGCCACCAAAGTTCAAGGCAGATGCAATGTTCTTAGATGGATGTGCCATACTCTGGGTTATTCCGTGGCCAACATCAGGGACTGTTCAAGATTACCTAGATGTTTTTAGGCAGTATGTACAGAAACAACTCAAGAAGTGTGATGTGTACCTTCTGTTTGACAGGTAAGTCAAGCAAAATAAATGATCTTACCACAATTGATCTCTGGGAGGTTAGCTAAATGCTTAATGTAGAAAACGCATGACATAACTGAATTGAATTGAATTGATGCAGGGCTATTTTACAAGTACTTGAAATACTACATATTATAACAGCAATATTAGAAAGGTTTAAACCCACTTTATACACGGCAATTACACTCCCACCTAGAATTTTAAAACCGTAGATCTAATCTTTTTAAAATTATGAAATTAACATAAAATTGCACAATTACACAATACTAGAATTCAAAGAAAGATAATATTCATAGAACGTAATACACTGGACATTGAATTAAGTAAATTAATAAAGCAATCATGTATTTCAAATATAAGAATTGATGCAATAGAACTCCGTTCAATTACATATAATATATACATAGAACATTCATGCATCACTCGATCAAGTCCTGTACACACTTGTATATTCCATTCACTGTCTACAATTCTCCAGCAAAGTGACTAATTTCTGGATGGGTTGTTCTAGTGTCACCCTGGCCTTTCCCACCATAGGAAGCATAGATAGTCTCTATCATTTTCAGGCCACTTGAATTGGTAAAACATCTTTTCTATATCACACATTACGGCGTATTGGAACTTCCTGAATCTTATGAGCACTCCCACCATAGTGTTTGTTAGGTCGGGCACGCTAAGGAGTTTCTCATTTAGTGACGTTCCCTTGAACCTTGCAGAGCAGTCGAATACCACATTTAACTTGTTTTTCTTATTATTAGGGAGTGTGGCTTTTGTTCGCTTAAATGGTAGTGGCATGACGTAATGGCGGTCTTCCTGCGGTCTTGTTTCTTCACTTAGTTTATTCAGAAACTCGAGGTCGTCTTTGGACGTCTTTTGACAGGTTTCGATGTCCTTGAAATCAGCCTCTAAGATTGATGATATAGCGTGCGTTGATGGCACTTCTACTGTGCTTATTCTGTGTGACGAACCTACTACTGCTTCTTGTTCTAAGCGGGGTTTTGTTGTGCCTATTATGGACCAACCAAGACTTGTTCGTTGAGCAAACGGCTGGCCAAACTCTCCAGCTATCACCTCTCTTGGGAGCAGTGCTTCTGGACAATCATACCCGATTAAGAGTCCAACATTACAGTCTTGAATCTGTGGGATACTGTGAGCTATTGGTTTTAGATGACTCCATCCTAAGGCGGTTTCTTTTGTGGGAATTTGTGATCTATCCACCGGTATGAACTCCTTAGTGTAGACTGGTGGCAGCGGAATAACGATGCTCGTATCAAAACCTCTTACTTGAAGATCGTTAATTCGGTTGCTTGTTGTGATCATGTTTTGTGACGTCAATGTGTTAAGTTTTAAGCTTACTTGTTTCCCACTGACGCCTAGTAGCTTGGCTGTGTCCTCTAGTATGAATGTTGTATCACTTTGGGAGTCTAAGAGGGCATATACCAGAACTTCTTGCTCGGGGTGTGAACTTGACGCTATCCACACAGGTACTGTCATAGATGTGGAGTACATCCCTTGGATTCTATGTGTTGTAGCCATCCTTGTGCGTTTATCTTCAATGTATTCTGCTTGTGATTCTAAACCATTTGTCTTCGTTTCGGTCTTGTTTTGGTGAAGCAGAGTATGATGTTTACCACCACACGCTTTGCATCTGCTGGTGTTTCTACACTCTCTAGACGAATGTCTACTCTTTAAGCAGTTGAAGCACAGATTTTTCTCCTTTACCACTTGGGCTCGCTGACTAAGTGGACACTCATTAAAACCCTTACAAGACCATATGTAATGTTCGGTGCTGTTACAAGCCTTACAGTGTATATATGATTTTGAAGCCATTTCTTCCATTGATGCCTCATGCTTACGTTCTTCTGAACCTTCTATTCCAACTCTTGTAGAAAACGAGATTCTCTGTGAACCTTTTATTCCCTTACCCGTCTTAGATGTCTCACTAGTCTCTCCGTCGTCCTTTAAGCTGATAGGGTGATTAGCTATGTCCGCTTCTCTTTGTAGAAAATTGACAAACTGAGAGAATGAAGGGAAATCTCGTTCGCTGGCTACTTCACGAGCCCACCTATTTGCACACCAGTCTGGGAGCTTGGATTTTAGTCTCTTATTTTCTCGATAATCACCTAAGTAACTTAGCCCTTTAATATGTGGCATAGCCTGGAGACAAGTCTGAAGAAAGTCTGCATACTTTCTTAGGCCTTCATGATCCTTGTTCTCTATCTTGGGCCAGTTTTCCAACTGTTTTCCCAAGGCTTCCTGCACAACAAACGGGTGCCCGTACCTGTTCTCTAAAGTTTCCCAAGCTTGCTTGTAGGCTTCTTCTGAAGAGCCGTAGAAACAGCCTGCAATCGCTGCACGAGCAGGTCCATCAACGTACTGTTTGAGATAATAGAGCTTCTTTTTAGGTTCTATGAAATTGTCTTCTATCATGTCGTTAAATGCAGTTTTGAAGTCCATGTATTCAATCGGATTACCATTGAATATAGGGGGTGTGGGGACGGGAAGATGTGCGGTCTTAATGGCCGTTGTTATAGCCTTCATTAGAAGAGAGTCAGTTGCTTGCTGGTGTGTAGCATTATTAAGGGTGATTGGCGGAGATGCATACTCTATGTGTTCGTCTTCTTTGGTATTTAATATATTAAGTCTTGCCTTTAAAGATTCTATTTCGTTTTTTCTTTCTAATTCCTCAAGGAGATGGCGTTGTGTGTTAATAGCTTGCTGATTTATGAGCTCTTGTTCCTTTGCGGCTAGCTCTGCCTTGACCATCAAGCGTTCTTCATCTGCTTCAGGAGCTGCTCTGCTCCACCTGGACACACGGGATATCGTAGAACCAAAGAAGGATTCGGCTCGTTCCTCATGCAGGGGCTTGCGTAGTAAAAACTTCCTTCCTTCGATACTGATGTCGTCTCTAATCAGCAATTCTTGAAGTACGTCTTGTTGTTTTTTACATATGCTTGTAGCTGCGTCCATTTTGGTTCTTATTTCCACGGGGACTGTCACTGAAGCATTAATGTCATCGTAGGCATCTGTCAGTTGCTTTATAACTTTTGTTAATTCATGCTGGTGGTAAGTATTGTCCTTTTCATCAAGGGGATTTTTGGCGGCAGCATATGCAGCCTTAATGGCGGTTTTTAGCTCTACATATCTACGGTTGAATGTGCTTGTTTTCTGTTCAACTGTAGTTTCCAGGAGTTGTTTCCCCTTCTCTGTCAATGTTCTATTTCGTAATGACTTACGTGTGTGTCCTTCTTGTTTCAGTAATTCGTCTTGAATTTCCGTGATTTTAGCTTCATTATCAGCTATCAGTTTTTGTTTTGTCGGATCATTTTCTCCTCCCAATTCTTCTGTAAGATGCTCACGTTCTTCTTGTAATTTCTTGAGCGATTCGTGTAGCTCGTCTTCCATAGTTTACAGATTTGTGTTGACTGTAGCGGCCCCTCCCAAATATGTTGCAACTGATTTCTTTTTGTTTATTAAAACCGTCAACTACAATAAGAAAAAAAGAATATCGGATAAATGGTTACAATAGAGACTTATTATCATTAGAAGGTCAAACATAAAAATATACAAAATAAATTATCTTACCACAATTGATCACAGGGAGGGTAGCTAACTGTTGTTTAATGTAGAAAACGCATGACATAACTGAATTGATGCAGGGCTATTTTACAAGTACTTGAAATACTACATATTAGAACAGCAATATTAGAAAGGTTTAAACCCACTTTATACTACATACCATATAATAAATAATATAATATAATATAATGTTTAAACCCACTTTATACACGGCAATTACAAATCCTGTTACTGTACCCCCCCGATATGATCTTGTGCCTAAGGAGCTGCTGAAAATGATTAAGTGTGTTTGCAAAGCAGATATGGCATGCAGTACAAGGAAATGCGGGTGCAGAAACACAGGAATGCCATGCTCCATATTTTGTGAATGTAACAAAGAAGAGCACACTTGTTGGAATAGCGGTGAAGTAGAAGATAATGACAGTGATTCAGAAATAGAGTAAAGTGTGAAATGTGCATATTGGTGTTATTGGCATCTTCAGTGACTGATGAGTATTGTGGAGCATTATGAATGTTTTAACTGACAGTACGTAGTAGTGTGTGACATTTAGTTGCTGAAATATCATACTCTTAATATGACAATATGTGATTACGGTTGGGTTAAATTACATGTATTCTTTTTTATACGGTTACTACAAATGTAGCATAAAAGTTTGTCAAAATGGTGTTTTCTTGAATCTTTGCCATTCCTATTTGTTGTAGATAGCTGAAATTACCTGGGTTCCTTATCCGCATAAACATAATTCTAGACACCAATTTGTCATTTATTAGTAGGTTTTTTCCTTTCCCTATGACCAAATTCACTATAACTTAGGTTTTTGCCCTACTACCCAAAGGGACCCTATTTTGGCAGCTATCTTGGATTTTTCTCACTCCCTGCTTATTCTATATAGCTGAGTAGCATAGATGGATTCCTCATCCTCAAAAACCCTGTTCTTGTCACAAAAATTATGTTTATCACCACTATAACTCAGGATTTCGACCCAATAGCCAAATCAACCCTTTTTGGCTGCCATTTGGGTGGCCATTTTGAATTTTTTTGCACTTTCTGTTTATTCAACATTGTTGGCAATGATCTAGATGGATTTCTTAACACCCCCCCAAAAAAAAAAAAAAAAAAAAAAAACTATCCTAGACACCAAATTTGGGTTTCTATCTTGCCCAGAACATACATTTTGGGCCCCATAGCCAAATAGACCTTATTTTGGCGGCCATCTTGAATTTCTCAAAACGCTCAAGGGTGAGAAGTCCACACCCATATGGAACTGAATGCCTAGACATCATAGACAAATAATCTGGAGAGAAAAAAACTATATCAGAGAACTTCCGGGTTACCCCCAAGGGCTTCCGGACTATTGCAACAAAAAGACTTAACACTTTACCTGCGAGGGGGGGGGGGGTGGGGGGAGGATATTCAGTTTCACTAGGGGTTAGGCGGTTAGTGGTCACCTTTTCCACCACTCAGTTTCACTAGGGGTCACGATTTCAACATTGCAGCCAGTTTCACTAAGGGAGGTTCAATATCTAACTCTATTTATGTGATTTTGCATTATTGTGCCATAAAAAACATAAAAAGTAAATATATGTTGTAGTAAATCTTGTTTTCATTATAACATCGCATAGAATAATACCCATTGGGATAATACCCCATTGTTTTCATCAGGTGGTTTCACTAGGGGTATCATCATTTTTATGGACCCATTTTTATAGTTTCACTGGTTTCACTAAGGGGTATGATTTTGGACCTTTAGTGGCACCCCCCTACCCATTCACCCCTGAAGTAGAACCCCCACCCCCACCCCCACCCCCCTCCCTCCGAGCACTTTACACTGAGGAAATGAAACTAACATTTTATGTTGAAAGTTACGATATTCAAAGTTGAATTTTCAACACAATTTTTGGAAAAAGTTAATTGATTTGTTATCTCTGTTCTTTTGTCTCAAACACTCTTAAAGCTGATAAAGGAGCTTGGATCATGGCCAATGGTTGATGGTAAAGAATGGGAAGAAGGTTCGTTTGATCTCGTTACTAGCCTTAGCACAGGACACCAGAAAGTAGGAAACGCTCTCTTTTACATGAGAATTGGTCCGGACGATAAAGACAGCAAAGTTCACAAAATAATAGTATGTATTATTCTACATAATATTTTATTGCTGTTATATAGAAAGTAGTGAGATTATAGGGTAGATATTTTCAACTGTTTAAAGAAAATAATGAATTTACAGGGTAGATATTTGAAATTCTCTTGCAAAAGTAGTTATGGGTGTTAAAAAAAAAACAATGTCCAAGAATACAATTTTCAAAACATGCTCCTTGATGCTTACTGAATATATATACGATAAAAAACTCTACAAATCTCATCAAAGTATTCTCTATTCTCTTGTAAATGCTATAAACAAAACCTAACAGAATGCACCATTTCATGACAATGTAGAGTGGGGTTCATGTCATGTCAATGGGAGATCATATATGATCACAATCCTAAAGGGACTTGGTGGATGACATCTGCACTGTGCTAAAGCGTAGTAAGGTTGTACATTTGCTAACTGCCCTCACAGAGTAAGATGAAAGCCTCATAATGTTTACAAGATATTCTTCCACTCACCCCACCCGACCCCCAGAATCATAAATAATGAATGGACCCTCGTGAGCTGCAGCTATCTGACTGTCATTCTGTATGACTTGTTCGCTGCTTTTTGCGTCGCTTCAGCTGCTGAAGCAAAGCCTGCGCTTCATTCGTTTGCTTGTAACTAACTATCGAACTAACTAACTAACTAACTAACTAACTAACTAACTAACTAGCTAACTATGTTTTCGGACAACCTTGGGCAATTAAAGCGTTCTTTTCACAGGGCAATTTTTCGTCCATTTTCATCATTTTCTGCAAAAGCTTTGATTATGTTGGAGGGAAAGCATTCAAACTTGGTACAATGCTTACATGCCTAGTGAACATCAACTGCATTCAATTTTGGCACTTTGCCAATATAAGTTTACCTTCAAGAAGGCCATTTTAATGATTTTTCATTTTATTTTTTAATTTAAGTTTCAATACTTTTGGCATAATGGTTATATTGGATTAAACGTGCTAAGAGAGCACAGTGCTACCTTATTAATGTTGACTCACGGGCAATAGATATTTACTTTAGCCATGTTTAGAAAGCATCTGCAATCCAATGCCAATATCATAGATTGTCCACGAGTCAACGCTGTTGTAGCGATGCTGTGCTCTCTGATCACTTTTGATCTAGTTTGTTTTTTAACATTTCTCTTATACTTTTATTAACAATAACCATAATATAATTTCATCTTTTGTAGTTTGATCAAGGGGGACTTACTTTTTCTGACTACACAATTTATGTTCGTAATAATTCACAAATGTACAAAGAAGCTTATGTAAAATTTGTAAGCGAAGTGGCAGGTCTTTTGGGCGGTGACAGTGGTACAGCCAAAGTAGATGCTGAAGATATGTGGGAGTTTGAAAAAGAAATTGCTGAGGTATATTTGCTTGTACGATCACAGTCTTACCCACCTTGATATCCATTGATGTTTGAAATTAAGTATGTAGATTAAAAATGGAGTTACATGTATAGTAATATGAATGTGCGTGGTAAAAATGTACTTTTTGTCACGCTCAACACACATCGACTATTGTTCTCTTATTTCTGATCCCCGCCCTCTTCCCCTTCCCCAAGAAGTGGAAATATCAGATGTGTGACATGATCGAAGACTTATATCTACGGTTTAGTACTTTTAATGCATTTAGTAACTCTAATGCTTTGGTATTGGTTGAATTTTGACCAATCTTGAAGCATTGCAGTCTGCTACCACCTACATGTACCGGTAGTCATTTTGGAGAAAGATCACGTGAAGGAGACCACAACATTAGTCAACTTGTTTAATTGTAAATAGTAGTGTTACAAATTATCAACCCTAATGGTTATTCCTACTACCAATAATAGTCTACATAAAGATATAAGTGGACTAATAATATATGTATATGCTGATACCAAGCTCATGGAGTAACATTTTCTATCATCTATATACAATTACGCGAAGGGGGGAAATCCCCCACAGAATTTTTGTTGAAAATTGGAGTAAAAATGATTTCATTTGGGACAATCTGTTGACAAAAAGATCTATATAGTTTCCTATTGGTAGATCTATAAAGTTTTCTAAAGTAAAACAACCACCATAAAATTTAGTATTTTGACTGTTATTTCAGTTACTATCTGTCCTATAATTCTATAATTAGTATTGGTCAATCAGTGGTAATATGTGTTCAATCCATACATATCATTGTATATACTGATTAATTTTAGGGGTTATAAAAGCCGAGCTTGACTGTTGTACACATTGGAAAATAATGCAACAACATGGTCAAACTAAACTGCTTGTACATCTTTACTATGAATTAAAATCTCATCTCCATCCAGTATGTTGTGGACAAGCGTATATATAATTAGTTCTCGTTCATAAATAGGACAATTGATAGACTTTAAGCACAAAAATAGTATCAAAATACGGCAATTTTCCATTCATTAACACGGGACACACTTTTATTTACCTGTATCCGAAAGCACGTGGCCCACGCATCCTCCACCAGATGCTTTGTGACGGAAAACGTACTCACGTATGACTCATAGCTTTTTACACAAGGCTGTTTATTGAAACTGTGTTAAGCTGTATCAAAATGGACAAGAGATTACTTAAATCTTTCCACACACAGTGACAGTGAATGCATTACGCGAACCATGTATCATTTTAGGGTAGAAAATCAATAAATCTATGTGTATGCACTGTGTTGTGTGCGTTACAGTAGCTACTGACATATTCTCCTACCCCCTCCAATTTTGAATCCCATTGGCTGTCTACAGTTACTGTTGACGTATTGACGATTTTCATGTATAACATCCCCAGCAGCAAACTAATTTCTTAAGCTACAAGTAGGCTATACATGTACTTTATGCTAAAAGTGCATCAAAAATGTACACATTTTTGCTTCGTTAACATTGCTTTGATTGAACCGCTACACATTCAATAATAGATCCCTTTTAATATGCAGTTCTTTTTTTTCCATGCATTTTTCGCGGATCACATTGTGTTTCCAACCCCTTTTTCAACACGCCATTAACAATGCCCCTGTGCGGAGCATGTTACATATGACGTTTGAGTTTTAAAATGATGTAATATTAGCGTTAGCGTCCGTAGGACGCATGGGTCTGCTAATAATTAATAAATGATACTGAATATCAAAATCAAAGTTATAGGAATTATATTGCTGCATCTACATTGCAATTTTTATTATTCTGATTGGATTACATAATAGTGAATATGTACATAAAAATGGCATTTTTTCAGTCTGTGAGAGACAGAATCAGACATTTTGATCATTCCTTAATTGGGGATTAGGTAATAGGAACGCATAACTTAAACCCAATGAAAATGAAATTTGTCAGTCTCAACCCCTGTGGAATATTTAACATTCCTTGAACGTCTGCCCATCTATTTTGATATTCAGTACCATTTTTTTAATTATGAATTAATTTATGAAAGAAAATGTTACTCCATGAAGTTGCTGTCATCACACAGGTATAACTTCATAATAGACAAAGACCTATATTCAACTGCTCTCCCAGACTGGGTCATCAAGCCAACATATGATACATTTGAAACAGAAATTAGAATAAAGAAAATTAAATAGTAAAACACTATCTAGTAGACATTTACTCTCATTGTTCTGTATTGACAATTGAAGAGACATCTTCCATTTGACTATATCAAGTGGCCTTGACAACTCTCGAACTTACGACCCCAAAGTTGTGAGACCTTGGTATGATGGTATCATTCTGGTCTCACAAGCTTAGGGTTGTGAGTTTGAGTCCCGTCAGGGCCACTTGATATAGTCAAATGGAAGATGTCTCTTCAGTTATGTCAATACAGTGGTAGGAGCTTGCTTGGCAGAACAGTGAGAGTAGAATTGAATTCATAAGCAAACTTGGGAAAAATATATATACAGTTATTCATACTATTTAGTAGGTGCTGTTAGGGTCCAAATTTTGAACAAACAGTCACTTTGGTACAAAGCGGTTTTTTTTTCAGTATTACTTAAAGATTCAATTAACATACAATATGGTACGAGTAATATATATGGCTATAATATTGTCTCAAATCCTCGTCACCTATATGGGTGAGGGCCAATGATAACCACACCCACATCCACTTTTCAACATAGTCTGTTTTTGTTTTGTCCAATAAATAGAACACACAAGCGAAATATAAAGAATTATGATCAAATGTAGGTTAGTGACAGTAGGTAGATTCATAATAATAGTAATAGATTACCATTCTCTACTGTTTATATTTGTGAAACTTATGACGTTTTGCCATGGTGTACTACATGGCTTCTTCAGATGTTGTGTGAGTATCACAACAAGGCTGGAGTAGCTGGCAGTACCTTGTGAAACCGAAAGATAAGACCCCCAAAGAAGACCAATGCAGAGTAATTTATGAGATCACATGCAACATATGCCAAGAACAGTACGTAGGTGAGACAAAAAGACAATTTAAGATCAGGTTCAAGGAACACACAGACATGAAACACCCAAATTCAGCCATCACAGAACACATCCAAGAGACAGGCCACACTTTCGATATAGACAACACCAAAATTCTGGGGAAAGAGGAAGGAAAAACAAGACGACAGATACTTGAAGCCCTCAAGATACACCAGAGGAACTCGGCCCTAAATAACATCAGAGGGAGGGAGGTACCGCAGGCGCTGCTCCAGCTACTCCAGCCTCGTTGTGATACTCACACAACAACATCTGAAGAAGCCATGTAGTACACCCATGGCGAAACGTCATAAGTTTCACAAATATAAACAGTAGAGAATGGTAAACTATTACTATTATTATAAAGAATTATGTTATGGTTGTTTGCGTTTCTTTATGATTTCTGCTCATTGTGATGACAGTTACCAACAAAAAGGTTTATGTTGCTTATGCAAGTTACTGTTTCTTCTTGCTTTGCCTGAAGTTACGGGACTTCTCTTTTTTATGTTATGCATTCTACAGGTTCCCTGTAATAAAAAGAATTTGCATGGCCAGATTATTGTATAAATATTTATGTAAAAAGTAAGACAAATTGAAGCAGAAATATTAGCATAATACACCAAGAATAAACTGTGCACCTGGTTGTGTATGCACAGGGACTGTTGCTCTGAACATTTTGCCAACAATTCCTGCAGTCCCCATTTAAGATTACAAGCAGGGATGGAGACAATATAGAGATAATCAGCAAGGGTAGTATTTATTGCAAGGTCAAACAGGGACTGTGTGGGTTCTGCTGTATACAATTACTATTTAGCAATTCACTTTGAATAAAAACTGTACTTGAATGTTTTAGAACCAAGATAAACCAGAAGAAAGGCAAAATATAACGGCCATGTACCACGTTATGACCGTCCAGGAATTCAATGCCGATCTTCTGGATAGTAGTGTAAGGCTAAACCATTTCATTACATTTTTCCCATATTTATATTAAATACAACATTGTACATAAATCATTAAATGAAAATGTTTTGTTGCAGTTCGATATACTAAAGTATCTAAAAAATCTATTTGGTGACTTAGCAGTTGAGAATAGTGAAAAGGTTATAAATTATGCCCCTGACTACTTCAAGAAGATGGCAAAGGTCATCAAAAGCACTAAAAAAAGGTATCCAATCTGATACATACAAATTTTTCGAGATGTGGTGTCCTAGTATTATAGAAAAATGATGTATCAAGATATTGCTACTTAATATATTTTTGGTTTATTCTATTTCAGAGTTTTAGCTAATTACATAGTGTGGCAAAGTATTTGGGAGATGACACAATATTTTACCAAAGACGTTCGTTCATTACAATTAGAGCTTGACCAGGTATTTTATAATCTTGTTTTAAACAAGTCCATTGTACTTATTCTTAGCAAAAGCTCACCAGAAGCTTTTGGTCATGTCACACAACCTTTTCCCACAGTCCCTAGTCATCACGAAATTGTTGTGTGATGAAGTCCTTCCTCAGGATGTTGTCATAGATGGAAGGAGGTTCGTTCATGTATGACAACATCCTGGGGGCTGATGTCATCACACCATGACCATGATCTCGTGATGACTATACACTGTGGGAAAAAGGCCATGTGACATAATCAAAAGCTCTAGTAATAAAAATAAGTTCCATGTGTTGGTTTGAATATTTTCAGTTTCCATATTATACTTTCAGTGATTTGAATTCTTTTCCTATTTTTATAAATGGTTACCGGTATCTGTGGCATGTATTAGTTATTTAGGGTTTTAACGGAGCCTTTCTCTAAATAAAAGCCTTGTCTCAGGATCCTACTTGCGAATTGCTTTACGCTGACCTTATCACTATGTTTAAGTCTATTGAACAAGTAACAGAAAGTGAATGCATGGATGATAGGTATGGATGCCAAGAGACCAAATGTCACAGTCTGGTCTCAGGGTCACATCTAGATAAGCTACTCAAATGTTGAGAGTATCCCTGTGATGTGTGCCTGAAGGATTGGCAAGAAACATTTACTGTAGCATATGCTCATGCTGGGTACACAAGAGGTGTAGTGGAATTGGGCGTGTTCTCAAACCTGACCATGACTGCATACAGTGCATGTCCAAAATGTAGTGGCAATGCCAGGCCAATTGCAATTGATGGCAGGCTAGTTAAGGAGGTCCTTGTACTGTACATGTAGGTAAACAGTTCAGAGGTGCCTGGTGGTAATAGTTCTGTTACTTAGGTGACATGTTGTCCCGTAGGAGTTGCTGTAAAACTGATGTTATTGTAAGATGAAAAACTGCTTTGGGAAAATATTGTGTGCTCCTGCTAGTACTCGCCAACAGACATACCTTTGTCATGGAGAGTCAGAGTATATTTCACCTGTGTACTTAGTGCAATGTTTCATGGCTCCAAGATGTGAGCAGCTTTCTTCACCATTAATTAATTGGCTGAGACGAAATGATAGAGCCATGATTCCTCGAGCATGATTTGATGGATGTATCATGGGAAACTCAATGATGATGTCAGCTCAAACACCCTTTAGGTGGTACTAGCTAGTACATGTATTAGTATCACAGTGATAAACATATATAACGTGCAAAAGCAGACTGAGATGGCTCTAAGCCATGTTACCATTGTTGTAGACCATGTAGACCACAGACCTGGCTGGATTGGTAATGTAAGAAAGCTTTTTGTACATGTTCAGGGAGACAATGGCAAAGAGAGACCAAAGCAGACATGGGACTCAGTCATCCATAAAGACTAAGTACCTTTGGGTACAGGTCAAAGAGACTCAAATGACAGAAGGCTTGGAGACAATGTTTGCAAAGTAGACTGGGCATGAAGGCCAAACCTTCAGATTGAGGAATAAGTCAGGCTTGTCCAAATAAATATAGGATTTCATTGATTGATTAATTGATTGATTGATTGATTGATTGATTGATTGACAGAACTTTTATTAGATTCCACTCCGATCGCAAAATGCTGATCATGGCTTTCTTGATATCTAACTAGGTTCTGTATGGGGTGAGCTCTCAGAAACCTCAGTGGGAGACATGTGTATCAGAGACGTCAAAGGCCCTCCGCTTTGCTCTAGGTGCTCTCTTTGTGCAGGACGAATTCACACCAGAAGACAAGGAAAAGGTATGCTTTAACCTACTGCTGTTTTCAGGTACTTAAGAGAATCAGAATTTGAATGAAATTCTGTCAGTATACGTTTAGAAAACTGTTCTTTATCTGTGAAAGTTTAATAAATGTTGGGCAAGCACTTTGTACATTTTCCTACATGTATATAGCCCTGTAATAGAATCCTGTCTTTAGTGCCTTACATACCATATATGTACAGTCTATGCAGAATTCGTCGATCCTGACAAATAATTTTGACTCATGTCCGACAATTATTTCCATATGGTCGGTCCTGATGACCGGGACGATTTCTAGGTATCCACAAAATAGGGGAAAAATAGCTTTTTAAAATCTTCATGTTGCTTTGAACAAATGCCCGTCACATGGTGTACAAATCACGATCGATTTAATCTATCCACCTGCAGCACATTACATCAGTAAAGTAGTAAATAATATGTAACACGCAAATGCCTAAAATAGACACAGGATGTCTTTTGATAAATTTATTGCTTTGAAAAAGTATGATAACATGATAACCAATGGAAACATTTTGGGGTATTTTGCTTGGTACAAAATATGACTTCTATTAGGTACATAATTGATAACTACCCACCCCTTGAAATCTGCATGCAAATAAGTAATCCCTTCTTCATATGAATAAAGAATATGACCCCAAACGGTCTTGATAGGCTTAGCTGTAGGCGCTTGCATTGTCCAGCCATATTTTCCATCCACGGCAAAAAGTTCTGACTGACAGAAAATCATTCAGACTGACAGTTTTTCAGGACTTGTCAGACCGGATGGCTTAGTGGCAAAACCCACAGCGACGTACGGCAGCCGTACAGGAGCCGTACGTCAACTTCGTGCCAATTGATCCAATGCATTTTACATAGGTAAAACCCATAATGAAATTCTGCTGTATGGCGCCGTACGTCAGCGGTCCATATTTCTCGTTCACCTAGGGTGGCAATCGACACGAATGAGCCGTATGGCATCGTATGGATTGCTTTAGTCACTTTTCTATTGGGCAAAACCCATACTAACGGATTGGTATCAAACAGAGCCTTACGACAACTCACCTTAGCACACCTGTAATTAATCCTTTACTAGTTATGCGCTTTATTAATTAGTTAGTTGAATGCCGTGTTTCAAATAACTGTACATATCTTACAATGGTATTCAATTTAAACTCAGATAAACCATCACATACGACAAGGCTTCTACGTTTATAGTTACGTTTATGTTTGGCTGCGTTCATGTAGATCTACTTACGCTTAGTCATCTTTGATATTTCAAAATTGATACTGTGAAAACAAAACCAGTATACAGCTCATTTCAGTACTTATTCTGACTTAAATATTACAATTTTCTTAAGTAATCAGGTGAGCTGTACGGCGGCCGCACGTCAACAAATATGATCAGTCACTGTGGGTTTATAATCATCGTATGGCAGATCTGCCGTACGGCAGCCGTACGGCAGGGATCCGTTGCTGTGGGTTTTGCCCCTTACACAGAATTTTCACATTTGGCATACACTGTATGTGTAGATAAACGTGTTTAATGGTCAACCTGTTATCAACTCAATTTTTTCAATATCTTTAGACGTACACGGGTTCCAAGCTGGAGACCCATACTTATTTGTTTTAATTAAATAATTTCTTTGTCCATTGTGTCGGCACCTACTAGTACGTAAAATGTTAAGCGACTGACATAAAACAGCGATGGTTAAATTGAAATTCATTTAATACTTTAAGTTGGAGATTATCTCCCATTTTTAATTCTCTGAACTACCTGAAAATAGATAATCTTTACATGTACCAGAATATTAACAATTATGAATATAATTTATGATTTACAAATACCGTTTAAATTCAAATAAATACTCATGGATTTAATGGTCCCGAGAGTTGATTTAACCCTTAGTTGTTATCTTATTTGAACATCTTTCCGAAAACCATATGAAATTCATTTTCTGTTTTATTGAAGAATGAGAAGATTTTAAAGCAAGTTAGAACTACATTTGAAAGTGTATTGTCAGAGAGTGAATGGATGGAAGAGAACACCAAACTAAGGGCCAAAGACAAAGCAAAAGCAATGGGCCGCAAAATAGGTTATCCAGATTTCATCAAGGATCAAAAAGTGCTGGATCAGTACTATGATAAGGTGCACATTGCAATATTATCTCTACTTTTTATATATTCTAATGTGTCAATCATTATAACATCACACAGATGACACACAAGCATCCATAATGCTCCACCTAAAGATATACAAATCAGGTCCGTCGGGAGTAGTAGCAGAAATGCTGAAATCCGCTGGGGAGGTTGGTGTTAAGCTTGTTCGTGACTTGATTGAAGAGATCATTCGTGAAGGTTGCATTCCATCTGAGTGGGAGGAGAGCTATATAGTTAGCCCCTACAAAAACAAAGGAGATGCACTAGAGAGAGGCAATTACCGAGGGCTGAAGTTGATAGATCAAGTAATGAAAGTCCTTGAGAGAATTGCTGAACAACTGATCAGAAAGAGAATAGTGATAGATGACATGCAGTTTGGCTTCATGCCAGGAAGGGGAACAACAGATGCTATCTTCATTGTTCGACAGGTGCAGGAGAAGTTTCTGGCAGCAAACAAGTCCTTGTACATGTCATTTGTTGATCTTGAGAAGGCATTTGATCGGGTTCCCAGACAAGTCATATGGTGGGCCATGCGTAAGCTAGGCGTGGAAGAGTGGCTTGTTAAGCTTGTCCAGTCAATGTATGCCAATGTACGTAGTCGTGTTCGTGTCGGAGATGGATACAGTGAAGAATTCCGTGTTATTGTAGGTGTGCATCAAGGTTCAGTCCTTAGTCCTCTGCTTTTCATCATGGTCCTAGAAGCCCTGTCTCATGAGTTCCGCACTGGGTCCCCTTGGGAACTACTGTACGCTGATGACCTCGTCATTATGGCCAACTCTGTTGAAGAGTTATCAGAAAAGGTGCACACCTGGAAGATGGGGATGGAAGCGAAGGGACTGCATGTTAATATGGGTAAAACCAAATGTCTGGTCTCTGGGTCACACCTAGACAAATTGCTCAAAAGTGGAGAATACCCATGTGCTGTATGCCTGGGGGGGTAGCAAGAAACTCCATCTACTGTGGCAAATGTCTATGCTGGGTGCACAAACGGTGTAGTGGAATTGAGGGTGTTCTCAAACCTGATCCAGACTACATATGCCCACGATGCAAAGGTACCGCCAGGCCAATCGATGGCAGGCCAATCAAGGAGATCCCAGTTGGCGAACACATGTTAGAGGTTGTGACAGAGTTTTGTTACTTAGGTGACATGTTGTCCAGTGGTGGAGGCTGTGATTTAGCTGCAACTGTCAGATGCAAAACTGCATGGGGCAAATTCCGTGAGCTACTGCCAGTCCTCACCAACAGGCACATTCCTTTATCTTCGAGAGGTAGAGTTTATTCCACCTGTGTACGAAGTGCTATGCTTCATGGGTCTGAGACATGGGCAGCATCCTCTAGTACTATAAACCGCCTGAGAAAAATGACAGAGCTATGATTCGCTGGATGTGTGGTGTGAAGCCTAATGATGATACCAGTTCAGAGAGCCTTTTTGGAGAAACTGAGTATTACAGATATTGATAGTGTGCTTCGTAAAGGGAGACTGAGATGGCTAGGCCATGTTGAGCGCAGTTCTGGCTGGATTAGCCAAGTAAGAAAGCTTGAGATTGAAGGAAGAAAAGGAAAGGGAAGACCAAAAACAGACTTGGGATGCAGTCTTGCAGAAAGATCGTGCAAGTTTGGGCATGAGTTTGGTAGATCCAAATGACCGAAAGGCTTGGAGGGGACGGTTGAGATCCATCTAGTTGAATACTGTTTTGTTTTTGTTTTTTGTTTTTTTATTGAACTCTAAAAAATGTTAATTTTAGATGGAGCTTGGAGATTCATATTTTCAAAATACACTAATTAGAAAGAAATTTTATTTTTTGAAAAATCTCAAGAAGAGAGGAACGGCACCAGATCCAAAAGAGTAAGTGTCATGGGGTGGACCCACTATTTTATACCTATATTCAGGCCCATTATTTTAGACCTATATTTAGGGGTTCAGAATTTTAAGTGGGTACCCAATCGATAATTTATGACATTGAATAGATTAGATTTTAATTTAAGTTCTGCAATAGAAAAATATTGTTGGTATGGTAAACTTCAACATGACCACTCATTATGGCGTGGCATATCTCCCAGCCATTGGACATCATGAGGGATTACCAACATGGTAATATAGCAGCCAGTCATAGTCTTAATGATAAGAGTATATTTCCTTGCCAATATATCAACATCAGTGTTAGATGGCACTAACAGTCATGTGTATGGAACAAAGGCAGTTCAAGTATACCCCGATTGTAATAGTACAAGGTCTCTGTGAACCTGTACACTTGGCTTTTACAAGTAAGGATAATTTATGACATTGTTGTCTAACATGCACATACTGTATACGACCATCCAAGTGCCCAGGGCCGTTAAATTGAAATTTTCTCAAACTGGGGGATGGGCTGTTACACGAGAGTGCTGTTACTACATAATTCTTATATGAAAAAGATGGGGAGGGCTGTTACACAAGGGTGGGGACTTAGATGGTGGTAAATGGTATATTGTAAGTGACAGAGTTAGAGTAGAATAAGTACAGGGTAAGATGTAAAAGTCACCAGGCATATCTGAACCTCTGAAAAACTATCATATAAAGCAGTGTTTTGCAATGTTCTTATATAGGCATATTTATAACAATTTCTGATGACTTATAAGTGTGACATTCCCAGGTGTGATTTATTTTCTTTGACTTTCAGATGGTTTATGTCCCCTGCTGAAGTAAACGCATATTATTCAACTACACAAAACAAAATAGTTTTTCCAGCTGGTATACTCAGAGCTCCTTTTTATGGCTATGGATATCCTATGTAAGTATTTTGAGCAGTATAGAATAAGATTAACAAATACTAGTTTGAAATTATCACATACCTGCATCATGTAATAGGACGTCTTGAGCTCGGCTACAGCAGCAGCGGTGTAGAAGAAGTGACACGTTCAATATTGAATTTAAAGTAAGTTTTATATACCATGAGAAAGACATAAAAGAATATCAGGAATACATGGAAGAGCAAATAATTTCAAATACAAGGCACCAACATGTCTGCTAATTCCAACAAAAACGTATTTTGAATATAATACCCAAGATCCAAAACTAAAATTTATAAGCCAGCCAATGAGGCATTAAATCATAAAATTCTATTAAATTAATCGGAATATACTCAAACAGGTGGAGTCGGCTAAGTATCAGGTGGTTATTGTCCCTTGACTTAATGACCATGGTGTCAATGGCTTCTAATCCCAAAAATGGAATTAGGTCAACTGATCAATCCAAGCCTTGCTGAAGATTTGCAGACTCTCAGTTTGCACTTTTTCATGGTTAAACGTCAAGAGCAGTACATATTCGGCTGATTTGAATAGTACTATGATGCTTAAATTACAATGTAGTTTCTTTTACATGGCATATTCTATGCATAAGGCAGGGATAAGTTTAAATGAAACAATTCACAGCAACTTTTGAAATACCTAGTTTGTGTACATTATCTGTCAACTCCCAGGGTAGAATGTGTCACATTTAACAATGACAGACAAAGTACAATGGCATATGCGCTACGTTAACAACAATTAAATGTAAAATTAAGAATTAGGTCACACATATTAATTATGATAAATCACTCTCAGAGGAAACATTACAGGGGTCATATCTTGACATCTGATTCTCAGTCTCTCAGAGTGAGGTTTTCTGAAATGTACTTTAAGAAGGTGTCTGGTAAACACGAAAAAACTTGCTTACATCATCCTGGTACATTGTGGCCTCTAATATGATGCATGCACAAGAAGGCCATCGTGCATGTGTAAAACCAGGCAACTATGTGGTTCCTGTTTTATGGACCCAATCAGATGTGCAGTATCAGTAGTCTGCAGAAGGAGCTAGAGCCATAATCAATGGAGGAATAGAGGCTCCAAATACGACTATCTTTAATAAAAAAAAAAATTCTTTCACAGAACCATGTTTTTACTGGTTTTTCAGATGTTTTGCCATTGTCACAACAGCATCAACAGTGCTATTGGTGTTTCAATCTCAGTTTGTGCGACCATGTAGGTCACGTGATGCAGGTTAAAGAAGGTTAGCGGAGATCCCCCTGCCTGCTTTGTGATTGAGGTCTGGCCTTTCTCGGTGGACATGTATGGCCTCCTAAGGTCCTTTGCTTTTTTGTCTAGGATTTTCACGTCTTCCGCAATGAAGATGTGACTTGTCTCTGACACATGTTGCCAAATCCCGCAGAATTGGGATGTTTGCTGTCCATGTCGGTATATTCTTTGAACCTGATGTTGCGTACTCGGGCTGTCTCACCAACATAACTGGAACTACAATGACTGCAATCATGTTGGTAGATTACACCACACACCCTGCAATTTGGCAACAAATGTCAGAGACGAATCATGTATTCACTTTGGAAGATGTGAAAATCCTAAACAAAGAACTGAGGGACCTGAGGAGGAAAGTCCGAGAGGCCATCCACATCCACCGGGAAAGGCTAGACCTTAATCGCGATGCAGGCAGGGAGATCTCCACGAACCTTCTTTAACTTGCATCAAGTGACCACATAGTCACGTGAACTGAGATTCCAACATCAGTAGCAGTGTTGACACTGTTGAGACAACAGCAAAACGTCTGAAAAACCAGGAAAAAACATGGTTCTAATCTGTGAAAGGAAATTATTTGATTATGTCAAAAACAGAACCCACTAGTAGCTTCCATTCAAAGAAAAAGACTATCCTTATGCACGTTTGTGTACGAAGATGTTGCCATTACAGCAGAGGACGTAGGCATGGAGGCAGCAGATAGATACACCAGATGCAGATAGGCACAAGTTCATGTAAAAAAGAGTGAAAACGGACAGTACAAAATTCTCCTTGGTCAATCGCACCATTCCCTTGGGAATAGGCTAACCGCTGGTATGGCAGAGGCTAACTCATTCACAACAATTAAGAGCCATTGTACTGGATTGCGACATTACAGAATACAAACTTTGTATATTTCGAAACAAAAACATAGCATTCTAATTTTTATGGCAGCCAAGTGGTCAAACAAGGAATCCTTTATAATTGTTTAGAGTTATTGCAAATTTCAAGTTACCTGTATACCTTATAATATTTGATGTATATTTATATTTTCTAACAAACTAGATAATTTTCCTTGATGAATATATAACTAAGGGTTAATCTGTTCAAAATAGTGATGCAGCATTGTGGACTGATACAAAATGGTCTACTTTGATGTAAACAAAGCTATACTGCTTTTCTGAACAGAGCTTATGAAGTTAAGGCCGTTATAATTGTCTTGTGCCTCAGAACAGTTTGACACATGGGATGCATCCTGGGACATTTTAAACAATTCATATGACATGTGAAGTGAAGAAGCAATCATTCATGAAAACTATGACAAACTGGAATATACCCTGTCTGAGTCTAGCAGTTGCAATGAGTTTGAAATCTCTCAACAATGCTATCTAAATCTGCTTAATGTAGTTTAGGGTCCGGTCATTTACAATTTGCTGGGGGGGTCAGGCAGATTTTTGAAAGATCCGAGAAGGAAAGTCTGACCCCCCAATATATTACAAAATGAAAGTCTGACCCCCCCCCCCCCAATCCGTCCAAGTGAAAGAAAAATTCATTTTTTTCAAGATCCTGAAAAAGTCATTGAATTCTGTAAAGGGTCATTGAAAAAATGAAATTTAATAAAAAGTCATTGAATTTTGGTTAAATTGGTATTTTAAATGGTGAATTTTGGTTAAACTGGTAATTTAAATGGTTGTTTGACTACGGATAAAATTCTGTGCACCTTGATATCCCCGCAAAGTATAATTTTTGCATGCTTTGCGCAAGACCCACACACAAAATAGATATGGAAAATTTTCTATTTTTGTAGATGTGTGCAAAAAAAGAATTATAGAACTCAATTAATTACATACTATTGTCATCTTTGATTTTTACATCAGCCCTATTTAGATGAAACTAGGTATCTAGAAAAATGTCTTTCAAAAATCAAAATCTGAAATAAAGTCTTGAAAAGTCATTGAATTTTCCTGGGATTCATAAATATGAATTTTGGAATGACTACAACTCTACTTCAGATTCAGAGTCTGAGATTCTACCATGTCTACCACTTCCCATTTTTTCATCATTGTCATTCTCTTTTTTATAGTACTTCAAGTATTTCTCCTGCAGGTAGACTGCCATATAGTCCATTATCAAACATTTAGATTTGTATTTGATTATAGTTGGCTCAAACGCACAAAATGGTGTTGGAATATCAATATAGGTAATTATTTCAAATTATGTATGATAAAGCATTACTTGTACAGTGGCATAGCCAGGATTGCAAAGATCGGAGGCAAAATATGTTGAATGAGGTAGTCCACAGCTTTTCTAGGGGGGTTGGGGGCATTCTCCCCCAAGAAAATTTTAGAATTTAGACCCTTTTTCATAGCGTCTGAGGCTATTTCAAACAGAGAAAAACCTTAAAACCCATACGTCATAGCTAAGTTTCATTCAGACTTTCATTGACGAACAATCCCTCCAATACATTGGAATCAGTTGCCTCCCATGGCTCATATGTAGCTATGGCACTGTTATAGCATTTTCATAAGGGACTTTATGTCTGATTATGATCATTAGTAATGCTGGTATAATAAACAAAGTAGAAATAAGTATGAGATACCTGGAATGAATAGCACTTAAATTTGTCAATTGACATTTGTCAATAAAACCTTTCTTTGTTTTGCAAGTTTCATGCGATTATGCTTGCGCTTCTTCTTTCCTTTACTCTCAAAACCAAAAGTATGACCCCCCTCCCCCCCCCCCACCCCCCAAATGGTCTTCAATTCGAAAGTATGACCCCCCCTATGACTTCGATTTTGAAAGTATGACCCCCCCCCAATATCTGGCTGACCCCCCCCCAGCAAATTGTAAATGACCGGGCCCTTAATAGTTTTTAATATGGCACTACTGCACTTTATTACATTCCATCAAATCATTGATGTTAACGTATATGGTAGAAGTAGATCAGCTGGACAAGGAAGATCAAGGAAGCCTCGATAAACTTATTTTCATGAAAAATCCACTTGTTCTCAAAGGTTTACGAATTTCGTCGAGTCAATGCAAGTGGACAAGTGCTAAATCCTTACCCTGTGAAAAGACTTCTTTGGGGTAACACTACCATAATGACCATTTTAATTGTAAAAACAGGGGAGTGGGACTTTATTTTGCAGTCGTGCAAGCACATTTGACCATGGGTCTGATAGATCCTAATGACTAAACGGCTTGGAGAGGACAGTAGAGATATAGACTGGGCACCCAAGTTACACCTTCTGAATGAAGAATGATTAGGGCCTGCTGAAATATGATTTGTAAGAATAATAGACATGGAATTCAATTTTTTTTAAACATATCCAATCGTGAGGTGTTTTAGTGACTATATATTTTCTATTTCTGGAGAGAGTGTGTATTTGTTATTGTGTTCTCTTTTCTTTTCAGGGCTATTAATTTTGGTGCAATAGGTTCTGTAATGGGACATGAAATCACGCATGGTTTTGATACCAATGGTGGAAGCTATGACAAAGATGGTAATCTTGCCAACTGGTGGGATGCTAATGCAGCCAAACACTTTCAAGAAAAGGCAAAGTGTCTGGTTAACCAGTATAATGACTACGGTGTTAGTGAAAATTACATTTCTAATATTTTATTTATTTGCCCATCTATTTTTCAACAGTAGTGTATTAGAGTATGTGATTGAAAATGGTTCATATAAGGGGTGTGACAAAGCCATGACCTCCTTATATTTCTAAACAAGTGTACCATAAGGGTCTAGTCCTGAAAATAATAGCGACCGCACATGTTTTTGATAGTAAACAAACTTACTAAGGGTTCAGTATAGTACCTTAAACTTGCCATGGTTGGTAGCTGAGTGCACTATGGCAATTGTGAAGTAGACATTCAGTAAGCTTGCAATTTTGCATTGTAAACCAATTTTGGGGTGATTTCTATGTAGTTGGATGTGTACAAAATGAACCCTTTCAGGGCGTCATATGAAAATTCTGAATGAAAATATTTGTACACCTGAGATGTGATCAATTTTCCATATTTGCTAGCATCTATGATTGGTATGGGCATGTTGTCTTGCTCAATGGAAATATTGAAAAATCTAATGTGGTATTGATAAGATGCATTTCAAATTAATCTTTTTGGTTTTCAAATTATATTGACTGAAAGAGAGCCAGAGTAACACTAATCCAAAAGTGGAGTGTATTTGTGAAGCAGGACCTAACTGGTTTAAATTATTTTTAGGACTAGTGTGAAATTTTCGGAAAACCCTGTAAAGATTTGGAAGGTCATGGACTCAAAACTCATGATCTGTTCACACCTGACTTGGCATATGCATGGACTGGCGAGTTAGACCCTTACGCTAACCTTCCCTGATGTTTAGAGACATGATCATACTTGGCCAGCTTCTAATCTCATATGGATTAAGCTCTACCAAACTTGTATGTTCTATTTCTGTCACATTCTCATTCTTTGTCATCTAAGCTTGATCCCTGAACATTTCCCAAGAAGTCTTGACGCGTGCATGGTTCCAGTATCAACGTGGCATCCGGTTGGTCACCATGCGCTGCTACTGAATCACTTTGTTTACACTAGATCCATAGATATATAATATTTGTGAGAACATGAATTTTTATACAATAAAAGCATCTTTGCATTCGGAATCATCAGATGTGATTATTGCGTGAGCTGAATAAAAATTGACATTTTAGCAATGATATGTTATTTTGTTCATTTTGTGTGAAACTAATTTAGAATATTGGTCTGTTGGTATGTGACAATTTAATTTCTAGGTAAATGGTATTACTACACAGTCTGAAAATATAGCAGATAATGGGGGTCTGAAGACAGCGTATCGTGCTTATCGTGCCTGGGTAATAGAACATGGAATAGAAATTCCTAACCTTCCTGGCTTGAACATGACTGATGATCAGCTTTTTTTCCTCGCATTTGGACAGGTTTGATGATATTTTTATAAAAAATAGTATATTACAATTAAGAGCCAACATTAAAAACTTCTACTAGCTGTTTAGTATTCATGATTGGAGCATATGTTTGACAGAATGTAGATACTAAAATATGTATTATAACAGTAATTGTGAAGATGGTACCTCTTGAAGTAACATGAAAGATAAATTATGTGTGGGCGTATGTGTGCGTGGGTGTTCATATACACCAACTATCGGAATGAATGAATGTTTATTATAATGTGCAATTTTATGTAAAAAAGTATCGATGAGAACCTAATTATCTCTACCATGACATGAGATCAGTTCTGTTTAGATAAGTATATAGTAAAGCCCTTCACATATTGCCCCATAACTCTCAAATGAGCATGGGAAAATAGGTATTTTTTTCCATCTAGTCACTTAAGTCTTGTCAATGGTTGTCATCAAAAGCTAAATAAAAAACTGTTTTATACATCCTTAAATCCCCAATAATGCACCTATGTGTAGTGTTGGAAATTCATGGTTAGAAGTTGTTCGACATCAGCGTAGTAGCTATAAAAAGTTACTTGCCCTAAAGGAAAGTTTAATAGTGTGAAAACCAATAGCGTCACTAGGGAGATGCTAGCTGGGGCTGCTTCGGGGCAATTGAAAATTCACACTTTTTTTACTATCTTGGGGCTGTTAGGAGATCAATACTTTCATGGAGTTTAAAATGATAAAACACCAAATGTGATAGGGTAAAGACGACTTAAGTAACCAACTTTTTGTATAATGAACATAGGGATCACACAGTGTGAATCCTTTGTCAAATCTCCTGCCCTCACTCTGAGTATCAGACGTCAAATTGACCTCAGAAGTGTTTTACCAGAGATTGGATTATCATAATTTATCAATATGTGTGACCTAATTCTTAATTTAACTTTTATGTCGTTATTTTTAATACACAGACTATTTAAACCAGCAGAATAGAAACATGTACTTCTATTTGTGTTTTATAAGCATAGAAAAGTGCAAACTGACAGTCTGCAAATCTTTAGCAATGCTCGGATTGATCACTTGACCTCATCACATCCTGAGATGAAAAGCCTGTGATTGGTCAGAATTTTTAATGAGAATATCTATGCATCAGAGGTCTCCTTAGGACATCTGATACTCAGAGTGCCTGCCCTACTCAGAAAAGGGTGATCTCATACCAAAACCCAATAAAAACTAAATATTTGGGTGGGAAATGGAAGGCGGGTGCACAGCCCCTTGTACCCCGCCATCCCCCCTGGTGAGCTTTGATAAATGATTGCCCTCCAATACAGGAATCCGTCCTATTGTCCGAGACGGGTATCTGTGTTGTCAGGAAGGGTAATTTTTTTTAGTTACTTGTCCTATAGGCAAGTATTCTCAGTCACCCCAGACATCAGTTTCAATTGAATTTACATGGAGTTTGTTGATTTGGATGTGTAAATCTGAGTTAGGATGGGTATATTTTTAAGATACCTGTCCTATGCACAAGTAAGATTTTTCTCTTATTCGTGGCCCTTCCATAGCTGCCCATCTTTGGGGGTGGGGGGGGGGGGGGTTATAAGACTTTGGGAGGTGGCCCCAAAAAAGTTGAAATTTCACTGATCAAAAATCTGCTGTGAATTTTCTAGGTATGGTGCCGATACATTACTCCTGAATACGCACAGAGACTTTCAGTAATCGATACACATGCAGACAACAGATACAGGTAACAAACTGAAATCTTTTTTCTTCTTTGTCACCAGTTGTATTGTAAATGATATTTATTTAAAATGGTCAAAAATCAAGTTATTGCAGAAGTCACTTATATCCAATAATAAAGGTCTCAGGAACACATTTGATGCTCTTACATACAATCTAACCTAAAATTTTGTGAATATATGTATAAGCCAATTATTAAAAAGGTGTAAACGTATTTTCTTTACAGAGTGAATGGGCCATTGTCTAACATGAAGGAATTTTCCAGTGCATTCAATTGCGAATCAACAAATAGAATGAATCCTCCAATTAAGTGTGGCGTTTGGTGATGTTCTATCAAAGAAAGACTTAACTTTTGTTTCTGTCCAAAGAATTTTATGAAGACTAATTCAAGCATTAAGTCAGTTCACTTATTAAGCTGGTTATTACACCACAATGTGAAGTGCCATGTACATATGATATACATCAGAATGGTACTAGAATTAAAACTGGCATGTCGCATGATGTATCCTCTAATGGCCACAATAACTGGTTAGCAGAAACAGAAATTACAGAATCCAGAAAACAACAAAGATGGCCAAAACATGGAATAGTATTGCAATAATATACTGCAGATAGATGAACCAAGTGTATTCAACTCTATACTTTAATATTAGTCTATACTTAATGCATTTCTTTAGAAACAATTGAAAGAATATTGAATTTACAACTGCCGGTAGAACACCATTGCACTGCCAAAACCATCTGAATTTCTTACATTTGATGCGAACAAATGCTAATGGATAACTTGTATGTAGCCTATTTTGTGGTAGATATTTTGCGCTATATATGATATAGATTCAAGGTATAAAGAGAGAGGTGTAAACATATGATATCTGTTATAATCGTAGAATTTTGTTGTTTTGATACTATTATTAGATGTTATTTATGTTTATCATTATTTTTGTCATAAAAGAAAGAAAGTTGCTCTGAAACTAGAGAAAATGTGGAGGATGAGACCAGTTTTAGGCTGATTTTTTCAGAAAATGTAAATATTTCAATATGAAGAATAATGATTGTTTATAGACTTAATTTTTAACTGTAACAAATTGTAGAGAATGATACCATAACAGTATGTATTCTTGGTGTTTCTATGTTGAAACTACTTAAAATAGAATTTATGAGGTATATAGCATGTGGTCTCATGTTCCTTCAGTTTGTCTTACCATGCAAATAAAAAGATTATCTAAAATATAGTCCAAAACTTGATCCAAAATTGTATTGTTAACAGTTTTCGAACCCACAGGTTCCATCTCCTTTTTTGTTTGAAAAGGAACCTGTGGGTTCGAAAACTGTTAACAATAAAATTTTGGATCACGTTTTGGACTATATTTTGGATAGTTTTTTTTATTTGCATGGTAAGACAAACTGAAGGAACATATGTTGAAACTGTGTTGTTGTTTTTTTGTTGTTTTTTTTTTTTTTGTTTTTTAAATAGATTTTGCTAAAGAAAATGATTGTTTATGAATTTTCATACTTTGAATAGTGCTTTGTACCATACAATACCATACAATACCATACAATGACAATATTTATTTATATTTCTGGTGTTTTTATGTTCAAAGTATTCAAAGTATTCAGAACAAATATCACAGGGGTAAGAGTAAGTCAGGGAGTTACCCAAACAAGATAGAGGCATAGTCTGTAGTCTATTCATTTTTTTTTCTGTTGATTATTTAAATTTCTCGTACTAAATTTTGTGGTTGATAGGTATATATCAATAATGCATGTAGGTGTGTATAATTAGGTTGCACAAATTGAACATGTGTCAAACTCACCAATGAGTCTTTAAATATTGTCACCATGTAGCCCGTAACTCCTGACTTTAGTTGCACCAACATAAGTCGGGAGTTATTGACTAGATGATAATATTAAAATCTGATTTGTGAAATCATTGAAGAGTTTGACTTGTTTTCAAATGTCCAATCTAATTGTACACGCCTAGTTATGATACATACCATAGTTTCTTGAATAGCAGGCCTGGCACTTATTATTCATGCCATTCACTCGGGGCGTATTCAAGACAGGTGGTAGTTTAAGGCCGGTGCTTATCAAAGAGTATGCCGCCGGCCGATCTCACGTATGACATTAAAAAAATACGTGTCTGTTTTCTGCCTATAACTTTTTTGCTACTCATTACATTAAGAATGGGATCACAAACTAATCCTTGTAATTATACACTTGGAAGCAAGTGGCAGTGTTTATTTGAAGTTACTTTAGTGAGGTACAGTGTCTTCCTCATGTGTGTCTATATAAATTAAGTTGATCAAATCATTTTGCTTTAATTGACGCCTTCTTCAAATAAACGCCTCCCTCTTTAAAACGCCTATGCTAGACATGTTTTGAAAATGACAGGCTAAATAAGACTGGTGCCTATTAAAGTAAGTAATATAGCCTCTATACCCAGTGCTTAATCAAATATATACCGGTGGTTAGATCGAGGCTAGGTGGGTAATCAAGAAACTATGGTACCTCTTAAACCATGAATTTTTGTCCCAGAAATTTAAATAATCAACAGAAAAACATTTGAATCAAGTATGCCTCCATCTTATTGAGGTGCCTCCTGGAGTCTTTTTGGATGTGAAAAAAAATCCAACTATGCATAATTGTGTTTACGGATCATTTTAAACTATTCTGATTTGAATCGTAAAGTCACTACATAATCTATGATTGAACCCAATTTCTATTTGCTGATCCATATGAATGCTTGACCAGACTTTCATTCTCTACCTGTCAAAATAAATGAGATCAGGGCTAGAAAGTAACTGTTAGAACACTAGCATTATTGATAAAAACCGTCAATAAATATGTATTTTAGCATATTTATTTTTTTCATGAAAAAATTTTTACTGGCACCAAAATTTAAAGTTTAGGTTAAAAAAAAAAGAGAAAACAGTTGGCCATTTGACAGTTTACCATGTATTACAAATCAAATTCTAATGCATGAATGCTGAAAGTAATATACCCTATGTGACCATTGAATGCCTATGTCCTCTTAGTTTCCTAATACTTTGCTATTCTGTTCTAAAAATAATTCATAATCAAAAATATTTCGACTTTTTACTGAAGAAATTATAAAAGCTGATGTAGTAGAAAATGTAGGTCTGATTTATTTTGCGATAGTCACATTGTTTGTGTACCTCTGTTTTATTGTTTTTTATTTAGGCAGTATTTCATGCAGGTTATTCTTTGTTGTGATATATGATTGTGACATAAGTATAATGTAAAAAAGTAGTAAGTATAAATTTATTAAAAATATGTGGTACTACAAATAAATTATTTATGCAAATCGTGTTTTTGCTTTCATCCCACTAGGCTGTAAGCATCCGAAGCATAAACAAGTTTGTCTCAGATAAAGAAAGTAGACTTTTTTATACATATCTTTTTTATTAATATGGAATAAACTTACAAAAAACATTAGAGGTAAATTAATAACTTTATAACTAACCAGATAATATTCACATGTATTTACACTAATGCTATGGAGAATAACATATGGATGGAAAAAAATACTAAACTCAATAGTTCCTCAGTAATTGATGTTCATCCTTCACAAAATTTTACCCTTAGTAAATCCACTCCAAAATCATGCTTGCACTATAGGACCATTCAGTATTTATGACAGGGGGCTATAAATTTTTTCACGCTTTTGAGGGTGGCTATCAATGTTTTCATAGAAAATGTACCCCTATTTTTTAGAGATTCCGTACTAAAATTTACTGTTTTTATGTTATGGATATATACATCAAATGGGATAAGGGTTAAAGGACAATGATTTCGTTAACTGTTAGTGTGTGTGTGGGGGGGGGGGCGTATCATCAATTTTTATCGCATGAAATTGAGGGGGGTCACCAATTTTTTCACAGAAATTTGAGGGGGGGCTATTAATTTTTAACAGCATTTTTGGAAAATCCTTCTACCCTACCCTATCATAAATGCTGAATGGTCCCTAAGTCTGTTTTTCCAGTTTCCGATGTCATAAATAGCATTTTAATTTCCTGTGTAAGTACTTATTTGGCCGTGGTTTAAAGTTTATTTTATCGTGAATGTTTCCTACTGTTTTCAATGTGGCCTTTCAAGGTGAAAAACCAAATAATGACAAAAACAATCATTTCTACATCTACACCCATCGGTGTTCATACCTGCTATACCACTATACTCTGTACTATTCAACAACAAATTTGCATCTGCACTGTCCTAACTCTCTCACTATCACCCAAGCACCCACCACAGAACCACTGTTCTAACAGCCACCTTTGAATCCCACACCTTAGCATAAAATCCCCTATAGCCTGTGCAAAATCACAGGCACGACACGGATGATTCTTTCAACAATTGGCTATGACTGCTTTTTATTTATCTATGGAGTCTCGGATTAAATATTCCTTATCCCAGATGGAGTACAACAAAATAATCCTTGCACACTTAATAATTGCACTGAGACAGAATTGTTCAGAACCCTATAACATAATAATATGGATAATTTTGGAAGGGGTGTATACTGTAGTGATCTTTTCTGATAAACACTCCCAGGTATTAAAGGAGATTTTTCAAAATTTTGTAGATCATTTCACAATTTGCAATGTGGCAGTGTTTTTTTTTTTTTTTTTTTTTTTTAGATTGTGCAATCATCAGCAAAAGCTGGTCTAGTCCTGTTAACTATGTGCACCACACTGTCGTTACTCTAGCACAAGAAATTTTTAAATCGACTTGGTTGGTCACTTTTGCCAAACCCTCTGAGTTGATCATGTTAGTGTGGGAACTGAGGTGACGTGTCCCATTATGATTATCAACACTAGGGACAAACAGCAAACCCCTCAGACAATTTCACTTAATAATTTTATTTTTCTATATACTTGACATGTTGCACCTAATAACAAATTTTACAATCATAAACACGCGTTTGATAGAAAATTATAAATAAATTTGAGAAAAACAAGGATTGACAAATTCCGCTGGACTTTAGCCTTTAAATGTAATGTTTATTCAATATTGACATGACAAAACATCTTCCCAGAGTTAAAAATGCTTAATTACGAAGAAATGGATATATTAAAATGTATATTCCTCATTTTTAAGTACCATTTTATATGACATGACATAACATAAATTTATGATATACATTGGAAGTCACCTGTGCATGTCTCTTTAAAGATGTTAATTTAGCTTTTTGTACCAAAAACTAAAAATGTTACTATGTATCCAATCAAATGAAGTCCTCTTTGTTTTGCTTTTTAACTTTGTGTTTATTCAGATTTTCGTCCAATCCTATGACCATAGCATATATGACCTCATGTATACATATATCTGGAGAAATTACTGCTGACATGAAACTTGGGAAAATAATAAATTGAAGTAGACTGTTATAGGTTCCGTAGAGTAAACCACTTAACACGTGATCGCAAATAACACGTGTTTCCCGCGCTCAATGTTTTTTTTTTTTTTAGTTTCATGTTATTTATATAAAATGTCTAGACCTACCTCCGTGTATTAGTATGTTAATATATGTAGATAACATATTTGAAAAGCAACTTTGGCACTGCATCGTTTTTAAAAGTGATAGATCAAGAAAACTAATAGAAAAGTTAAAATTAACCGGTCAGCCTCAGGCTCAGCCGTGACCCGGCTTGGCAACCTCTAAGAAGCATCATCACTGAAAGAGGACGCTAGAGTATGGTTCTCGCGGCGTCGGACAACATGTCATCAGTGTCAGACCACAGGGACAATATGTGTATAGACTAGGGATAACCTAGAGTTCTAGCTGTGTCTCTCGGACACCAAGCTTCTCCAAAGTACTAGAGAGCAGGTCATTCTATATTGTGTTCCTCGATAAAGTGAACGTCAAAAGAGGTCAAGCACACATTGGAGTTTGATGGAGTCTTCTACTGTTCCAGCTGCTACTCGACCATAGATCTGATGATCCAGAGTCAGAGACACGTACAGGTCTATTTAAATTGCCCCTGTGGATCAGACGACCCGACATGGGGTCAGCTCACGTGGGCTACTACTAGTACGTCGTCATTTAAACATATAGTGTCTGCAACTATTCAGTAACTGAACAAATGCATATCTATAGCTTGTGACTGCGCAGGCAATTTAAAGCACCAGCCAAAATTGTTGAGTACGTACATTCGAATAAAAGACAATGCCTGACTACGCAAGGAGATCACTGCCAGCTTCAGCCACACCGGTAAATACAAGCTTTTACATTCATTCTATATATTGTATATTGGTGATGATGGATTGACTCATTGTTGTCGATGAATGTCTTGTCTCCTGAACCTATGTAATTGGTACAGGGAACAAATACCTGCACACTGTGTGATTTAGGTGGTGATAAGTTGTGCATGCCCGTCAACACTCTATTCCTATTAATCAGTCAAGTTCATTTTGCATACACAGCTAGGTATAGAGTTTGTGCAAGTAGAACAAGTATGAATCGAAGGTCACTCAATTTCCCCTGAACTCACTTTCCAACTTGCACCTGCTCTCCCTAACATCACGTTCACATTTGGTGGGCAAGCCACATGTTTTGATTGGCATAATGACTGGCTTTGAGCAGATTTTAATTTTGATATATCCATTGTAAAATGATACCCCACCTACTGTCCAATCTATACACCAAATGGCTGAAAATTAAATTTAGAGCAGTGCACACCCATCCCGTGGGTCACACCCATCCTGTATGTTTTTTGAAAAAAAATATGTAGTATCCTAACAAGTACCAAATAATATTACTACTTTGAACACGATAGTTTTTCCGGCGCCAAAGTGTAAAAAGAAAATTTCTAGTAAGATCTAATGTAAATAAACATGTTCAAATCCCATATTATCGCCACCTACGGGAGGGGTGTGCACACGTTATTTCATAACAAAATGCATCATAGATCATGTAACTTTAATGAACTATTAAAATTGTATTTATCTTACGAAAATACAAGTAGCTTCCTTTTGACACCTTAAACGCTATTGTTGGTTCATTCAATGCTGTGCTACGATGGCTTAAACAAAAAAATATACGGGATGGGTGTGAGGTGCTCTAACGCATTGGGCATTATGCTAAAAATGGATAAATCCCTCTTCAAAGAGCTCAAGACTTGATATATTATTTGTGTGACAAACATTGAAAATTAAACACACAGGCCCGTAGCAAGGAATTGAAAAGTGTGTGTGTGTGGGGGGGGGGGGCATAATTTTCAGTACGAGTCAGTGCCAGGTGGGGGGGGGGGCAATCAGCCTGCACAGGCGGCCGACCTGCGCGCCTTTGGCGTGCCGTTTAGCTAGAGGGGTCTGGGGGCATGCTCCCCCGGAACATTTTTGGAATTTTAGATTGCAAATAGTGCATTTTAAGAGCATTTTACACCAGATTTATACATTTTATACACCCATATTTTAGAGCATTTTCAACTTTCCTGAACACATCACCTGGTGGATTGAAGCGCAAGCCAATCTAGGGGCTTCCTGGTTATGCTCCCCCTGCGAAATTTTGACATATAGACTTCAGATCGTGGGTCCTAAACACTTCTGAGAGACAATTCTAAGATTCAACCTCACTGGTCATACAATGACATTTTTAGTTTAAAAGATGTTTGGCATGAGAGGTAGTGGTGAGTCATTTAGGCTTACATATAAAAGGTGTTGGAAGTAAGGAATCCAGATCATAAAGGCTGAAATAACATTTTGCTATTAAGTGAGAGATTTGGGGATTATCTTCAGAATAATTGAAAGTAGCTGTGTAAAATTTATCTTCGTTTTATTTGTTTTAACGGTTTAACACATTCAATGCTGAGAAATGTAAATAAGTATGCCAAAATAAGCTAACCATTTCTAATAAGCTAACCAACAAGTGGGGGCACTAAAACATGGAAGAACAGCACGTGAGGGCATTAAAACATGCAAGAACAGCAAGTGGGGGCACCATGCAAGGTGATGTTAAAGTAATGAATACCTAAATAGTTATAGAACAGAAAGTAGCTGACCCACATTTTTTTTAAGGGCACCAAAATAATGGGATTTCAGATTTAACCAATATTGGCCAAAAAAGTGGGGGGGCCCCTCCATATTCCCCCCCCCCCTATTCCCCCCCCCCCTATTCCCCCCCGCCCCTATTCCCCCGCCCCCTATTCCCCCACCCCCCCACTGCTTGCTACGGCCCTGAACACATACATGTACCAGTAGCGTAACACGGGATGATTAGCAATTTGAATGAAGCTCTTATCCAAGAAATTTTAGGTGATTTACTTTATATATTTTGAGGGATTTTTTTATCACAAATGTTTCACAATGCCATTCTGACATCAAGGTTGTAAATTACTATTTACAATACTGAGCATGATTAATGAGGATGTTAGCTGCCGTTTATCCCGCTAGACGTTGCCACTTGAAATCCGGTGGTCTGTCCAGGAACGTACGTTTATCAACATGGTAATAGTTCAATATTTTAAACAAGATTGCAGAGCTTATAAAACTGAGTAATTCCTTACAGAAATTGCCTAAAGGGTATTTTTGACAATATTTTCATATATATGGATATACATGTATAAGAATTAATATATAACTACGGAAAACCGGCTGTTAATTCTTTTGCCCACCACCCCCTACGAATCTCGGACATTTATCCCCTTTGCTCTTATCAGTGGCGTTTTAGGACTTCAAAACTAGACCCGCTCCCTGCCTTACTACTGTGTGCATGTTGCCATATGCAGGATAAAACACGGTACGCCCGACTTGCTCATTGAATCATCCACCGACCAAATAATAACATGAATCATTTTTCTCTGAATGTACAACGTGATGAATTGTACATCGTAGTAATGCATTTATAATGTTAATGAGAGTGTAGTGAGATCGCAAGTAGTGATAAACACACGCCTCGCATGTCTCTCAACCAATCAGAATCGCGAATGAGCAGCAAAGTGGTGAGAAAACATTGTAATATGTGCATGCAAATGAACGGGAAATTGTTGTATTTTTACATGATACTTGTATGCTTAAAGTTACTGGACATTTTGGTTTATACCTTGCTAATGAAAGTTTACTGTAACTTTACTTGGATATGTACTGGTACAAAAAAATAAAGCACCACCTATATTATAAACAGGTTTTATAAACAAATATATGAATGTTTAATTTGTGAAGTTGTAAACATTTAAAACGTTCAACTTATTTGCTATTTAACATCTGCATCAGCATTTGTCTAGGTGAAAACGGCATACGAGCGTTTGTTTTTAGGATGTAAACAAGAAATGATATGCTGACTATGGCAGTTTTATTGCACTATAAAGCATTTTATTGTACTTAAATGATTATATGTATGTACCTGACTATGGCACGAAATACATTCTAAGAATGGATCATCTGAAAATTATTTCTGTAATGAATTTCAAAGACAGTCCTGATTCTGACTGTCCTGAATCAGATTGGTTTTTAGCTCACCTGTGAGCTTTTGTCATCACTTGGCGTCCGTACGTCGTCCGTCTGAGTAAACAATTCTTTAGAAATCTTCTCAAAAACTACTTTATGGATTTGTAGGAAACTATGTATAATGGTTCATTATGGTATTGTGCAAAAAGTGACTGTGTCATATTAGATTTATCGAAAACTATGGTTGCTACTGCAATATTTAAAAAAACTGTTTCTAGACACAAAGTTCTCCTCAGTCATAATGTAAACAGTATGATATGGGACATTTCTTTCACTAATCTATTCATCACCAGTTTGCATTATGCTAGATCCAGATTTTTTAAGAAAGAGGGGGGCACAACAATTACCTGTTACACTGGCAGATCCAGTTTTTTTAATATAGGGGGGGGCACAGCAGTTAACTTGTTACATTGGCAGATCCAGGTTTTTTAATAATAGAAGGGGGCACAGCATTTAACTTGTTACAGAGACAGATCCAGGTTTTTTACACTGGCAGATCCAGTTTTTTTGTAATATAGAGGGGGCACAGCAGTTAACTTGTTACACTGGCAGATCCAGGTTTTTTAATAATAGAAGGGGTCACAGCATTTAACTTGTTACAGAGGCAGATCCAGGTTTTTTACACTGGCAGATCCAGTTTTTTTTATATAATATAGAGGGGGCACAGCAGTTAACTTGTTACACTGGCAGATCCAGGTTTTTTAATAATAGAAGGGGGCACAGCATTTAACTTGTAACAGAGGCAGATCCAGGTTTTTTACACTGGCAGATCCAGTTTTTTTGTAATATAGAGGGGGCACAGCATTTAACTTGTTACACTGGCAGATCCAGGTTTTTTAAAGCCGAGCTTCGCAGAAGTCTTGAGCTTTATAGCCGTCGTAGGCGCTCCATTGTGTTCCCTCTCCACTGCCTACTACGTTTACTATAAGCACATTCGCGCTGAAATTAGTGCCCAAGTTGAATATTTAATCAATGAAACTGAAAGCGGCCGACAATCGCCAATGTTAATGAGCTGGGAAAACGTCGTAGCCATCAAAATTAATACGCCGTGTTATTTAAAGCGTTAGCAACAGCGGGTAAAACCGCCATTAATGCGCTTACAGTTATCAAAAATAATCGTTTTACCCACTCTGCAATGTGCAGACAGATTTGTAGTAAGTGATGCATGTTGATGTTATTTTTTCTGCCTATGCATGTTAAATATTATTCAAAATGAAACAAATGTTCTTGATTTAAGATCAATGATTTGGAAATGCTGATAAAATATTACTGCCACCTTATGATGTGTGAATAAATAAAATATGAAAAACATTACTTAAACCATTATACTTTATTTCACTATAAGTCATGGTTACTCAGCATAAAAGTGAGCGCTGGAGTTATTTTTTAAATATTATTTATTGAAACTGTTCATGGTCAAAATTTACCGCAAAAATATTGGCCCATCAAGTACAGAATTGACCCATTGATTTGCCTTACCAAGGGGCCAATTGTCCCACTACAAGTTTGGACCAACAAGAACTCTGCTTTATTGTGTCCTGACACAGTTATGTACACAGATAAGAAGTATTTTTAGAGAAAATGAAATGATTGTGCTAGACTAGTATTTACCTTATGACTCACCATAAGCTAGAAAAAGACAAATAGGATGGGTTATAAAGTGTTATGCAATGCTGACTATCATCAAGGGGATGAATTTGTATTTAGTCTATCTAGGGGTAGACAATGTGTTGCTAACTGTTTTATATTTCTACTGACTGCATTTGAAGAAAATTTTACTATGCACTCCCAGCCGCATAACATTCTAAAGCTCGGCTTTTCAGGACTCTCAGTCCTTTGATTAATAATAGAAGGGGGCACAGCATTTAACTTGTTACACTGGCAGATCCTGAGATGGTGGCACATAGCAGTTAACTTGTTTGTTAAAAATAGAACATAGATGCAGGTGAGCGATTCAGGCTCTCTTGAGCCTCTAGTTTTATATGTTGTCATCCTTGATCAGCTAGTCTTGCTTGGTACCTGTAATCAATGTACTTGGTGTCCCATGCTATTTACGAAAAATTCCGAATTATTTTTAAAGTACCAAACCAGTATTGGAACTGCTGAGGGTAGTATACAATGATTACATCAAAGTATACATGCGCTTCATAACCCATGTTTTTCCATGCAATAAAAGATAACAATTGGCTGCTCAGTGAAGCCTGTTAGCATTAGTTGATCAGTATTTGACTTGATTTTGTATATTAGTCCGTACGAAATAAGGGTACACATCTGCAGTTGGGGTGTTTATCTATGCTAGACATCAACAGCTGTATTTGGCGGTGGTCGCTGCAGTGAAGCGTTGATTGGCCACTGCTGAGGGTGGCGTGACGCTTTGTCTGCTCACTCCATCCTCATTATGAGGCAAAATGCAAGATGAAAAATTGGTACACCTGACTGCTGGTTGTAGCATCATTGTCATGTTTTCTTTTATACATTCTTACGTTCTTCCTGTAAAGTTTATGTGGAGTTTTTCTTGATATGCTCAATGGTGTTTTTTCTAATCATGCATTGGCAATAAGAATATTTTGTTCATGTGTAAGAAGAAATAATTCTATTTGAAAAGGAAAAAAAACACATTACTTGTTTTACAAGGGGCTTAGCTTCTATGATGATACAAAGTCAATTCATCATTTGAGATTGTGCCGGCATAGCTGTGTGCTCAGTGTACCCTAGTGTGTGATCCACTACCAGTTTTTGGCTGTTGTAACTTTTGAGCAAGCCTCAGCCAAGACTATTGGATATATATGGGCAACCTGTTGCTGAGAGAATTCACTTGATGTCTATCTGCAGTAATCCAACCTTCTATAAAACAAATTATTCCATAGTGTAAACATTGATATTGCTGCTTTTGTACATTGTAAGTGGAATATATTGGATTTTTTTAAAATCTTAAATGATGACTTTATTTGTATGAAACAAATTTGATTTTAGTACAAACCATTTTATTGAAATAACAAAACAAAACAATCGCTACTGAATTGGATTATAATTATATCACTGCTTAAGTGCGTATGCAAATATCAATGTGGATATTATATATACATGTATATATATAGTAATATTTTATTTGTGAACAATTTTAGGTTACAAGTAAATTCGAAAGTCAAGTGTATAATTTAACAAGAAATCTATAAATTTCAATTATGGCTGTGGAATTTAACATCAATATGCTTGCACGATATAATGCAAATCTTACGACAAATTTGAATCATGAAAACAATAATTTTTCTGGACGTTCAAATTTGACGTCGAGGAAATTGCCGGTAAGTTTTTAAAAATCAACTTGATCATAATCTCTAATTGTGGTAACTGATAATAAGTTGATATTAAAAATTAGTTTATGTTATAACTGTTCTCTTCCCAATGAAGGAGATACATTGTATCACCAAACTATTGATCTAGTTCTAGATGACCTAATAGATTTGCAATAATGCGAGACCTCTAATTAACACCACCTCTATATTAGGGACCATTCAGTATTTATGACAGGGTGGGGTAGGAGGATTTTAGGACGGGCCATGAACTTTTGTCACAATGTTTGGAGGGGAGGCTATCAATTTTTTCACACACTTTTCAGGGGGGCTATCAATTTTTTCACATAAAATTTACCCCTATTTTTTTAGAGATTCTGTACTAAAAGTTACTGTTTTTTATATTATGGATATCCATCAAATAGGATTTTAGTTAACTGACAATGAATGCGTTAACTGTTGGGGGTCATCAATTTTTGTCACATGAAATTGAGGGGGGGGGGGTACAAATTTTTTCACAGAGGTTTGAGGGGTGGGGCGCTATTAATTTTTTCATAGCAATTTTGAAAAATCCTCCTACCCCACCCTGTCACAAATACTGAATGGTCCCTTAGATTATTCTTTACTATCCCCAATTTTTTTTTCTATACTGTGGTCTGTTGTATGTGTAACAAACTCAGTGTGAGTGGATAATAGTACTCGGACGATTAATTGTATATATCGATTTATCATCGCTCAGCAGACTATTGGCGATTATCGATGCCTGTCCATAAAAATCGATATTGATTGATTGAGGTCGTGTTATTGTTTGTACATGGGCGCGGCCATTTTTAAATGTACTTCGGTACAAAGCGCCGCCATCCGGCGTTGTGTCAAACTACCATCTTTTCATCTTTTGGCGTGGGCTCGACATTTGAACTACTGAGCATGCGCACTGACGCCCGGAAACGTGCGTGTGTATATTTTTCACATTGCAAAATAAGTAAGTTATTTCTATTTTCTGGCAAGCATTTGTAATAGATTGATTGAATAACGTTACTAATAGATCATGCATCACTATATTTGAGAATGACAATCAACAAATGCGATGTTCAATTGATTTGACACCCAGAAAAACGTCACGACTAATCAAGGGTGAATACTTTTACAGTATATGGCTAATTGAAATGGTAGTAAGTATCGATAGTTATCGATAATCGTCGAGTCAAACTTAGCGATAATCGATAGTCATTTGACAGTCCGATTCTGAGCACTAACATCCACGCCTGTTGTTTATTTATTTATATTATAGATTAATTGATATAGTACTTCTCTTTGTTTGTTGTGATTTACTAGACAGTTATTTTTAAGGTTTGCTTTATCTATCAGTGATGATGAACTAACGCAGTGTTTGAATATTGTAACTTTTAATCATGTAAACATATATGACATTGGCAGTGAACAATAATAAACAATATCTATAAATGCTAATAACTAGTATTTAGCCAATCACAGTATCATTGCTAATATAAATTACTAAATGATCACTATTAATTAAACTACTAATTGGCAAGACTCAATACTACAAACTACATCTATAATAAAAGATTATTACCAAAATACTAAAGTTGTACGGAAGAATTCCGATTCAGAGTCCGCAATGTAAACAAAATGTGACCTCTTTATATATGTTTTCCTTGGCGACCTATATGCGACTTCCCTTGGAAACGAATCCGGAAGTACCATTGCGGATAACAATAATCATCCTCAGAAAACATATAAAAAGTCTAAATACATGAATATAAAATCAAGACAAATGAAATAATTATATACAAACCATAATACTTCTGGTGATCGTTATGTAAGTATTTTAAAACGTACGTCGTAAGTATATGACGTACAACTCGCTAAAAACAGCAATATTGACATGCGGATAATCACACGTACGTTCTTTTAAGGTCAGTTTCTTTACATATGTAAAACCGCATCCTGTGTAAAAATGCATCTTTATATGTGTAAAACTGAATCCTTATTTTGGGTTGCACTTTTACATGTGTAAAAGTGCATCCTAAAATTTAGGATGCTCTTTTTGTAATACACGTGTAAAGATGCATCTCAAATAGAGAATGCGATTTTACACGTGTAAAAGTGCATCTTTTCATGATAATTATCCGCATCTACCCGTGTAATATCAAATCCTTTCACTATTATAATTGAAAATGACCATATTATCACAAATTTTAACAATTAAATTAGTGCAAATAAATGCAAAATAGGCTACACTATATGGGCGATAATACCTGTTTTACATGGGTGATTACCTTGTAAAACTGCATCCAGTGTAAAGATGCATCTTTACAAGGAATGCGGTTTTACATACAACAGTGGTCCTACTAATGTTAGCTATGATAATATTTCGCATCAGCCTATAAAACCTTTTGTTAGCAATTAATTTTTCGCTTTGTGGCAGGGCTAATTTACAATGTGAAACACCACACAGTGTAGTTACTGTATCAGGGCTTCCAAGTAGTAGTAGACTGTAGGGATGTGGCCGTATTCATACGAATTTGAGGGTCTGATTACGGTAGTACGAATCTGTACCCCTTACAGTACAGGTTTCATTGGTTATGAGGATAAATACATAAGTAGGATTATTTTTTTTTCTCTCAAACGAACTTGAGTAAGCTCGTAGTAAATTCCTCAAAATATATTGATAATATTAATATTGTTGAGGATGGAAAAAGCTATATGCAGGAATGTCTCATTAGTATAATTGTGCATGTTGGACGCGGCCCACTATAAGGCTAGATCAACATTCAAAATTTACAGACAAAATACTACTATTGGTGCTGGGTCAATAATAACCACAAATACGCAGTGTCAGTTTCCAGAATCTATATATATATCCAAAGAACTGGATTTTATATTTATAAAAAAAACACAGCGCTAGTCTATACATATCAATAGAAAAGCCTATGTTAAGTATAATGCTGTTATATATATATATATACTATAAAATATATATATATAATATATATATATTATAATATTGTATGATTTATGGATAAATAATAATATATATAATGTATATTATATATTGTATATATGTTGATACCCATATAAGGCTAGATCAATAAAAATTTACAGACACAAAATACTACATATATTTTGGTGCTGGGTATATATATATATATATATATATATATATATAGAACTGGATTTTATAATGCTATATATGTATTTGGTTAGGTCAATACTCACCAAGATCAGTATATCTTTGAATGGTTTCTGATGCAACACTGCATAAAATAAACCAAGCACTATACTATGGTCGAGATCCTGCCTGTGTGGGGTGGGTCAGTAACATGAAATATAGCCACATGCCCTATTTCTTAAGTTAATAACATTCAACCAAAACCCAGGTTTTGGGGAGTTTTATTCCCTTGGTTCTGCACCGCCACCCCACTTCAGGCTCCGTGCTGAATTCCAATGGGACTCGAATGAGGTTGAATTTCACTTTATACACCAAACTTAATATAGCCAATGTTTTCTAGCTTACATTGTACCTTAAATCCTGCTATAATGAGCAAAATAGGAGCAAATAATGAATTTTGCACTCGGACCACTAATTTGGACCCCTAAAATCCTGATTTGGGACATCGGGAGTACAGAAATTCACGAGAAGGGGTTGGCAATCCTGCTGTATTGATGTAACAGCGAATGGCAAAGTTGCTGGACAGAGACTACTGGTGCTTGTTTATTGACCAGTGACCTTATAAATGACCATTGAATGACTCTTTCTGATATAGTAATTGTTGGCATAAACAGCGGGATGGTTGGACATGCTCTAGAATTAGATCGTGCGTTACAGACTAAACCATCTTTGTATGACTGTTGAAAGTTCAAATATGTTGTTACTTAGGTTCAACACTTTAAACCAAAAACCGGGTCAAAAAATACGTCCCAAAATTCACTTAGTTTATTTTTGAATATACCAAATTTCAAATTTAGAAAATTTAAATTGATCAAATTTTTTTTCCAATATCCCTTTTTTCAACCTTTTTAGTTTTGTCATTTATTTAGTATGGGTTTACGCTTGGAAAAAAGGGAAATTTTTAAGTACTTAAAACTATTAATTTTTGATTGTTTGAATACTACATGTATGCTTTTCAAACGACATGTTAAACTTTAAGGGAAAAAACGCTAATATTCCCATTTGACATGGTCTAAAAAGTTATTTTTTAACTTTCAAATTTTTATTTTTGGGAATCACCAAAATTTGCGGGAATTTTAAAATTCATTTCATTTAAAACCAGAACAATAGTCCCGACTAAAAGTGAAAAGGGTAAAATAAAAAGGTTGGGAAATTAAGGAAAATATAAAAAAAAAATTTGACTTTCTTAATCTGGTTTTTAGCTGGTTAAAAAAGGGG
>CM032664.1:14792326-14871036 GCA_019095985.1 Streblospio benedicti | reverse complement strand
GCTACGGCTGCACACTGGATTATCTAGGACTGCACACTGGAATGAAAATAGCTTTCATCTGATTCATTATTGGCCAGATAATAAACAGTTTGATTTGAATCTGTATCAGGTCATTACTGGTTGTAGAATAATGTAGGAGAAATATTACTGGTGCCAGTCACCTAAATCATGTAAAATTCTGCTCACTAACAGTGGGGAGGTCAATTTATCATACATCTATGTCAAGGCGGGGAAGGGGAGGTTCCAGGGATTACTTACCATCAGGGTTGAATTGTTAGATTACATAAATGTGGTGTCTATTTTTTTCCAAATATTGCCATAGTGGGGATATATTTAGTAGTTGATAGACAATAGATAAAATCCTATGCACTTTTGGATTGATGCATTGACATATTACATGTATGTTAATTGCATCATCAAAATAAAAGCGTTTAAATACCATAACTATTGGCACATTTTTCATGGGATAGACATGGCAAATTATATTAAAAGTTGTAGTTAATTTTTTGTTTTGTTTCAACAGTATATGTTTTAAATCTCAAAATGTTTTGATAACCCTCCAAAATGTACTTATATATCAATGTTCAGTTTCATATGACTTCGACTATAATAGACTTCTTGGATTTCTTTACTGTTACACAATATAGGCCCTATCTCATGAATATTTTATTTGTAATTACTTTTGTAATATTTATAATGCTAAATGATTATACATCATTTGAAAAAGTTCAGTTATTTTGTGTCTCACCCATGAGAATGATATCTTTAATTTTGGCTGCAAAGCATAACAATGAAATTTTGTGAAAATCTCATTATTAGCAGGTAATATTATTTTATTGGTCTCTTTTTCATGCCTGGTAACAACAAGAAAAATGTAATAAATGTTTACAAGCATTTACATCAAAGAAGGGATGATTGAAGATTTATTGATAGCAAATTAAGGCATCACAAGAATGTGCAATCATGACTAACATACAAGTTGAACATTTATCCCCTAAGATTATTATACACTGGTATGCATGTACATGTAAGTGATAATATAATGAACACCTATATAAATCTCTTGAATATATCAGTACTCTGAAAATTTAACATTGAAGTCTTGTGTGAATTTATAGTATGCTTTTGTTTTAGTTACCACTACTAAGTATTGCCATTCATTTTCAAATATATAATGTCATGTTTTTATAAATACTAAATACTACTGCTGTGGCCAACAATGGTTAAAGTGAGCTAGTTTAATCAGCTGTTTAATACATAGTTATGGAGTTATGGAAAACTTGCAAGAAGCTAAAAGACTAACGACAGATTTCGAATATCATACTATAGAAACAATTTTTTTTTTTTAAATAGGTGAATTAATTGCTTTAAACTTAGATTTTACTTCCGTTATATTTTCAAACTGTGACTTGTGGCATTGCAAGCCACAATAGGAAGATAATATGTCTGAAGGATTCCTATATGTTGTAAGGATGACAGACATGCAGTCTTATTCTCGCTATAGACTTTTAATTTTCCTCTAGACTTAACAGGCTGCAGGTTATATCAGTATGGTCTGTCAGTTTATATTTACTCTGTTATCATGTACTATAGTTTCAACACAGCTATATATTGAAATGGTTCAAATGTCCAGGTACAATGTTATTCCACCCCACAGAATTTGAATGAAGAACAAATAGTCAGAATCTAGGCACAATTGGAAGTGAGAAATTATGTGACATAGAAGTACTCCAAAACACGTATGGATACAAGAGGGTTTCACCAAATTTAAAGAGGTCATTTGTGGCATTACCTTTGAATGATATTGATTGACCAGGAATAGCACTCAGAATCATGTGGTCAATTGGTCATATCGATTGCGTATAAGCTCGTAATATAGTCTACATACTGGTTGTGGTGCTATGCTGGTGACAGTAGACTTTGGATGAGCACAGTGAAAAGAGGGTACTCCTTGCATGCACATTTGGGTGTGATGTGATAAAATGTAAAATCATGGTGATAACAATTGTGCTAAAAGGATAGTGTGTGTACATTTCATTCACAGTAGTTCCTTGTTGAAAGCTTTGCTATTTTGGATATTCTCAGCCAAAGGTAATAGCCTTTTACTATGTATTTCTAAGCATTGTTCTGTCAATTCTCCAATTTTTCTTTGGTGTCAAAATTCTTTATCTTTATGACAGGGCTATTTCTTCAATGTTTTTGTACAGATATCTTTATCAGATCTACTGAAGCATAATGTTTCATCAAAATACAGTGTGAAGCTGATCTAGACCCTGAGGTGGCTAATCTGTCATGTCACATGAAATGCACCATGCCCTTATAATTAGTTAATGATCTATTATCAGAGTGTGCTCTACATTATTATGAGGATTATATACATGTACATGTAAATACTCCAGTGCATGGTTCCAAGGGCTAAAATTGAGAAAACCATGTTAAAGATTGACTATTTTTTTTAGGCGTTTGTGAATATTACTACTAATAAAGAAAGTAAACAAGTCAAGTTGTACAATAAGATTTGATTAGAATCATTGAAATTAAGTTATGGTAGTCTTGCAATGTTCAAGACAAGACATAGAAGTTGCATTTGTTTTTTACTGAACATGAATCTCAAAACCCACTATACTTGTCACAAATGCAAAGAGTTTTATTCCAAGTAATATCAGTCCAAGTGTTTGCTGTGCATTTTCAATGATCATGTAATGTTATAGAATGTATAATGTATTAATATTTAACATCGTCAAATAAACCTGACACCTGTCTGTGTTTCGATTAATAGAATACATATTCTTAGGTAATATAAACAACATTTTGATAAATATGTGTGCACATTTTATGCAATGACACTAACAAACATAAATCCATACAATATATAATATTAAGATGATTGGATAATATGAGTATACACCATGCAGACAGTTGATCAACTCCGCGAATTTAAAGCACACTGCAGGAGTTGTGATTCATGGTCCTCCTAGAATCTCCTCAGGATGTAGGCATGAGTAGATTACAAAATGATTGAGAAATGCTTCATATTGGACAGAGTGTGTTTGCAATATTCTGAATAAAAAGCGATTGAATAACTGCTGTTATAGCAGTAGATTATTTCAAGTCAGTCTCCTTTGGGCTATCAAAACAATTTTACACTGATATCAGTCAGTGCTTCCTCTATTGTGCTGTGCCGTTTATGTATATTGCCTATGAGTTTGAAAGTTGAAACAGATATAAGAAATACATTTTTCACCTGTCAAAGAATTGTGTATCTTTGCTGGTAAGTTGCCACATGGTACTAACCAAGTAACCTTTCAATTACCATTTGAAATTGTCATGTAATACCAATATTCATGAATAATTTTTTAACCTTCCAATGTGTTAGGTGTTTTAAAAAGATTTTGAGGTGACAATAAATTACTATGCCATTGCAAATTTAAATTAATAAGCCTATCAATATAACAGAAGTGCTAATAGCTTGATACTAGCTTACCAGTCTTCCCTTCACATGCAAAGCATGTGATCTGTAATTTTGATTAATGTTTTATTAGAATTGGTGTTAAAGAATAGAAAACAATAAATTAAATCAGTGCCATTATTTGTACAGAGATATATATGAATGGCGATTAGGTAAATCAGTGTGTTTAATAGCTATCATTAGATCTGATCTTAATGTTCTCTAAAAAATTGAAATTTGTCAAAGCTTTCTTTTTAGTAGTGGCAGACATGATATGTCATGTGTCAAATGTGGCATAAAATGAAGTGAACTGAGAACTTGATCATTGTGCAACAGAGTTCAATCAGTCTGAAGATGAAAAGCACACCCAAATAAAGCAATCAGATAAATAAAAGATGGCAACTCTATGTCTGATGAGGGCCACCTATAATGTATTCTGTTATGGTTTTAATAGTATGAAATGCGCTGCATAATTAATGCACCAGATAAACCTTCACATGAGATGAGCAAAAAGCTTTACTGATCTCCACTATCAGCACTGGGACTTCAGTTTCCTGGGAGCATAATACCGATTCTGAATGATCTGTCTCAATCATCATAGGTCTCCTCTGATGTGCATGAGTCTTACATTTTAAAGGTACATTTTCAGGGTGTTGATTAGGCACTCGCCACTCGCCCCTCGCCACAGTCAGCGAGTATGATTCCTTGATTCTAACACTTTAACCCATTCATATCGGCATACGCAAAACGTCAACACGTAATATAAACATTAGCGAACATTGCAATTTGACAGCTTTACGTCCAAGACAATAACTTATCTGGTGCCTCCATATATGCTTATTTTTTTACATAAATTGTACACGTGTATTCAGAATCGCATAGAGTTTCTTATTTTTACGACCCAGTAATAGGAATATGGATATGTTCGTCTAGAATATCTTCCAAACATGTGTCTGTTACCGGCCTCGATTAAAAATGACAGGTTCAAGATACACTTTAGAAAGACGAATTATAAAACAATGCGTGGTATTTGAGAAATATCCTTTCGTCCATGCCTTCATAATCAGTTTATAATTGATCCGACAAGTGAATTCTTGATGGTTATGTTATTGTAACAATGATAATCCATTCGTTTCACAAATATTTTCACTCTGAACCGATTTAACCACACGGCCATTTGTAATGCAAATGAGCCTTTATCACACACCGTAATATTTCAACACCGATTATAGCGCGATGCGATCAAGAGTAGCAGCTCAAACAGCGGGGCATTAGCCGTTATCACATGCCGCCTTTACGTCAAAACACCAACCGTAGTGCAGGTGCGATTAAGAGTAGCCTTTAAAAAAAGATGCTGTACGGATTTTTGATGCTAACACAAGTAATGTATTCTGTTATGGTTTTATCATGAATATTTAAATGGGCTGCATAATTAATGCACCAAATAAACCTTCATTCTGAGATGAGCAAAAGTGTTTACTGATCTCCACTATCAGAAACTGGGACTTCAGTTTCCTGGGAAATTAATACCGATTCTGAATGATCTGTCTAAATCATGTCATCATAGGTACATCCTCTGATGATGCATGAGTATTATGAAAACCCTTTTAAATAAAATTTTCAGGGTGTTGATTAAGGTATGGCACTTTTGTTGACACTAGTGTAAATTTCTGTTGTCTAGTGTTTACATTCAAAGCCAGGGACTTTCAGCCAAAATCAGCGAGTATGATTCCTTGATTCTAACACTTTAATAACTAAGGATGGCGAGTGTAAATTGAGAGTCATTTGCCACAGAAGAAGAGTGTTCTACTGAACGAGTCACATTCCCTGCATTTTAAATTCTGAAAAAGTAATGTAGTTTTAATTTCTATATAATATGTATAATGAATTTATGTATTAATGAGACTTTTGTCTGTTGATATCATTTGGAATTTTAAAGAAAAGAAAGAAATATTTGATCAGGAAAACTCGCATAACACATGAGCAACCACTTCTCTGCTGTTCGATGCTCAGGGGTGCTGTGTAATCTAATAATAATTCGGTCAAAAACAGTTGGTCTTCTGGGTTACCTATTTTGGGCTGAAATTTTACCCTAAAACTTGTTTAAGGCTGGAAGGCCAGCATAGTCACAATGCTTTTCTGGGTTATTTTGTTTAGTTGTCAGTTGGTTTTACAATATTTCACAATGCAGATCTGCTGTTGATCATTCTCTTGGAGAGTCAGACAAACATATTTAACATAAACATATAATTAGATAAAAGACTGTGAAAATGGACATTTATTACAGGATGCGCTTGATTTTTAATTGGGTGAACGAAGGGGCATAGGGGAACAAGGGGAATGCACTTTTTATGACCAACGGCTGTTTTCTTGTACACTATATGTATATAACATAATGTGGAACATTTGTTGAATGGGAGAATAGAGATCTCACATCTTTATGTATATATAGTGTGTGTGCATGCGGGGGTGCGTGCGTGTAAAGCAAAGTCTGTTTATATGATCCTAATAGACTTGTAAACCATACATTCTAATCACCATGAAACTTAGGCAAATTATCGTGCATATCCAAAGGTGGCTTTCTTACCCAACAGATTTAGCAACTTAGTTGAAATCTAAAGATGTAGATTACAATTTTTGGTGCCAACATCTATACTATGTGCTCTCTAATATTGACAACTCATCGAGCTGAGATGAAATGCTCCTATATATTGACTTGTGTTCAAGGAAACATGGGCAAGTCCAGAGCACAAAAAAAAAAATTAAAAAACGGGTTGTTTAGTAAGCATTTCGATTAGAATCATGGGCTTTTTATGTGAAGTTCATGCATTTAAAGTAATTATATTTTGATACATCAAATCAATGTACAATATTTTGTTGATCAGAGACTGACGTCACTGGACTTGGCACATGGCCGTCCAAGACTTGCCATTTTGTGACGTCAGCTAGTGCCACTGTGATGAGTCTCTAGACTATAATTAAGCTTTACTATGGTAGCTTTTATTTTTTATAATTTCAAATGATTAAGTTGATTATAGTAATACTGTTGATATTTTATTGCCTTTGGAAAATGTCTGGTCAGGATTCTATAAATGGTCCACTTTTTATGGATAGGTCTTGGGTAATTCTAATCGGTCGCAAATTGCAGAAGTACAGGTCAGGTTGCTGGAGGTAGTGATCTGAAAGTGCCCATGATCTGGTGTACATTTTATGTCCTGTTAACAAGCAAATCAACAACGTAAAGCACAGTTATGAAGCTTGTAATGTGTGTAGTAGCAATTGTGTGCATATTAGTAGTAGTCAAGTGAATATGCACTTGTTAAACCAACAATAGACGAATATGACAAACAAATATATGTTGTTCTAATCACATTGCTCATTGGAGTGAGTCATATGCATTTTAATAAACATCCAATTTGTGTCTTTTATAATACATTTTGAAACCTGCTGATCCTAACATGTGGTTGACATGTGCAGATCCGGGTTTTCATTATACTATGGCTAGGGCAACCATGAATGCAAGTATGAATTCAATGAGAGCCACATGCACAAATGAGCTGTTCCACACGCACAAAATAAACATCTGGGGGAAAAAGTGCTCAATGTGTGTAGGGTAAGGGGGTCGGGGGATGGTGCTGCATCCCCCATCTGGATCTGCAGATATCTGTTATTTTTTTGTATAGAAAGTTTCACTGTTAAAAGCTATCATTTAAAAATGAACAAATGTACATTGCAGACAATGTGACATTCCGTTTCCCTGTTGCCATTCAGCATCTGTTGTGGGGGTGAAGATCTGTACATGTGCTTGGTCACCAGCATGGTCTTGAAATACATGGTCAATATGTTTTGGTAATAACAAAGGTGGCAAACTTGGCAGAAGCTCTACATGAAGCAAGTGCAACTGTTAATGTTCGTACTGTTATTGTTGGTGTTTATGTTGCTTGACTTGGATTGAGCGAGAGAAATGACTTGATGAAATTGAAGTGGGACAGGGAAAATAAGATGTGTTTGAAGGTTATCTGTTGACACTCTCTTGAATATGAATAATGAAGTTGATAAGTGATACAGAGATGTGAAGGGGTGTTCCAAATAAGGATGTCCTGATTGCAAGGCTTTACTGCAGTTGTAGCCTCATTATAGGAGCTGTTCCATAAATTTATCTAACAAGATAACACTTGTCATTAAGCAAATTCCAATGACTTTTATGGTGATGTGAAGAGTCAAAGAAGTTGTGTAGAGTGTCCATAATATAGTGGATATGAAAGCATCATCCTTGATAATAAATTTCAATTGCATTCTTTAGTAAAAGTATGTCAGGTAAGTTCCAAGTGCAGCATGGGAGTGTCCGTTCGAGTGAATTTACGATATAGGAAGCGAGTATTTTTGAGTTCGGAAAAAGCACACGAATGCACCATAAGTGAACCTCAATTGCATAACCATTTATTATTAACTGATACCTTTGAAAACAGCGATTGCTCCATATATACAGACAGTAAGAGTAATAATCACAAATGAGCCCATCTGTGACAGTAGCCACCTGGTTCCATTATAACAGAGTTAAACATTGCTGGTGCTGAATCTACAGTGTTATCTTTATCATGTGAAAGTTGTTTTTGTGATTCTTACTTTAGACAGTTACTGTTTTGTTTTGAACATTAATGTGTTATTACTTTGGTTTTGGCACAATTCATTAAGATGCACTTTCATGATGGTGCAATTAGCACTTGGCAAATTTTGATCCTGATTCCAAGAAAAGTTTTTGTTGGAATGTAGATGTTACATAATGACGTGGGAAGTGCTTTATGGTTTATGGATAAGTGTGTGACATCAAGTTATGATTAGATTGCTCAGTGAGCGAAGGAAGAGTGGAATATTTTGATTGATATAAACTCTATTTTCAATAACCATTTACCATAAAAGAGGTTTTATCAAGATGTTATTGGTAGTGCAATATTTGTCCAGCCTTATAAGTGCTTTTCACTAACTAAAGCGTTTGTCACTGGATACTTTTAGACGAGGTTTTGTTTGTTTTGGACCCTGTGTGGAAATCTTTATAGTGAAACACAAACAATCCATGAATTCTGAATTTAAACGAACTTGTATATGATATGCTTGAATCTTAAAAGAGAGTATACTTATTTCCTTTACCTATTTTATAGATTACATGTTCGGTTTTGGTATAAAAGGGATTTTTCTACACATGCCAATCGGCTGCATGGCAAAAGAAGAGGATATTGTAAATGTACTAAAATATGATGTGGATAAATAAAAGCTATGCCTTAAACATTTTTATGTTAATGATAGGAAGATAACACATTTTAAATTGAAACATTGAGATATTTGCTGTATTTTTTCTTCTAATCATTCTCTTTCCATTATACCATTTTTGGAAGGGAGTAGTCTATCGATTGGCTTTAGACTTCAGTACACAAACTTTACAATGTGATTGGCATCAGCAGAAGTGTGCGGATGAGGTGCAGGGGCTGCAATGGTAATTGCAAAACTTAAACTGATTTAGATCTAATGATAAGCTTCAATCATAAATGCTGTTTAGACCAAGAAATGGGTGTATACTAATTACAAGACCTTGGGCAGCAGAGTAATGAAAGAACTTGTATGGATATTTAAATATATATTAGCCTGAAAATGTGCAACACTTGAATAGATATTTGGTTACCTCAGGACTTTAGTTTTCTGATAACATGAATTACATACTTAACGTGGTACCATTAACATATTTGCCATGCAAGTATTTGTAGTTCAAGCTGCACTGTGATAGTTCTTTATAGCCAGACTAAATTTGGCTTTAGTGTCAACTTTGCTCTTAATTAAGTGATAATTACATGAACATTATAATTATCATCTAACTTACGGAATATAATTGTAGCTCAAACTGATATTGATGGCCAGTGTCAAGTTTGGAGGCAAAGATTAATACAAGGGTTATGTAAAACATGCCTACTGTGAAATTATTACATGTATGTAGAAATTGTGCATAAAATTGTGAAAGGAATTCATTATGTATATAAATATGTTTTTATGATTTTATACAGAAGTGTTAGAATAGAACATCTTCATTCAGTGGATATTGAGAGAAATGAAACAATACTTGATTATTTGAACATGAATTAAGCAACATTGGATTTTACATACAAAGATAATGTTTACAAGGCTAAATGTTGCATTTGAAGTCTAACCTTTAAGGAAAAACATAATTTCAAGCAATGGGAAAGGTAATAATTGCATTAATACATTCACTTAGATAATTATTGTCACAAGTGCTTATTATTGTGCCTATGGCCCCATAATTCCATAGTCTTTCGAACAGTACACACCCAACAGTCAGATGCAAGTTCATTGACATGTGAAGCAGCATCTATTGATCCATACCAGCTAATTTCATTGTGTTGGAACAGAACAATTTCACAGCATTGAGAATAGATTTTGATAAATATATTAAAGAAGAAAACTCATAGACTTGAGAATTGGTTCATATAGAGAACTTTACAGATTAGTTTCAGATTGTATTCTAACTTTCTCTGTTGCTATCAAATCTGATTGACTATTAAACCCGTTTTTATACCTATATCTAGATGGAAAATATACTGCAGAAAATTGTATATTTCAACCATTGAATAAACATAGAACTGTACACACATGCATCAAAATATTGAGCATATGAATACATAATTGTATGTAAATGTTATTTGAAGAGTCACTGAAGCTCATTGTGTTATTTATTATTTACATATAGGCTCCCTATAGTGGTGATATCGGAATGTCTTTATTTATGAAAGAGCTATGTCAATACTTTTTTGCTTTTCAAATAGTTTATACACTTCTAATACGTTAAAATACATGTACATGTACATGTCCAAATATTCTGGGTCAGGATACTGTACTTATCTATTTTTATGGCACGCATATTATCACTTCTCTATTTTTATTTCTTTTCTGCTATTTATGCCAAAATCAAACATATATTTTTAAGCTTTTCGATACAAAAGTATCCTTTTCAAAATAACAACTTCCTAACAACAATATTGACATTAAAGCAAAAGTCTTTCTTTTTTTTTCTTTTTTTTTTTTTTACTAAAATTATAATTAAAAATAGAGAAATGAAACCATATGCTACATACCAACTACACAGTATTACATATTATCACTGTACCCATTTTATTGGTAGGTGTTCATGATAAGTTGGCATCCCATAAGCATGAGTTTGCTCAACATCCAGCTGTAATATGAACCTATAGTACATGTACTGTATAGGGTTATTTGAAATATTATCGATGCTACTCTTTTAGGGAGCAGAGTTCAGTTTCATAGCTGAACTGCAGAAAATAATATTCCACATTCCAGGACAGTCCATTTAAAGTACATGTATCATTTTATTGTGATTATTGAAGACAATCTTTCTTCATGCTAAGGCACTTCTGTTCAAGGGCCCTAGCATCATGGGAAGGGGGAGGCGGGAGGGGGTATGTAATACTACTATGATTTACAAACACGATACCGATCCTCTATGATTTACAAACACTATGCCATACTCATTACTTTAAACAAATTTGCCCATTTACTACTATATAAAAGGGTAAATAACAGAAGAAAGACCAGGGGAGCCAGGCCATCCGTTTTAGGCTGAATTTATGCTGTAATATATACTTTATCACTTCTCATTATTGAAATAACCTGATACAGTCCTATTCAATTATAACTTACTAAGTAAATGTTTTATCAAACTTCCACAGCTTCATTTGTCAGTAATATGATTAGGAAGTTGTCTTTGATTAGCTGGATTTAGTTAAGTTTGCATTACCATAACCAATGTTGAAGACTTTATTTAGTATTTGTAAAGGTGATTGATAAGACCTGTAGATCATCTGCTATTATGTTACTCGTATTGTTTGTTATACCAGGTTATTGTAATAATATATATCAAATAAATAGTAAATCTTAATGCAAACATCACTAATTCTAGCCGATCAAAAACAACTTCCTGATTGTATTACCCAGGAGCTATGGGAATTTGGTAAAAATATTCAAATTGTGATTGCATAAGAATGTGTCAGCTTATTTCAATAATTTGAAGTAATAAAGTATATACTACTGCTACTAGAGCAAAAATCCAGCATAAAAAGGGATGCCCTGGCTCCTCTGGTCTTTGCTGGCCTTTCCCTGGTTAGTTACCCTTCTATACCATACTAGTAATGTGTATTGTATAGTGTTTATAAATCATAAGAGTATACATACCATCTCCCTCTCCCACGATGATGGGATCCATGCTTCTGTTCAAACTTTATTTCATCCCTAACCTGCATCATTTCTCTTTAAGCTTTAGATGGCATTTCATGTGGGTGTAGCTTCAAGTTACAGCACTTTAAATTTTAAGCAGCAGCTAAAGAAAACAGTGTTTGATCACCCCAAAATGATTGTCATAAAAATGAATTTCATATACATACCTTCATACCTTCGCACATATTTCGAAATCTAATTGTGATCCCATTTCAGATGGCTTTTCGCGTGCGGAGCTCCAAGTTCCGGCACGTTTTCGGCAGTGCAGCCAAGAAGGAGCACTGTTACGAGTGCATCAAGATAACGAAGAACGCGCACGACAGCAACTTCTGCGCCGTGAACCCGCTGTTTGTTGCCGTAGTGATTGAGTCAGCTGGAGGAGGAAGCTTTGTCGTCCTGCCTGTTGACAAGGTATCGTACTCTGGTCTAGATAACTTAAACAGTACAATAGCAGATCCAGAAGGTTGGGGAGGGTCCTAGGCCTCCATATTCTGCCAATTGTTTTTGTTATTATGACCGGAAATTTGACCATTTACCACACAGGTATGTCATGTATATACATAACATGCCTGTATTTATGTTCTTTATGAGGAACTTGGATACAGTGCAACCACTTGAAACTCTTTATAGGCGCAGAAAGTGAAAGTTATAACTTTCATATGATTGTAAAATTTATTGGCAACCAAAATCGTGTGAAATGTGTTGTCATGTGGATGGATAATATACGAAAAGCCATTTGTAGTGTTTGTTATTAATTTAGGTCAAAAATAGCATAAATAGGTATGCAATTCTTGCTTTGATCTTAATGTGCAAAGTGAAATATGCAAATGATTACTGAGCCTGGTAGCAAATGAATATATATATATGTTTTTCTGTTAATGTTGAATATATCTGTGCACATTTTTTATGGCCAAATACAGCAACCTTACAGCTTTACATGGTTCCTGCAAAATGTCCCTGAAATATGAGAATTTAGTAATTGAATCTGCAGATGATTATACATGTAAGTTAGCTGCAGGCACTAAGAAAACATTTAATTTTGTTCACCTGATAGTAATTAGATGGTGTAAGGTGTAAACGAGAGTTTTGCCAGTGAAGTGTATGTATGTTAAAATAACTTGGATGTGTTGAGTAGAAAAAGAAGTATTCTAAACTTTCCCATGGTTTTGGTGTGAGTTGTTTCCAGAAATTAGTATTCATAAATGTCAAAAATATGTCCGAGCTGTAACAAAGTCAGTGGAAAGAATGTGGGCTTAAATAAAAAGTTAAACTTTTTATGATATGGTTACTGTGTTAAACTATAAAATGTACGTTTATCTGTCAAAGTGTTCTTTCTGACAGGTTTTGATGTATCCTTCTATAATATGTTCAATGGACAAACAGAGAGTGACATAAGCGCTTTCGTGTTCACCATGATGTACAAGGTTTGCTTGGGCAACAGCCAGACGCCAATAATGTTTGAAACTGTCACTTTTATGACAGGTTTGTGGCTGCACAGCTTATGCCTTTTAGAAAGAATTTATTCATTGTTTCCCAATTTAGAAGAAAAAAATAGATTCTAGTGAACATTTCTCCTTTTTGCAAAATAACTTTATCGGGGAACAATAGTAGATTGTAGATTGACCTTTTTTAAATTGTTTGGATTCTTTGTACTTGGTAATCTCTTTCTGTTTGTAAAACAAATATTTAGATTTATTAGGATCATCTTTTTATTGCAAGGATGCTGTTTGGGAAAATTGTGATGAGAAATTCACTGTTGCAATTTGAAAATTGTTAAAATTGGCATTTAACATGACTGTTTTTCAATTGACTAATATAAAACAATCACCCTATCCAGAATTATTGTTTAGAATGATGGAACCAGATGTTTGTATTGTTTGACTCATCATATACCCATTCGTCACTCTGGTAGCCACTTTCCTGACAGTGTCGAAATATTAGCACGTGCATGAGAAACAGATGTAATATGTAACAAAAGACAGAAGCTTGCCATTTTATGTTACGGCAGCTGATGTATTTCAGATGTTAAAGTACATCTAAAGCTTCAACAATTGTTTATATTTATGCAATCAATGCTGAGAAGAAACAGTTTTAGATAGTATCATGTGATCAATACATGCCAAATGTTGGGGTAAAAACCATCAAGTACTAGAATGAAGTAGCAATCATTATCTGATTACGTTCAATATGTTTGTGAGTACACACAAGACGCGTGTGTTGTTTTCACATGTGGTGATCATAATTTCAATGAAAAATTACTTGACAGCCAAGCATTATTGTTCAAGCATAATACTGTATTGGCTAATAAGGAAAAGGTAGATTGATTTTATTGCAGATCGATGTCCCCCACCCTTGAGTTAGAATCAGAGTCAGCTCAACATCTGTAGCCACTTGACTCATTGATATGAAGAGAATGCACATAATAGTTATGAAGATTATTCTTGGCATGTTAAAAAATCCTGTGCTTGTCGAAGCTCATCAGTCAGCATGGCATTATGTATGTGATGACTGATGATGGATTATTAAATTTCATTGATGATATCATTTCCACCCTATATTACCTGCCAAATGGGTGCACACAAATGGGGGATGGAAAGTCGGGTGTATTTGATGTGATATATCTACCATTTTTTTTATATCTCCAGTTAATAGATAATATCTTCTAATATTGAATAATACATATCAATAGTATCATATATCTTGCATAAGATCATAATATTTACGTAATACAAAGTATAATAGTAGCTATGACATTTACATGTCAGCAGTTGTAAGGCAAAGTATTTAGTATAAAATAAACATCAACACATAGTGATTATCAAAAATATTTAGCACCACCCCTGTCCGTCTAAGAGCATGCTCTAAAAAGAGAACAGGAATAGCTTCCTATGTGTACTCACTGAGGAGTTGAGAATGAACGTCTGTGTAGACCATCTCTCCCTGTGTGTGATTTTGTAGAGGTAGAGTTGAAGATCAAATGTATTTCATGTAACTAAGTAGCTTTTACATAGCGTTTATGTTGGTTATTTATTGACCGTTGTAGCTAAGTTAGTTGTAAACAAGGTGAACATCAATTAGGCGACTTGCCTTTCATTGATAGTTGAACGAGTTCAAGACTCACTAAAGGCAATAACATATTCTTACTCTGAAGAGGTTTAATATATTTGATTGCACATTGTATTTTATTGCATTGCATTACCTTAAGAGTTGTCTTGGACAGGCAAAATGGGTCTTCTGGTAATCGTGACAATCCCTGAATATCAAGGGCTCAATATATATTGCTCAAAACTTGTTTTGTTCATGCCATGAACTGATATCATATAGAGTGTTATGACAGTACTACTGGCACAAAGATTTTCTAAGTGGTGTCTCAGACATTATATTTTTGTTGCGTCTTTCCAAGATTCCTGTGTTTCATGAATTAGAAACTTTTTATTTTATCAGTGTATATAAATAGTGTGATTTGAGCATGAGTTCCTCTTCCTCATCTGACGGATTGAATGATTCAAGAGCTGAGGTTATCACCTGGCCTACTCAACTATAAATACTGCACACAAATGTTACATAAAATAACATGTGTTCATTTTTTTGGAAAGATTCACTTTCTTTCGAATGAAAAGCTTCTTTTCAAAAAAGATGGCACTGATCACTTTCAAACATATTTAAACTATTATTAGATATTGGAGTGCACTGCCTGGATGGATTTTACATGTACTTGGTAATCGTTGTGCATACATGTATATCAGTGTCAAATCTATAACAAGATCATATTGCATTCTAAACATTAATCTGACTGGTACAATTCAGTCATATCTCTGAAAAGAGTAGATGTTGTTCAATCATAGATGGAATGAATAACATTGTTTCTTATCACAGGCTCAATGATCTGTGCATGCAGCATTGCCTTGGGCAACTGATGATCACTTCTTTGAGATTCTGAAGCTGACAGCGATTCAAAACATTGCCAGCACTCATCTTAGAGGCGTGAATTTATGTAGATAGTGTGTATTTAAATATTGCAATCTTTATGGCATTATTGTGCCTACAAATTCATATTTAAGTCTTGCCTAGTATTATCTACAGATGCTTGTCTTACTAGGTACTGTACATGTATATTAGTTTTTAATTTTTCTGAAATTGATTCTTTAGTTGACCATTTTATGTATGACATGGGAGATTATCACTACTAGTAGACAAAAAAGAAAACGGGCACCAGCTATAGAGCAAGACTCACTAAATAAGGGACCAATGGGAATATACACATATGGGGCATATAATGTGATGTGCGACCAGGAGTGTTTTCTTAGTTCCTGATCTACCAAAATAGTAGCCTTTACCATAAGCAAGTATCGCAGATTTTAAGATGAGTAAGGAAGTTCGTATGACCATTGAACACGCCGTAGACAGACGAAGAAAAGAATGTGTACAAGCACAACATCCTATCCAGATATATACCAAAGAATATGACCTCTCATATGTTTTGGCATTGCCCAGGAGGAATACTCGTGGATTCAGGGCTTTTTCTTTTCAACTGTGCCTCCTGTCCTAATTAACCAACCTACCCCCACCCTGCATCCCTCCCACCTTTTTATTGAGAATGTGGGTTAGTCAGTCTGAGGCATTGCCTGCTTCATTGTTTCAAACACATCCAAATCTTCTGCCTTTAAGGCTCAATAATTTTAGTTTATAGGTTGTTAGTCAGAGAATAGTTGTGCATTTTTTAAACTATGGTGTTCACACTTATAACCAATTGTATATTGTGTCGCAGACCAAACAGGTAACCCGAAAGATAAGTTACAGAATGCTGTACAATTTCATCTTTTTATGTGAAAAAAAAAAAGATAATATTGGTACATGTAAAGAAACATGATTTACTGAAATATTCTACCTATTTAAGTCTACCTAGCAAGTGTTCACAAACAGGAGACCTGCTTGCTCCTCTGTATTTGGCTTTGAGTTCAGTGCTGTTGTTGATGTCTCAATCTGTTGCAAAAAAAGTATGCAGAAAAAGAGACCTACTTTTGCAATATTTCGAATGATTATAAGTTAATGGTAAATAAAGTATCTGTTGTCTGTTACGTACATCGAAATTATATGTTCAATGGGTCCTAAATTAATGTTAATAATATGAAAGAGACTGCTACTATTTCAGATTATGCATGTGGAAACCTGCATCCCCAAAGATACAAGGTTTACCTGTAAGATCATCAAAGTTACATATTCATTGTATTGTTATGGGCTAATGTCACACATAAGCAGACAGTCAGACATTAAAAAGTATCTGTCGAAAAAGGCGCATTGAATGTGTTATTCTGCTATTTCAGACTGGCCGTGTGGACATCAACACGCCCAAGGTGTGTGGTCACTCGGGCCCCGTGCTTGACATCAAGTGGAACCCGTTCAACGACCACGTCATCGCGTCCTCCTCGGACGATGCAACCGTACGTAGTACTTCTTGTGTGTCTCTGTGTGTTGTGAGCAGACACCAATCTTGTATACATGTCTAAATGACGAGCCGATCTGCCACTGACTAATATAGTACAGTAAATATCCATCCTAATGCACACGTTTATCCACTTGCCCATTTTATAACCTAAATGCCCACAGGCCTTTTGACTGTCCAATAAGATACAATGAAATGACTTGTGGGGCTACCACAGAGCCAGTATTAATTTAATGTTTAATCTGTAAGAAGCCAGTATTGATTTAAATGTAAATTTTGCACTTGATATATAAAACGTCATTTCACTGTTGCTAGTAATCAAAGTGATGTGCTCCAAACAACATGGACATTTATATGGATACAGCACATAACTAACATGAAATTCTTAACCATTAGATTGCTTATTTCGCTCATAGAACATTTAGATAAATATGTGGTGAATCATTCAAAAGAGCATCAATAAAAAATGGAATGCAAAGTTGGCAAAATAGTTGAAATGACATTGATGTGATTGCTTACAGTCTGGCTTTAAAATGTTTGTTTCAAGGATATTCATGCATATACGTGTACATGTAACTAACTTTGATTTAGAAAATATTTTTTGTTAAGTAGTTTCAATTTCATTCTGGTGAAATTACTGCGGAATTTATGGCCATATATTTGATAAAGAGCATCCCGCTCTCATATACCACTGAGAATATGAGTGTGTGCATTCCTTCCCAATTATATGCCTATAATCAAGTTTGAGCCCATGAGGCTACAAAGAGAAAAAGATAGAGTAGATGGTAATTTTTTTTATACAAATCATAGTATTTCAATAGACTTCAACAAGCAAAATGAGTTAGATATACCACAAAAATTTACATTCTAGATTAGTATATTTTTGTCTCTGAAATGCAATATCATATATTATTTTTATCGTCAGGATAATCTACAGGCATTTGCTGTGATGATATGTAATTGTTAATCTGTTAATGAAATTTTCTGGCTGCATAAAAAGATCTCAACATGTGTTTCGTCTAGTAGATAAAATACATGTGTTTTACCACATGAAAAACGGTTATGATGCATGTTGAAGACATCTTTACGACCATAGTTATTAGCAGCCAGATCATTCATGTTACAATTAGATAGTTGCACCATTTCTTGCACTATTGCAGATGGTTTTCATAGACAATATCCAGAGAACTGAAAATAGAGTCTTCAACCTCAACGTACATATTTTATGATGTCAAAAACCCAACTCCTATATACATACATGTACACAATGTATTGATATTTTTACTATTTTGTTTTCAGATCAAGCTGTGGCAGATTCCCGATGGTGGTCTCCAAGAGAACCTCACTGAGTGGGTGGTGGATCTGCACGGTCACCAGCGCCGGGTCAGCTACATCGAGTGGCACCCCACGGCAGAGAACATCCTACTCAGCGCAGGATACGACTTCAATGTAAGCGTGTAGTTCAGGATGGTCGTTATTTTGCATAGTAAAGAACTGCACCATATGGAGTTTGCTGTCATTTAGAGGGATGCTATGCACAGAATATGATCTGATCATAAGCATACAGGTATAGCATAAACGACTAGTAACTTCCAAACCCCATAAATTCAAATTTCCTTCAAGATTGTTGAGGCTCTTGACATGTGAGCAGGTTTCCAAATGGGTATTGAGGTTAACTTGCTAAAAGAGAAGATGGGCACTTGCATGAAGGGATATCTTTGATGACTGTGCATGGTATTGTTCTGGAATTAGATAATGAATTTTCTCTATTACACTCCAGCATTCAATGTTGTAACCTGGGAAAACAGCATCATGTAAGGAGTCAGATTCCTATCTAAGAATGTATAAAATGTACCATGCACTATGATGTAATGGGATTGTCATCTGTTTTCCTCATACCAAGCACTCATTAATTCCCATGATAGGAAATCTAGTCATCAGTTATATCTAGACGTCTATAGATTCTGAAAAATAAACAGAAATCTGAAAAGCACACTTAACTTTTCACATGTAAATTAGTAGATATATAACATTAATGGTTTGTTATATTTTTAGATGATGTATATCAAACGTGTTACCGTATCAATACAAAGGTCATTGGACAAGCTGCTAACTCACATAATCTATTTGTCTGGCACCTTTTATATGGTTATACATTTATTCTGTTATACATGTACCTTTATACTCATATCATCATGCTCTTATAGACATATATTTCAAGCAGCATACGCCATTCTCATCTCTGTAGTAGTTTTGCCATGTTGATGGCAGAATGACCAGACATTATATCAATAAATGGTTACACTGTTATGGTGCTAATATGTATAACAAGCTGAAAATTAACCTGTGTGGTGAATGTGAACATTGCATCCAAATTATGAGCATCTCAGGTGTTCATGCTGCATGATCCAGTGTCATTCTCACATATATTTGTATATTGATTGCTTGATGTGATATGAGTGACCAAGACTCATCAGATTCTGTCGAAAAGTGTCAGACCTAACAATGGTCACTAATTCCCTAAATATTACCTTACAACATGTTTTAATTATGCTATATAAATAGATGCTCGCTGTGATTAGAATAAAATGCTGGTAATACTCAGGTTGAATATAAATCTAGGTATTGGCAATAATTGAACCTTTTTAATCATCTCTCTCTCCCTTTCTATGCAGTGAATCCTAAACGAAATCACCGGGATTGTTGCCAAACTACAATTACATCTACTAAAAAAACATGGCTGTGCTTAAACAAGATAATCTTGGGTTAAAACTCCAGCACGAGCTGTAGCCCTAGTTCAAACACTTAACTCACTCTCCATTTCATTTTATCCTGTCAATCAAAATACCACTATGAGTGTGGCCAAACTAAAATGACAATCTTGATGGTGAAAAAAAAAGACTCAGAACAACAAAATCTTGGCAAAACACTAGTGCTACCTGAATTAATCTATACTTGTAAAAGATGATTCCTACTAAATTTGTCAAAACCATCGCAGCATGACAGTTAACCTACCTAATGGAGATTTTTCCTCCCCATATTGTATAACGTTACATATAAATTACAGCCTTCGTCTGTTGTAGTGTATCTTATGGAACACGGAGACGGCTGAGCCCATCAACATCATCTCTGTGCACACGGACACAATCTTCTGCATCGCGTGGAACCGCGACGGCAGCCTGTTTGCCACCACGTCTAAGGACAAGATGCTGCGTGTGATCAGCCCGCGTGACGGCAACGTCATTAGTGTGAGTCACTAGCATCAACACAATTCACACTCTGAATAGACCGTGTCCCAGAATTTAATAATTGCCGTAATGTCATGTAAATAGTATAAATATCTTTATAAAGCTCAATTAAACTAAATAAGCTTTCAAAAAGAAATGCAGATCAGAGTGGCAGATTCACCAATCACCCCTTCCAGTCTAAGATTTTACTAATGTTAATACTGCATATTCTAGTATGTTGGTCTTGGTTTTGTAGGAAGGGCAAAGTCACATGGGTTCGAAAGCATCTAAAGTAGTTTTTGTTGGTGATAAGAATCGGCTGTTCACTACGGGTTTTTCTAGAACTAGTGAGCGAGAATATTCAATTTGGGATTACGTGAGTAAAAAATTACCTTATATGAACTACTCATTGCTAATGGGCAGTCTGTATTGATGTTTTTTTAGCCTTGATCAAAATCATAATCTTCATTTTGTATATTTTTACAAAGGTTAAGCAAGGTAAGAATAATACTCTTGCTTTTTTCAGAAAAATTTGTCCAAACCTCTGCGGCATGACACGATTGACTCTTCAAGTGGAGTTTTGTTCCCATATTTTGACTACGACACAAATATAGTTTACGTTGCTGGAAAGGTGTGTATTTTTAAAACTTCTGTAACCACAATATTTCATTGTTGTGTGACACCGATCAAGTTATTTGAAAAGTAGAAAATTTATTAATGAATGTAAACAAAATATATATATCAAAAGCTATAAATTATGAATTAGATATACCAAAATAGATTCTAAGTCTGAGTGTTATTATTCGTAAGGACTTTTGATGTTAAATGATAAATGGAAATCACATAAATTGACCTTTTGTAATTCCATGGTGGGTTTTAGATAACATTATTCACTGTTTATCATGCTCAATTTCATACAATCTCATTGCTCCTGATTTTAGACCACCGTTGTAATTAGGAATTATTGCATACGTGAATAAACAGCACTAAAGTCACTGTTTATTAAGTCGAATTATTATATAATTATAAAAATTATAACAATAAGTGATGTGCAATTGGGTAGGTTTGAATGCAATGTATCAACACAATAGTCAGAAATAAGCAACTCATCTTTATACTCAAATATTGAAAGTGATGGATTAAGGAGGATATTGAATTGTTCTCACAAACTTATATTTTGAATGGCTCATGGTAAGTTTGACTTGTCACATTTTAGATTTTTTGCAAACAAAATTGCTGAATGTTGAAATTAAAATCTTAAACTGGCTTTTTTTCATCACCAGGGAGATGGAAATATCCGTTATTTTGAGATTGTAGACGACTCACCTTATATTCACTACCTCAACCAATACCAGTCAGGCCTGCCCCAGAGAGGTCTCGGTAAGTGTCATACTAATGAGGTAATGTTTCAATTCATAATGTACCCAGCTTAGTTGTATATTTTGAGGACATTGTCTGGTCAGTGGCATGATTTTCAGATATTGTTTTCTTTAACTATTGTTATTAGAAATGTGCTGCTCTCTTATCCTAATCTAAGGTAATTTATGTCATATGAAATAATATGATAATGTGTATTTTTTCAGGCTACATGCCAAAGAGAGGAATCGATCCTTCGAAATGTGAAATATTCCGCTTCTACAAACTTCACACAGTGAAGACATTGGTAGAACCTGTGGCTATGATCGTACCCAGGAAGGTAGGATTGTTCAGTTGCTGATAACTTTTTAGCATGCAATATCTTGAGAAACTTAGCAATTTTCACACCAATCATAATGTATGATATAAAACTATTGTAAATTGACTTAATGTTTGTTCTTAGCCCTTAGAAAGTGAAGGAAATGTTTCACTTGTGGCTACAGGTGCATGTATTTCAACATTAGGCTCACCCTTGATTATCAACAGATATGTTTATACAATATACAGTAATTTGCATGTATTGCATAGTAATAGACTTGTTTTCTTGTGGAAATATTCAAGAACCAAAACAGCCGGCAGGTTGTATATATCAAGGTGTACAACACGTGTATCAAAATAGTTACTAAAATCTTAGCACCATTGCCGCCACCAGGGGGCATGCATACCTGTTAGTCTCGATGATACTGTGGCGTAGCAGGAGGAAATTTTAATGACTGATAATTGTTTGTCTAAAACATTCCCAGAACTCCCAGAATGTAATTATCTGTAGCGACCTGGTGGCCGATATGATAACTACGATAGACATACCCCGGTAGTCGTGTATGTGCGTGGTCACATTGTCATCTCCACAAATTACCTTCCGCCAAAATTTATCACAAAACCTAGGTTATAATGTATCTGTGAAAATTCTCACTGTCCAAAAGTAAAACACCTTTTCCCCACTAAACAGGCTTGCTTGCCTTTCAAAAAATCATTGGGTCATCTGAAAGAGAACATGACTTTACAAACCTCCAGATGACTTTGCTGATAATTGCATACAGTGTCACGAAAATTCTTAATGCATGACCATCCAACCCACCTGGGACTGGAATATCAAAATTGGATTGATAATTGCTTTCAGTCAGAGATGTTCCAAGAAGACCTGTATCCTCCCACAGCCAGCCTTTGTCCCTCTCTCACTGCTGACGAGTGGATTTCTGGCCAAAACAGAGAACCAATCTTAATGTCACTCAAGGTAATGATTTTGTCGCAACTTGGAAGTTGTATAACTGAAAAAACGTGCGGTCAAGTTCTGCCTGGATTTAGTCTTTTATTATCCAAGCTTCTCTTTCATATATTACAAAGTGACTTGGTATGAATAACCCATATATAAATAATATGAAAATAAGCCTGGACTTAACGGATTGTTTAAATATTGCATTTCTTAGATTTATACTTTGTTTTGTTTTTTTATTGTCTAGCGATATGTGTTCATTTAGAAGTTCAAAATATACCGTAGAATGTGCATTCTGCTTTCAACCTTGATATGCTAGCCAATATGCTGACGTTTGCTATCAGTCAGTACTAGATGTATGTGTATTAGCAATAGTCATTACTAATGATAGATTAGGTCTGAATGATATTAATTTAATATAATATTGACACCATATATAACAATACAAAATTTATTGTTCAAAAGGAGTCTTTCCTAATATCATTTTGGGTTCTTTTTTTTAGATAATAGTATTATGTAGTAACTAAACCCTCTTAACATAGATAACATCAAGTATGTGTTTTAATGCATCCCTTTTCTTTGTTTACATATTTGACCAAATTTGTTTTATATTTTGTAAAAGGATGGCCAAATTATTTCATCCCCAAAATCAAAAATGGGAAAAGCAGTTCAAAGAAAAAAGGTACAGTGGAATAAAGCGAATAAGTAGTTGGCATTTTATCACCAAAGCATATCTTTAGCTTGTATCTCTTTGTAATAAAATTTTCAACCTTTCAGTCAAATAATGATTGTTAAATGTTTCATGAATCTTCACGTGACCATGAATGTAAATACGCAAAAAACAAAATTTAGACACTTAGTTTACAATAATCATTAAATTTTGAAAAACATTCTTATAATAGTTATTTATGTACTCATTGTGTAGAACAGATTTTTTTCACTACTCAACCTAGGGCTTGACACTAACTGATCCCCTAGTAAAAGGGGCTTGTTAAATTTTTCAGGGCACATAAAATCATAGATTTGTGTGCCTAATCTATCATGTATTCAGAACTAACTTTAGGCAATAAATTAAGTCTAAGGGCAAGTAGAAATTAGATCAGGGGAACTGGATTTCACATACTGTGCGTCCTGCATGACAAGAAAATAAATTTTTGTCGAGGATTTTGTGTCAAGCCCTGGAACTTTACTGTAATTTATTTCCTCTTTACCATATATGGATTGTGTAAAGATTAACTTCTTACTTGATATATAGTATCTCTTTCATGCTCTCATTCTCTTATTACTGGTCACATCAGACTTGTGATGCAGCTCGAATGCCTAAAAATACGACTCGGCCACCAAAAACGGGGCCTAAAACAGGCAAAGCCATTCACAGAGGCAATGTGCAGCAACTTCGCAGGCATTTTTCTAATAAGGTGAATTAGTAATAAGTATTTATCCTGAATCCAAGATTTCCTTAAGCATGATGGACACAAAAGGAGAAGGGCAAACAACCACCCCCTGTACAGGTAGAATGAAGGGTAATGGTTTTTTGTAAAGGAACTTGTACAATAGGCATAGAACCCATTAGCCCAATATACCTAGAAGTGTTGGTTGGAATTATAGGATATACCTTGCAAAATCAAAGTTGTATTGTATCTTATTATATTGACTGGAGTCATTCAGATGTACTGGATTAAAATCATGGAGGAGAGATGTTATGAATTTGTACATGTACATGTAGGAGCAAAAGCAGTCTGCGTAACTCAGAAATCTTTAAAATAATATGTGGACTGGAAAAAACATTTCTCAAGCATGCTAAAATGACTTCCGATGTACATACTCATCATCGACATCATACAGCTGAATGTCCATCTCTCATTGAGGAGCAGATTGAAAAGGACTTGCTGTAGTGCTGTTTGATATTCACACTGACCTCCCACTGCCAGAATTGTATTATATAATGATAGCTACCCATGATCAAAATGATGTATTGATAGTGACTAATCTCATTGTCAAAAATAGACATTTTTACATGGGATTTGATTTCATTACCGATTAGGACACATTTACCATTTCAGATATAAAATAAAGACTGTGTAGAAATTCTTGCATTTTGTCAAATTAATGCTGTAAAATAATAATAGAAAGTATATTTTTTAAAATCTGCGTAAATATACTAGCTAGAAGTATTTGCACAATTAAACCTTAGCATGTCATTAACATTTCTCATTTTTAATCACCATTATTGAAATGAATTAGTATCATGTAGAACAGTGCATGTCCCCATTCATTCCTATATATATACTACTGAATTAATTTTAGTGTAGTGAGCTAAATACATCGTGGTCTGACCCGGCATTATCATCTGTTAATCGATTGGGTCATGATCGGCCTCTGTACAACTCGCCAAGGAAGTGTCGTTATTCTGATGCTATTACAAGAATGCCACTAAGAAGTGTTACATTTGATGTAAACTAGTCTATATATTCATTTTTTAAATTGTTTAACTGATTTTCATGTTTTAATTGACATTTTTTACTGTTGAAAGTTGTTGTTGCTGTTTGTATGTCACTAATATATCTGTTATACAAAATATATTTTATAAACTTGAGTTCCAGTACTTTTTTCTACATAATCTGGATATAATGTGTATTTTATTGCCTATACTTTCTGAAACAGAAGTACTATTTTCAAATTGAATAAGTTAAAAGACTTTTGTATCATGTTTTTATATAATAATTGAATAATTTTCTTGTATTTAGAATCTACAGAAACAGTGTTCTTGAATTTAATGGGAAACTGCATGATATTTTGCCATTTGCAAAAGTCTGCAAAAGTGATTTGAATGAATTGGTTTTCTTTTTCCTCCTGAAGGATGAAGTTTCAAGAATCACACCGACTCACTACACACAATATTTGTTTTGTTAAATCACATACATTGTATCATTTTTTATGACATATCATTGTCTGCTGTCATAACCGGTCTGATGTGTCATATCAGGCATTACTGGATTTTTTGGTTTTTCCTTTTAAGGATGGGATCATCACCAACACACCGACCATCACCACATACAAGGCGGTGAAGCGCGGAGCTGTCAACAGCAGTGCGCCCGGCACACCCAATAAACGCCCGACAGAGGCTAAAACAGCCAACAAGCCGGCGCCTACCCTTGTGGAGAAGACGCCAGCCTCTGTGAAGAACATCGCCAAGTTGAGCAGTCAGGAATCCATGGAGAATAACTATAACCCAGCACATGGGTGAGTGGGCAAACGCAGCACGAGATGTAATATTGGTTTTAAAGATTTGTTGTTTTCCCATCGTTTGATGAACCTTTTCATTCTTATGTCTCCATGTAATACATTTTCAGTGTGCTCTTTTTTTGGAATTTATGTTGTAGAATCATTCTATATTCATGTTTAATGATCATGTGCACTCTAGTGTTCATTATTTCAAATTCTTTTTTGGCTATATGAAACATTAGAGTTTGCCATAATGTGCTGGTCATGTACCATATAGAAGAACTGTAACCAACCAATATTGGTTAACTTAAGTTATAAAGAAGGTTCAAAGTTCAGAAGCTAAAATAGCACAGTATTTGAAGCTTCAAACACTCTGCTCGGTCTCAAAATATTTAACCATGGTTTAAAGAAATCTAAATTTATGAACTAAGTGTATCATCTTGTATGAAAAACAATGATTATGAGAGCGTCTTACCACACATATCACATCAGCCTTCAGACAAATGCCTTGTAAATCTCAAGTATCTAAACATACTAACCAGTTCATTGCCCTAACATTTGTAGCAAAATTTATAGACACTAAAACTGATAACAGATTTGATGATCGTAAACTATAAGTAGAAGGTACAAGTTTAAAAATTTTCAATTGTGCTACTGCAGCAATATGCACAAATCAGTGTTGTTTAAGCTGGGCTGACGAAAAGGATGCTATGTACCATGAACGCTATTATAAGATATATGAATTCAGAATCCCAAATTTCAGACGACGACTATGGGATGGGTAACATATTTTAACTTTTTGATATTTTGATACAGGAAATCATTGTTTTGTTGTAGTGAGCTTAAAATAAATATATATAGTATACTATGTGTCAGATATCTTTATGAAATGCAATTTCTAATGATGGCAGACTTTCATAGTCAATCATATGCTAAACCATCTAAATTTTTCTTCAATATTTTGTATCTAAGTGAATCGGAATTTTAGAGATACAATGTCTGTGATTTAGTTTACTGCCAGGCATTTTCATGAAGTACATAATATACGAAAAGGAACCAGATGCAATGATTTCCACTAAATATGCTCACTAAAAAAATGCAATGCCTTTGCAAAAGTAAGAATGCATTATTTTTTCAGCGACGGCGTGGATGTCTCGGATCGCATCGGAATGTTCGAGAACAAGAAGACGATTACAGTGTCGTCTGCATCCCACAACACAACACGTGTGAACAACGCTCAACAGCAGATGGCGGTCAGCAAGAAGGTGTGGTCCACTTCGGTCTCCGGAGTGACCAGTGAGAGGCAGCAGCAGCAGCAGCAGCAGATGACCAATGGGGCGCCGCAGACAGACCCAGAGGTATGTTTGAATAATGCAATTGTTTTTGAATGATGCTTCTGCTTCTGTTGCTGTTCTTCAGGTTTTGGTTCATGTATCAGAGGTCTCATTCAATTGTTATTTTGTGAAGACTATTATTAGCAGTGGGAATATCCATGTAGTGTTAAGTTTCTACAATATATACACATTTTGTATGAAATCTTGACATTGCGGTCACCAATTAAGTGAAACTAAGATGGTGATGTTATACTCCTCCATCTGTTGTCTGACAAATTCCATCTGTAGGGTGAAGCGCCATGTAACATTACCATCTTAGTTTCACTTTATGATATAAAAAGGTGCCATTAACATCAAGATCTCCTTTAAAATGGTAGTAGTAGTGTTAGAAACTTAACCCTAAATGAATTGTTTGCTTAACCTTTTCTGGAAAAGTAAGTTTATAAGAGGAGGAATTTTTCTAATATGTGCTTGGGGAAACGGCTTTTGCATTTATTGCATAAGTCTTAAATGTTTCAGATAAAAAGTTATGGTACATTTTTAGTAGAATGAATAACAACCAATGTATCCTCTGATATGTGTTACAGAGTTTGTAAATGTTGTTTGGCTGGCTTGGTTTTGTTGGTTGTTCGAATGCATTTGGTATTAGTTGAAAGAATAGGACATTTTTTATGCTTAACATTTAGCTACAGGTGAAGGAATGAGATTGATGTTAATTTATCCTTTGTACATGTCTCCTCCTTTGTAGAGGCATCTAATAGACTTTATATCTAGATTTAATTCTATCAATTGATAAATAATATAGTAACCTCACTTTGTTAGCTATTAATCTTTTTTACTAATATAATACATGTACATGTCCAAACCTCAATTGCTTTTGCATCCATTTTAGGTATTGTGAACAAGGCATGCGCCAGATATTTGCTTTTTGACATACATTGTAACCTAGTGTAATGTGTATACAGTTAGATTACCGGATAACACCTACAAATTAGTGGTAGACTTTTGAATGATCTGAACATTCATGTAAACTACAGATGAGCTGGGAGATATCTGATAGGCCATGCTTATTGTTCTCATGGACATTTATATCATGCTGCTATTCAATGAGTATTTTTTGTGAGCTTGGGCCGTTACATGAATGTTTAGGTTATTACTTTGCTTCTAGTAAGTGATCAGAAAGTAATGTGAATCACCATATTAATATTGTGCTGAAACTAACAGAGGTAGGTTTATCTTTAACCAAAATACTACCCGGCTGACTAATTTCCCATCATTCCTGAATTTCCTCTACTATTTCTACTCTCCAAATATTAATAGCATGAGCCTTTCCTTCTTTCAGCATTTAGAGGTTTCATTGACTGTGTTGTAGCTTCTGGAATTTACAAGGATATAAAATTTGTTTAAGCTATGTATCATCATTTCTTAAGGTAGCATTAATTATTTCATTTTCAAAGTTAATTTTGAATTTAGGTAGTAGATAAGTTAATGTTTTAGATGATTTCTTTCTGCTTTGTGCAGTCTTTCTTTCAAATGTGATTACAAATGAAATGTAATTTACGTCTCCTTCAGTATCAATAGACTGATAGACACGTATTGTCAATAGCTGTAATTAGTACTCCTGTTGAAACTGAAACTTTTCATGAGTTATTATGTAGTGATATGTAAGAAAATATTTTTTGTAGATTTAATTTTTATTAAATTATTTTTTTATTTTCTGGATCTAGCATTGGTAATTCTCTTGTTTCTAAATTAAAGATTCTGGAGTAGAACTCACTAGCATCTTATGATTTAAAATTACATTTTTTAAAAAATTGAGTTAAACATATTTAGTCAACCCATGAGCAAAATCCAGAATTCAATTTTGTTTAAAGAATTTAGCAAAGAAATGCCCCCAACATTTCAAGTGGAAAATGCATTATTTTGGGGATTTACCAATGTTGTGATCTGCCTGCGTCTGATAGTGGGGTATCGTCCATTGTGTTGCATGTGTTTTCTCTGCCTTGTTTTGTAGCCTGTTCTGTCACCTGCTGCTGGCACCAGGCACTCCCGCCGGCCCCCAGTCACAGGAACAGCCCATTCACCTCTCTCATCTCCCATTTCCTCGCCTATCCCCACGTCCAAAACGACGTTCTCTTCCCCATCCTCTAAAGCCTTTACTCTACAATCTGACTCTGCCCAGCCAAGGAGTGCAGTTTCTCATAGAAGAGCTCACACCATACAACCAGGTCAACAGCCACCACCAGCATTTGCTACTTTTCATACAACGGACAGTGGCAGTGTTTCCGTCAATGATTATGTACCTGCGGATGATGTATTTAGTGGAAGAGTGAAAGGCTTGCGATTAAATCGTAATGCCTCCGCTTCACCCGAAAGTACGGATACTTCCTGGTATAGAACAAAAGTGAGTCAAACGAGTAGTGAAGGTATGTTTGTCACACCGCCAATGAGTCCCATAGCAAGGAATCTTCCATCTTTGCACATCACTGAATCCACGCCTGAATCAACACTGAACAGAACATCGGGGTCATCTTCGACAGTGGATTACTCAACATTGGACAAATCAAGTCTAGCGTGGAATGAAAATCCATTATTCGATGATGCATCAAATGCTGGCTCTGTATGGAGTGAAGCTGAATTAAAGTCCAGAGAAAACACCCGAAAGAAACAGCACAAATCATCGACAGAGATACATCTGTCATCCAGCAGTAGAGAAACAACGCCACAAAGAGAACCTATTCGCAGGAGTGAATCTTTGGGTAGAGGAGTGGACACAAGTGCGTTAGATGACATTTTGCAGGACTTTGAAACAACTGCTGGTTCTATGGATAGATCAACGCATCATACTCATAGGAGTGATAAGTATATCGATAGAAATACAAAGACGGAAAGTAGTAACTATGTATATAAGAAGGATACCCTTGAGTCAGACTCTAGAAAAACTAAAAAATCTACAGGTCGTTCTAAGTCCTTGAACATTGAAAATGGTGCTAAAAATGACAATGCTTCCATAAAAGATATTTTACATGCACAAACTATATTTGAAAATTCTCCAGATTGGATATTAGATGATGAAGATGCCCCTGACGATACATTAATCTATCCATCCAAAATGAGAGCATCGTTAAGGTCAAAAAAGACAAAGAAAGAAAAGGGATTTGAGCGAAGTGGTGTTGGCAGGCACTCGATGAAGGAAACAAGTAGTTCTGCACGTGCAACACCAGAGAGATCGATGTCATTGAAACAAACCCGATCTTGGCGATCAGCAGAACCAGAGATACAACCAGCTAATCAACCCCGCTCTGTTCATACAGCTCAGAGTTCACATCATCATCAAACTGTTGTTTCCTCCTCATCACAGATGCAAACATCAACACAAGAGAACGGAACGAACAACATTAACCACAAACGCAATCGGCGTCGCATTGTGAGGCGGCTGCCTGGAAATCACTCAAGCAGTGATGATGAAACGGAGGAAAACAACAACTTCAAGTCCAAAGCAGCTGTGACGCTTAAAGGTGGCAGTGGTGGTGGCATTGACTCCACAACACAGGCTCTAGTTTTTAGGACTTCACAATCTTCCGACTCCCCTCGGCCTCTATCATTCTCAGATCAATCCCCTACTTCGCCCTTTGATCAGTTCGCCACGCTCTATGATAACTATCCCCACCCCCATCCCAGGCATCCTTCTAGCCAAAGGGATAATCATAATGCCTCAGCAGACAGTCAAAATAAGAAAGATGGCCGCAACCACCATCGGCGACACACTACTGATGTTCAAACGGAAAACGTAAGTATTCAAGCAGACAGCTGTTTTAACTATGAGACATTTAATTTAGTTAATGTCAAAAGCAAAAGTAATGTACATTCGCACTGTTATTTTTTTCTTTCATATTTTATATGCATTGCACGCTTCAACAAAAATATTTGCACATACATGTAGGTGGATCTGGGAGCATTCTGGGGCATAGTTTATGTAGTGCATGATGCTAATATGATAAAAAGTAAATTGTTTTAACGAGTTTGACATTCAAGATTTACAAAATATTTGTTGTGATGATAATCAACTATATGAACAGAAAATATTCTATAAGATTACAGAACCATATAATAGTTAAGTATTATGGTTATTATGAAAAGAAACGTGTAAAATAAGCGCTCATACTAGATTTGCTTATGCAAAACTTCTTGACCTCATACTTTTATTCTTTCAAACTTTTTATCCAGATCTTTCATAAAACGCAAGCTGTGCTCTTCTCTTTGTTCTGCTAATTGTATTATTGTTTAATGTCTAAGACAGTAGTCCTACAATGATGTATGTTTATGTATTTATAACCTAAGCTCTTTGTGGATCTATACAACACTGCAACTTTTCATGTACCCCCGGTATACTGCAGAATACCCTTTTTAGTACACTTCGTCTTCATGTCCACACAAAACTCAGTGTTAATGGTGACAAATTGAGGAAAAGGCTATATGTCATGTGTTTTGGCCATATGTCACTAGAACAGTTCCAGGACATTTCAAATTTTTTGTCTTTTAAGATGGCATATTATTGTGAAAGCCATTAGGTCATTGATTTACAGGTTTATGCAATGATGGTTCATTTTATTTATCCTTGTTGGGCTACTGAATTTTGTTTGGTGGTTGTGTTCATTGCTGGTATGTGTTGTGTAGAACCTCCATGTGAAGAAAGTTTGGTCACCACGAACCCCCACTTCACCAGAGCCACTCACGACTGAAAATGGACTCAATATGCCAGACACGGATCCAGAGGTAAGGTTCCAACGCAGCAGGTTTTTAGGCGACTTCTTTTTTTTTAGTGAATGCGTTTTATTAATTTGAAATGCATTTTAATGGCATTGGAACCATTTTCATGTGATTATATTTATTGTAGGATGCAAAATTTGTAGTTTTACTGATGTCAAAATATTTGAATATTCAGTTGGCAATATTTGATATTCAAATATGAATACGATTTTTGGTTATTGAGTTTCCACTAAAATTTCACAAAAGCTAGTGTTCAAGATTTTTTTTATGGTTTTCAAATGTATCGAATATTCAAATTGAATGGATATTACATCACTAGATATTTCCAATGAGCAAATATTCAAAGTGATTTAATTAATCAAATAAAATTTATTCCAATAATTTTATGAAGCTAATATTATGGAATATATGTGGCAAATTTTTCAGTTTTTGAAAAGTCGACTTGTAACGTTTATGTTAATTATTTTACTATTATAGTCTCCACATATTAGATCTAATCTAACCATGATTGATATTTTTTCTTTTAGTAAGCATTATTTTTATTTATTTTTATATAAGCAAAATAAATCTATTTAGATCAGCAGATTATCATTTAATCAATCAACTTTATTTCAGTGGATTATTCCCAGACATATAATAATGGTAGAAACTTCTAATGAGCTTTATTTCTTATTTAGATTATGTACAGCAAAATTATTTTCTTTATTTTGATAAAGAAAAAGAATTTGAATTTTATAGTTGATCCTTGTGGCAAGATAATTATTTTCATATGCAGTTACGAGCTACTTTTAAAAAGGTTCTATAAAAGAAATAGAGCACATACTATTTTTATATATCATTTTTTTTACCTCTGACATTTAAGATAGAATTATAAATTAATGGAGGCTGTTACTTTGGATCTCATAGGATAATTCAGTTGTATAATTTAATCTATTGTAGGAAATAATGATGTTTTATGTAGCTGATACAAATTAATTGAGGCTCTGCTTTATACTGGTCATTATACTGATTTGCATGAAATCATAAATGTTGTACCTCTATTGTTTGATGTGTTTCACTTTCATTTCTTGTCACTAAATTGCCTGACAGGATGTAAAATACTATTGCACCTTTCTATTATGAAAATGTAATATTTTAAAAGTTTCTAGTGTTTATTTTGTTAGTAATACAATGTATTTTATCATACTGATTTGTTAACATACTGCTTGCGAAAATATACTAAATTGGTATCACTTTTATTGTATAAAAAGAAAAAAAGCTTTTTAAGTTGTATATTTTATTTTGTAGCTCCGAAAAGCCTACTTTCGCCAGCTGGAAGAAATCAAGAGTCTTAAAGAACAAATCGCTTACAAAGATAAACGGATTCGACAGCTTGAAGAGGAAGTGAAACTATTGCGAGTTGGAGGTGGAGCTGCAGACGAAAGCACGTGCTAGTGTCTCATCTCATGATTAATTTCATAATTAGATATGATTAGAATATAGCTAAGAAATTAGAAGTTTCGTGTATATATGAATGTGATTCAGCATCGTGATGCATGTTAAGTTTCAGTTCCATCTGATGTAGGAAGAAAATTCCGCTGAAATACTCTTTGTTTAAATCTGTTACCTATTTCTTGTGTCACATTTTGGATGAACCGGAACGGTTAGTTAGATGATTAGCAAGTGTGTTTGTACTCAATTCAATGAGTGGATATGGTTTGCCAACGATGTATGGCTAGTTTGTTGCCTTGACATTGTGAACAGGGACATTTCATTTCATGGATTCTTTTTTACTGTATGTTTTGGCTATAGCTTCTAGATTGTAAATGAAAATAGCTGGACTATGCATTTTTATTTACAATATATATGGAGCTTTAGATGAAAATGAACATTCCGTGCGGAAAATGTTTAGAGGACAATGAATGTAGATTTTTGCTAGTGTCATGCAAATACCATATTTGATCTTATAAGCGCACCTGCCCCATTAAGCACGCACCCTTGTTTATGCAGATTAAATATTATACAAATCTTGCTCTTTTTTTGGCAAAGATTTCGGAACAATTTTAGAATTCACTACCAAATATATTTAATATTATAATCGTATTGATATTAATTAGTTATTATACAAATCTTGCTCCTTTTTTTTGCAAAAATTTCACCTACCGGCGCCATATTCTAAGACTAACACGCCGGTATTATTCCGTATTCGGATTACCACATAACCATCTGGGCGTGTTGTGTTGTCATGTTCTGTGGGGTCAAAGTGAGCTATAAAAAAAATGCATAAAATGCAAAAAATTGTTGTGGTGCGCTTATTTTTTTTTCCATTTTTTTTTTTACTGAAATTTATTTTTGTAAGCGCACTCTGCGCTTATTAGAACAAATACGGTTTTTGATGGAATCGTATTAATGTGGTAGACTTAAGATAATATATTACGCATTTAATAGTATATTACTATTTTCAATGGATAGGAGTATCCTGAAATGATATTCCAATAGTACAGTGACTGAAGAGTTAATATAATAGAAAAGCGTCTAATGTTGTGAATTATTTGAAAAACAATTCATTGGTGCTGCTTTGGAATCAAAATGTAATGATTAAAAAAAATCCAGTAATATGTCAACGCTTCTTTAACATAAAGGACAACTGAAGTATTGTACTTGTCACATATTTTATAATGCAATTTAGATATTTAGATATTAGAATGAGAGTCTGCTGTTTGAAAGACTGAAGTCAATTCTTTAATAGCCTTTTAGACCGTGAATATATACCCCTTTTAGAATTATTTTGCTCAATATTTTAAGTACTAATATTTGAAGAACTGATATTTCATTTTGATGCCCACCCCTAGTATATGGTTTGGTCATTTACTACATTAATGTGAGTTTATGCTAAGTACAATCGGATTATTTTGAAGATAGAAAAAATATTGCTATAATTACCATAGTTTTAACACTGGTAACTGGATTATGTAACTTTATACTTATTGAACACAAAATTATTGTTTTTGCATTGCTTAACATTATCTTTATATCTAGGCTTTTGATTTGGCAATGTTTATCATTGTTTTTTCCTAGAAAATAAATTGTGAACTGTTCATTTTGAACTGAAATTGAGAAAATCCACTCTGTTTAATTTTGATGAAATGGATGGATGACCACAAACATTAATTGCTTTGCTTACCTGTGATTGTGCATTACAAATGTGATAATTTGTATATTTAGTATGAATAATTTGTGAGCTTGATTGAAACTGGTTACTCTAGTATACACTTGCATTATGTATGTTTAATGTTGTTAGCTCTATGTAAAATAGACTTCTCAATTAATGCTAAGACTATAAAAAAAAAATTAATTTAGCTTGAAATGAATTTTCAAGGTTCAAGGCAAAATGATTTCTTACAATGAAATCTTAATGTGAAAAACTTAGTCAAAAGTCCATGCATATTTACAAGAAAGCACATATTTCATATGCAACCAGATTTTTTTTCAATATTCTCACAATTTTTCATGGATTCATAGTAAATTATTTAAGTTCATAAAAATTATTTTTTGTAAGTCATCACAGTTTTGTTATCCATATCAGATGCAGTTTGGGATGAAATCGTTTGTTAGGAATGAACCAATTACATAAAAAGTTGATTTTTACTGTATATCTGAATGAAATGGCTATGAATTGTAATTTATTATTCATGTTTTAGTAACAATGCTTTTTGCTGGTGTTAATTGTAAATAACTATTGAAGAACTGTTAAAAACAGTGTTATTCTGTAATCATTAGGACTGTGTTCATTCCACATAGCTCTTATAATACTACTTTCTTTCTACTGTGATTTTTTAGTCGTGAATGCATGAGCATAATGAATAATGGTTTATACAAACAGTGGCAATTGTTCAGATATTAATAAACTTTGTTTGGATCTATCATCTTTATTATTTACACGTTTGAAATATAAATCCAATTCAATGTCTTTTCAATTAGAAGTGTAAGGAAAACAAGTTATTTATCACACAGAAATAACCATGATGTCTTGTCACAAGGTCACAAAAGGCTGTACAATTGAATTATTTTCCGCAGGCGTACTGTGTATTTCTAACGGCAGAAGTCCCATCTAGCCAGTTTCTTCCGTGCACTGTGTAGTTACGTCTGACGAAAATGATTTTATTTTTATTTTATGCCTTCATGTGTTTTGTGGATTTCTAACCAGCTTTTTTATTTTTTATTACTGTAAAACTAAAATATTTCGTGGCTATTAAATTTTGAGATTTTCATCAACAAATTATTTCGTGACTATTTAATTATGCAATTTTGGTCCAACCTGGACCTACTTTACATAGGCTGTTAATGTTTGCTATTTAAGTTTGTTTTTGTACCTACCCACGAAATTCGTAAATCAAATTGTGCGCAGACATTTCTAGTTTAACAGTATTCTAATATGCTGTTCAAGGGATGATGTACATTTTGTCACGCTGGAACTGGGGGCGGGGGGTGGGCTGTTCGGTCAAGTTTCTGATATTCTATATTTTATTTTGCACATGCTAAAATTTTCATATCAATATTCATCTATTTGCTATTTGAATGTGGCATTAAAATTTTCACCCATACATCCATGAATTGTGATAAGATAGATGTCATTATTTTTATTATGTCATTTTTATATTATTTATACATTAAATATCATCAATGTGATCAATCAATTGTCACTCTATAGGGGCAATCTTGACTCTAGGGGGCAGATAAACACTTGCAAGGCAACGTTGAGTGTTTTTGAACAATGTATTGCAGCTGCACAAAAGGATAATATTCCATTGGATATTGACATTAAAAGGTTAACTTTTCTGTTCTATCAAGTCTCAATATTAGTTGTGCAATGATGGAGCTAGTTTTGCACCTTGTGTCAACTGGTATTATCTAATTCCTTGGTACCAAATTTGTGGTTCAATTTCACACGTCTGATATTTCCACTTTTAGGGAGGGTCAAGAAAAAAGAGAACATTGCGCCACTTTTGCCCCTTTTGTGGAGCGTGACAAAATGTACATCATCACTAAATGAAAGGAACTATCAGAATGAACAATAACACATCATAATTTTTATGAGCAAGCATACTTGTTCGGCCAGTGATAAGACTGAATATGTGGTTGCCACCGTTGCATAGCGCTCTATTGAATTCTACACTGGAGGTCATAGTGGACCAATAATGATTTTCTTTTGGTAAGAAAGGGAAACCTTTTTACAGGGGCACACCATTTTTATATTGACTATAGTGGGTGGGGGCCTGCCCTAATAAATTATGCAAGCTCTCTTATTTGATAAATTGTCTGCTCAACTTTATGAATATTCTTAAATTTCGCCTTGAAAATACACATCTTCAACAGTAGTCAAAAGTATATAAAATTCTGATCAGGTCTTGACTAATGGGAATTCCAATTGTAGGCCTGTCCTCAACCTCTCAAGCTCAACCTTTTGTAAAAGGGTTGCAATTTTTGCACTCGTGACCTATCATCTAGTCTCCCTGAATATTTCTTATATCTTTTCTTGTAAGGAACTACAGCAGTCAAAGGGCTGGTGGGATTAACAGATTCCCTTCTGAACAGGCCTGAATTTACTTGGTCAAGGACAGTCATTCCATAAAGGTTACCACAGTAAAATGCATTGCACTTAACACATTGACATTAATTGTGGTCTGAGGATTCTCCAATGTTGTTAATGCAAAATTCAAGATTTTCATATCATGGTTGAAGCTCACAAGTCACAATGCGCACAAACTACAATGCATGCACATCAGTCACGGAGTCCCAATGTTCACGTTTACATGGACAGACACACCCACCATTGTTTAGTTAAAACGTTCTAGCCAATCTATTGTTACAGGTTAGCTACTAAATTTCTCATGTCATTTCGATTTCACTGAATTATTGCAGAATTCCATATTGTAAGAGCCCAGGGAGAGAAAAGTTATTGTTTCAATGCCTGCATGACCTTGCATGGGATAAATATTTTCTTTCCCAACGACACGGTTACCTCAACAGTCCATTCTCAAAATCAGAAGCTCCACCGTATACCATAAGTGGACATTTCTAGCCTTTTTTTCACAGTAGTCTTCCAATTTAAGATACAAATTTAGAAAATAAGGTGCTAATTTAGCTTAAAAATACTGAAATTACCCAATGAAATTTCCTCAGTGCTGGTTACCCACCATTATTATTTAAGAATTTATTTGTAGAACAAAAATAGCTTGGATTTGTTCTTGAACATATGAACATAGGAATACAACCCACACATCACATTGTAATAGGATCCATAAGAAACCAATCTAAAGGAAAAGGAAAAGGGTTGGCAGGGTTTTGTACAGGCGTGTTTAACCCGTATGGTACGAAACTAGTGGTGTACCATAAAAATGAACGAAACTGAACAAAACTAATAAATAATTGGTTATTTTATATCTTTATCTCTCTTAGATGGGTTTCATAAGTCATAATACATAATAAATAATGTATACTTGTTTAAAAATTCTTATTACATGCACTTTTACGAATATATAAGTAATAGAAAAACAGGGTTGCTAGGGTTTCGTACAAGTATTTTAACCAGTGGTTTAAACCTTCACCTATGAAACTGTGCGTAAATAAATTTAAACTAGTTTAAAAAATTGTTAATACATGCCAACTGATACATTCACTTTTATAAATATATAAGCTACATGGAAGATCATAATGCGAAGTTCTATAGCTTTTGGTGGTTAGAACTGGACAAAATTAAATTGCATCTTTACTTTAGCAGCATTAAATTTAATTTACATGAATACAAGTTTTACACAACACAATTTTCATATAATCCTTGACTTACAGTTAGCCCCACATATTTGGATATATCTTATTCAACTCTGTGATAATTCAAACCCTATCTAAAATGATATATGTGTCATGCACACACAGAAGCTATATTGAAGCCACTTAAACTTACTTTATGCAATAAAACAATAGATGGAAGTTAGAACAATTGTATTATGTAATGCAGTTAAGTGACATGGGTTAAAATTTGCATGGTTTTTAATTGTGTTGGGAGGATTTGTTTGCAGTCAAATGTTTTTTATGAATACAAAAATCAGATAACAAGCATTATATATGCACTGGCACTGCACTCAAATGATTCAGTAGCACCCATGTTCTCAACCTATCACAGACCTCTACATAGGCAGAGCCGTCTTGTCCATTAGTTGAGTGGGAAATATACCTAATTTGAAAAATGCGAGAATCGCCCTTGATTTTTTAAGAGAAATGAGAATGGGGGTAAATTTTCTTTGAGAATTGAGAAATTGTGAAACAAGATTGGATAGAAAATTAAAAATAGCCCTGGATTTTTGCCGAGATTTGAGAATGGGGTAGGGTATATTTCCCACCGGTTTAGTTCTTATAAGTTCAATACAATAGGAACATATTTTTCTATTCTATTAGAATGCTATTAATATCATGTCTAATGCTGTCCACAGGCCAAAGGAATAAGGTCCATTAACAGTTCGGGATATGTCCAGTTGTACCGGGTCACATACATTTTGTACACCTGTACGGTACGAAACCAGTGGAAGTTCATATTTATATTTGACAGAGATTGTGTTAAAAAAAAATTATATATATATATATATATATCTATAAAATGAATACACAAAAAACAAGTTTTATATAAAATTTAATTGCAACAATATCTCTAACATAGAGGAATGATGCCAGGCTACAGCATACAACCGATTCTGGAGCCTGTATCTTATCAACTGACTAGGCTGGCTGGCTACCCTGTGATTTCTTTTAAATATTAGACGAATACTTCATGGACAAAAAGTCCAGTCCACTATATTTCAAAAATAGTTTTGTATTTTCACCAGCCAGCGAAGCCTACAATTCAACCATTCATAAATTACTGCAGCAAAAGAATTGCTAAGATTATACAAAATGCGATGATGCTTTAGAATTTTGATGAAACCATGCATCCATGACATGTTACATCTCCGACACAATATCCAACACTAGCCATAGATCATTGTACAATCCAGGCTGTATGGTCCCCACTGTACAAACAATGTATCAGTGTGCACACTGGTTGCATCAGAGGTCTGTCTATGAAATAATGAAATGACGTCCACCCTACAAGGCTGGTGCAGAACACAACCACAGTCATACAGACTATTTCATTAACCTTGACTGTTTTACTGACTGGGTTTTTTCTTTCATCCAACCCGTCCATCCTGACCATTACAAGCCAAGAGAGGAGCAGCAGCACATTAGTTCTGCCTTGGATCAAATCTAGTCCATGGCGGCACAGAAAATATGCTGCTGAAGCCGCAAGATGTGATGAAATCCATATGATGATGTTGATGGGATCAGGTCACGCATGCACATTGAGATACAGTTCATTAGAATGATTCCCTGCTACCCTATGCCCCGGTTGATTCTTCCTCATCATCTAGTTTTCTTTTCACTCCTCGTGACTCATCTGTAAAATATATAGAAGGAACTTAAACTTCATACTTTTATCTTATCAACATAAGTGATGGAACCAATTGGGAGATGAAAAAATTAATAAAAGATTTAATAGTTTTTAATCAGTACACTGACCATTTGAAACAAACAAGCATCGGAAACTTACCCCCATCTTCCTCTTCTTCCTCATCATCTTCCACGCCACCACTGCCTGGCTCAAAGTCATCACCCTCTTCATCGTCCTGTAATTAATGTAGATATCATCAGCTTGAGAAATATCAAAAAATTCAAATTCAACAAATATGTGTAGACACAAATACATTTCTATAAATTCAATAAAAATAGAACATACTGTAAAAAATTACTACTTTTGTCATCGATTACAATAAAAGTCAACGTCAACAAAAGAAGGAATTGGGCATTTTTAATTACAAATGAAGAAGATAGACCCAGACATAAATCCATAACATACATAACAAAAGCTGACAAAAAAAAATTTCAAATCAGGAATGGATCTATCTTATCATGAATGTGAACAATGATTGAGACTAACACTGATATCGTCTTTTTCCAGATAGGAGAGACCAACCTCATCTTCATCATCATCATCGCCTTCCTCGTCGTCATCATCATCCTCACCATCCTCTCCATCTTCATCATCTTCTTCATCTACATCAACAACACCATCTTCCTCCTCATCATCATCATCTAAAAAGAATGGATCTCATAACAATTTTCCTTTACAATTAATACAGACAGCAATTCTTAGCACCCTCAGCTGTCTATCCATAAATAAGAGAACTGGCAAATTGCAAGATAATGTTCCAAGTATCAAATATCCTCACCATCGTCATCAGAGTCTCCTTCTACGCCATCCTCACCGTCTTCTTCCTCTTCACCATCTTGTCCATCTTCACCATCAACATCCTCATCCTCATCTTCTTCTGCCTCCTCATTGTTACGATCGTAACCATCCAAATATTGCAGACTGTCCAAGAATTCAAACACTTTGTCACGGTAGTTGTCAAGGGTAGTTACTTCACAATTGAACAGGTCGAGGTTCTTCAGCTCAGAAAAGCTCTTCTACATAAAAAAAATCAAATCTATCAACATGACACATTTGAAACGATACAACTTAGTTATGCAAAATCAATTTTGGTCAACAATCTTTTCAAAAACACACATGTATATATTCGAGTAAAAAAACAACTAACCAAAGGTTCGAGAGTCTCAATATCCTTGATCTTGTTGCCACTGAGGTTCAAGTACTGCAACTTAGGACATCCTGACAGATTGTTTAGACCACCAGGAATTCTGTTGTCGCTCAATTCAAGCTACAATACAAACATGTACAACTCAAAATCCACTGAGTATACTTCTATGAAAAAAGATCTAATATGTACATAAAAATTAAAACTATGAAAAATCACACAACTTACCTTTCTCAGGTTGGGTAGGTTTGGGAATCCTTTCAAGGTGGTAAGCCCAACATTGATGAGGCTCAATGATTCTAGATTAGAGAAGTCATCTGTTAATCCTTCAATGTTTGTGGCTCTGCAGTTGTCAAGGTTGAGCTCTTTCACCTAAAACACAACCATTTCATCGAATAACAATCAACATTACATACATTGTTCGCAAATGTGGGTTTCCAAGTCACTTTGGAAACCAACGACGTATGGCCATTTTACACTGCATCATGATCCATAATACGCACATCTGCACTGCATAACTGGATCTATGCAATAGTTGTTTTAATTACGATAATGCATTCACTTTCTATATTCAAAGACTTCACGTTGCAAGACGGACCTAGCAGACCCCAATAATGTAGGTCAGCGTGCACCTGTCGACGCACAAGCATAAATTGACCTATTATCACTCAGAAGATTGCCTCTTACACGTGCATCAATAACTAATTCATCTTTGATACTATATTCTGTTTCCTAGTCACTTAATGTACACACAAATAGTTTTTATTAATATCGTTAGTAAACCAAGACAAATAAAACATGGCGGTTTTGGCAGTAGCAGACGCCACTTTCCAACATGGCTGGCATGGAAGGACGAGACGCCCAATACACAGAAACTTTCTTTCGCGCAATATGCAGTTAAATAAACCCAGTATTTTCTAACATTCTATACGTGTCTTAATTTTTGTCCCTTTCAATACATCTCCATTCAAACGAAATACTTGCATTGCTAACCAACAATATAGGGTTTTGGACCGTACAACAAATGAACACACCGACACTGTCACTGTCCATCGGTGTTCCCCAACATTAACAATATGAATCTGAACACCATAGGATATCACATTGTGCCGCCAATTTCATGTAACCGATGTACGCAAAATAACATCTTTTCCACGCCGCATATGGATGTCTACCACGAATCCTTCTACCACAAAATTATTTATCAGACGATGTCTGTGCGAAACCTTGTTCTTGATATTTGGACGCCATTTTTGATCCTTCATGAGACCGACATTGATATTTTCAACAGAACCTGACTGGATTTACAAATACGGCTTGGTGGGAAGGATCACGGATGTATATACACACAGACAGCAAATTTAAATCTTATCGACATCTGTTCTTCGATTTAACACGAGAAAAATAACATTACTTTCCAGTCACACGTGATCAAGAACACCACCATGTTAACATTAACGAACAAAATACATGCCTATCAACTGTCAATACAAAATACTGAGTTAATATCAAAGTAACTGACAACACACCTCCTCTGCCGGTCTACCTCTCTTCTCCAATTCAATCCTTTTTTCCATGATATTATGTGTAATTTAAAAAAATCCTTAAAATACGTTATCTCCTTCCACTTTCTATCAACTCCAAAATGTTGAAACCATCCACAAAACGCGGGCAGACCATTGGTTCCGAGAGGGGTGCCGCTATTGATCAATTCCGAGACCCCAAATACTCATGAATATGCAAATAGCCGGCTTCGAAGAAGCCATTTGGTGCTTGCGTTTCAGTATTATGGGATAGAATAGCAGTTGAGTGCACATCGGAAAATGCTTATTTTCATGTTTACCAACATAAACCACGTGGTAGGATAAACAAAAGCACGTGTTCTGTCGTATATTCCGAGTTCATCAGCAGATTTTATGCTTATGCTGTAGCCAATCTTAATTTACAAAAAACGCCTCCACCTTCAGACCATGTACACATTTCCCTACTTCAATTCATTGATTGTCTTCGTTTATTTGTATATTTTGATATATTCGCTTTTATTTTAACCGTGCATAGATCTAAAACTCGAGGACGTAAATTTTTTATTCCATTGTGAAACTCCGGGATATTATTAGGGTCCGCAAGGTGCAACGGGCCCGTGTGGTTCCACGAATGCACGACATCACATTTGCTAATGGCGCGTTTTAAAAAATAGGGCGTCCCAGAGGCATGAATGGATCGACGGGACTCGTGAAGGGTTGTGGACTAGTGTCACCAAATATATGTTGAGGTTATGTTTGGGGCAGATCATATAAGTCTGGGCATACAATTAACAGACCATGGGCCGGATAGGTTAGAGCCCATCCTCTCAATTATATAGAATATACAGTAGCCCTATTTTCAAAACGCGCCATTAGCAAATGTGCCGTGGTGGATTACAATGAGCGCCATGGAGTTATGTATACTATGTGCTCGAGATTTACAAGCACTATACCGTGGGTAAATGTAACCAACAGTATAAAGAGGGGAGCCAGGACATCATTTTAGGCTGGGTGTATGCTCTAGTATACACTTTATCACTTCACATTTAATTAATACTGTAACAAGCTCTAGTCCTATGTTATCACAATTTAATTATTTTGACCAAATTTCCATAGCTTCATTTATAAGTATTTTAATAAAGAATTTCTTTTTGATTGGCTGGATTTAGCTAGGATTGCATTACTGTCGATTTTTTGTTGAGATATTTCATGATTGTGACATGGTTTAACATGAAACATGAGTACCATATTAACAGTTGGCATACAGGCCTTATCAGTCACCTTAACAAATACTAAACAAAATCTCATGATTCCATTAATTTCAACTTACCAGTATCTGAATGTGAAGTGATATAATATACATGTAGGCTACTAGATCGTTAATCCAGCCTAAAACGGATGCCCTGGCTCCCCGCGTTTTTGTACTATAAGTTACTCTTACCTATCATATGCATTAATTTGTATGCTACAAGTTGTAGTGTTTGTAAAACACAGCAATACATGTAAATATACACACCCCACCCTCACCCCTCTTATGATGTTGGGGCACGTACCATCATTCACATTTAAATAGTTCCATATTATTGGTCTTAAAAATATAAGATTTCAGCAACATGCAAGAACACATAAACCCAAGTAATATTATAAAATATTACGCCTAGTTCACTTGCTCACGGTAGATCTATAGCTTTGTGAAGTTGTGTTTTTTAGGCAATACGTCCACTTATTTATTAAACATGGGGCTTAAAATTAAAAAGATCAGACAGATGTGATTTGTTGCTCTCTTTGTATAATTATCGACGATGTCAAGTTTCCTTGTTCAATTATTGCGTAAGAGAGAGGGATGAAAATACGAACATCGGCTTTAAGAAGCTTAAGTCACTAAATATAAAAGAAAACAGCTATTTGTCTGAAATACGGGATAATGTTTTAATATTTTAGCTGCTTTTAAAGATTACTAACTTCGAAAACAAGGCCTACAGTGCAATATTGGATGGTGTGTTTGTCAAAAGTACTAGGGCTTTTACAAAGTATCTTTGACCCACAATCATGACTGGCTGCATATGTTGGCAAGCCGGGCAAAGCCTGTCCAACAATATCACGTGACACGAAAGCGGCGCAGCCATTTTGTTCTGTCAGCCATATTAGCTACGATTTTTCACATTACATTTGCGATATAATGTGACCACTGTATGGCCGCGCATTCACAGCAAGATACTCACCCTTTGATCACAATCATCCTTGCAAATTTTCGTCTCTCTCAGTTTCTCACTTGAGAAAATATTGCCAATGTTTTACTTGACCTTCCCTTAAACAAAGGCAAGTTTGACAAATCTGTGGAATAACCACTCTTTATACGGCAAACTGCTATTTTGCAATGCTTCATCCTGTTCGTCAAGTTCCTGGGACTCTAATTACATAGTTTATAGTCCATCTTTATGTAGTAATTGGATGTATACAGCGAAAAAACGCTGTCCAATATGCCAATCCAATATGGTGGCCAAATAGAAGCCATTCTCAAGCATTGACTAGAGCAGCAATGACTGAATATTCAAAGCCTGCAGCTTGCAGCACAGAATACATGTACCTAACTTGAGAAGCTTCAACAAGCCTTTGCATTGAAGTGCGTTATGTTCTTGTCTGCCGATGTTAGTGTTTAAAAATATATTGTTTAGTTTTAACATGAATAATGATAAACCAAAATGTGCATTTAGTTTGAATTCTTTAGTTAATATAAACCTGCCATTTCTGCAGAAATAGATTGATATTATGGTCTGGGTTTGAATGAATATTGCTGTTACATATTTAATCGGTGTTTTTGCATGTAAACGTCACCGTAGCTGGTTTATTTTATTTTGTTCATTTCAATGCTGCTCTCTAGTCCAAATCCTCTAGTCGGTGTCGTTCTTACACAGTAAGCTGCAGTTATCATATAACCTGGGCAAACCTCAACCCAGGTAATATTGGAGAAAGGTATTCGGATTAGATCAATGGTGGTCAAATGGAAGAAGCAATGTCGGCGGCTCGAAAAATCGTCTGCTCTCCGCTACCACACCATAATGACCACGTGGCTTTACGATCACAAGTTTGGACTCTGCCATGCAGCTGATATATCAGCTGCTGGCGTTAGGTTATTTTCAATTGTTCTGCGCCGTTTCGTTCAAAGGAAGGCAAATGTAGCAATGGAGTGTGGTCTCGTCAAGGAATGCTTTGCTGCTGTCAAATGAACGTCAGATGGTCGCGGCATATTTATAAAGCGTGTTTGATTGGACGCAGGTCTGGGCACATGGCGGGAAAATTAAAATCATGAAAATGACGCTGCATATGGGCACATATATTCACCGTGATATATTGTCACTGCATAGTATCTCGCTGTTGCTATGTTAGTTGAAACCGGCCAACATGAGCATGTTACGATTTTTTTTGCATGACGATGTAATGGTTCTATTATTTGATTTCGTTCTTCTGTAATCCATAAAAGGAGTTTTCATCCGCATAAAAGGAGTTTTCAGCCTATGGAATTGATGTTTAAAATGGTATATGAAACCATATACATGTACCTGCGTTTGGGAAATATACACATCATCTGATTTCAATTCATGTGCATATATTTTGGAAAATAATTAAATCCATTAAAACTTAAAAAAAGAGCTCAGCGCATGGATTCTACGCGTGTTTGATTTCACCATTTTTGATTAGCTTAATTATATGTATGATATATAGGCCTACAAGTCAAGAATAACTTGCGATTCTCTCACATTTTTTTATTCTATTTATCGAAGACTATTAGTGTGATTTTGTTACCTAACAAGGATAAAGTGTAGACACATATATAACAGTTCGAGAAAACATATACATGCTATACGTAGGTAGCTCAATTGGGCTATTCTAAATAAAAGTGGTCTTCATCAAATAATAGCCCTCGCCCCAAATTTCGATGTTTGGTATCTATAAACCTATCAAGCATTTTTCATTTGGCATAGGATATACTAAACAAATATTAAAGAATATATCCCCTGGTTTTGAGGGCACCATCGTGGTCGAGACTCCCAAGTGAGGACTATCTCTGCACGCAAAACGAGTAAATAATCAGCATATACGCGTGAGCATATCGGTTTTAAATCTGATACGCTTTAACAGTATTTGAATTTAATTTCTGACATGTCAAGTGAATTGTGTACTATTTACCACATTGTCTCGTTCGCTTTATGCCCTCAATACATTTGTAAAATTATGTCTAGATTATGGACATTTATGTATCCAAATGTATTTATATTATCGCACAGTTAAATCATTGTTAAATGTCATCGCGAAACCTTGTCGCACGGGGGGGGGGGGATTCTGCAAAGTTGACGAAAGGTGACAAGGGGGGGGGGAAGGGGGAAGAAAATGCCAAAAATCAGGTGACGCCATTTGTGAACGATCCCTTAGTGTGAAATAAAGTGAGACTTCACGTGGTAGGAGACCGGCATGTTACAGTCCGGCAGTCATATTTTCACTCAGTCGCCACAATGCAACATGCAAGCAGGGGTGCCAATATCATAATGCAATCTCTTACCCAACGGTTCTGTCCATTGTTCCTCCAATGGCAATGATTACCGTAACAGCACACTGAACACATATACACGTTTTATGAGCGACCCCTGCAAGATGACATTTTCTACAGTTTGATCGAGGTTCGGAAGCATCACGAAGACATGTAAGAGGTGTGTCACACGTATAGCGTCACGCAAAAGTACCCACTAACCTTTCAGACCCACGCACCGGTTGTTACAGTAGTTTGACGATACGTCGGTCCATGTATATGATATATGGTAGCATAGACCGGGTCTACGCGATGATCTCGCCAAAAATAATTAAACCAATAAAGGTTTATACACTCTAAGTAGGTTGATTTTCAATATGCTAAAAACAAAACTTCTGAAAGTAAATTCTGAACAACAAACTTGGAAACAGACTGTTGAACGTGGATAACGCCGGGAGATACCGATACCAACCATTGTTATTATAAAAAGGCAAAACTGGTTGAGACTTAGAAAATACATATAAATGCCCGTATATTAATTATCACGCTCTTAAACCTAGCGTCACATGCACTTGATTGAGTCTCCATGCAGGTGACTCTGAGGTGAGCAAAATCAAAGTACTGTATTTCCTTGATTAGGCGCTTGCCACGTAGTCATTTCAAATATTTCTTTCACTGAGCGTTCAAACAAGACGTGAGGTTAGTACAAGACTTGCACAAAATGTTCACCACCATTTTGAGTGTTTTTTGTGGCAATATGATGCCGTATGTGTAAGTAGCTGGGGTCACTATCTAGCTGAGAATCTAGGCCATCCAATGGGAATCATCTCTCTAGGTCTTGAGCAGAGGAGAATAACTTATCCTGGTGTTTCAGGGGAGCCATACACCCACGTCATCCTGCCTTTGCGATTTAATGTAATTCCAAAAGGGTTTTGGGTTGTTATTGTTCTCTGTTTCCAGAAGTTAGTATGTTGGTATGTGTCTCAAGGAAGTGGGCTTGACATAGTTGTTTCTTTAGGTCTGATGCAAAGACCTTGTACTGTTCCCAATGTTGGCTTTGACCTGAATTCCTAGCCTTATTGAACTTTCCGCCCTTCCTGACACAACGCCTCTTCAGTTCCGTACGTGTTTAGTCAAGGTACATCCCACCTGGACTTTGTGAGTCTGTGTGGGATATGCTGGATCTGTAGGTGAGCAGTGAAAGCATCATAGTTGTCCTGCAAAGAGTTTGTATTATCAATCAGGAAAGAACTAGCACAATCAATTGTTTTGACTTTGATCGACACCCAATCTGTACTACTCCACATATAGGACTTCTGTGTTTTTTTCTTCAGCCTTTCAACGTAAACCCAGTTAGGGAGTGACCATCATTAATTCTACGGTGGGGGTAGGGATGGAGTGCTCTGTGTCTTAATGTTCACATGGGGAGGGCATTCAATTTCAACATAGAGAGTTAGGGAGGGCGTTCAATTTTTTTATCTCGTCAATTCCAAATGACTGCCCCGCCCTGTACAATTATTATGGTTGGTCCCTTATCTACTACTATAAAGTCATGATCCTCTGGGGTAAATTAGAATTGTATTAATAGATTTCACCAGGTTTGGCTTGCTTGTGCAGTAATGGTCTAGTAGTGTACGTAGTTCAAGATTGTGATCCTGAATGGAGGCCAAGACTGCCTCGCATGAGGGTGTATGTGATGCAGCAGGGTTGATTCTAGTGATAGATGAGATGTGCTCAAGGCTAGAGTTAAGAGCAGGGATTGTATATTGACCATTGCAAGAGTTAATAGCAATAGTATGAACCTATGTAAATGGGGCTTGAGTTACTTATACTGATCGACGGTCCCAAACTACCTGGTTGTGGTGTTCACCATTCAGATTTTCTACAGCTAGACCTGGTCTGTCACAAGAGTGTCCTTGCAGAGCTGGTACGAGTCCTGTTATATGAAGAGTTATGCTTATATAGCTTGGGGATATTCCGTAGGTGACCATATCATTTGTAGACACACTAGTTGAGGGGTGCTGTAGAATATGATGCCTGATCTGTATTCCCTGGTGCTTTTTTGGGACGATTTACCGGTGGCGAATCGTCTCAAGGTGAGTCACCGGTGTATTATCTGTTACCTCCCCTGGGTCCATATTGTATGGTACAATTGTCGAGGGTAGTGTGATTGGGACGGGCACGAAGCAGCGCTGTTTTCATGACGTTGGGAGCATGACAATACCGTGCGGTGCTGTGCGTGATGAGAAACGGCACCACACAGCAGTGGCAAGATCAAAGAGATTTTCGATCAATAGTGACGGCAGGCACTTGCGCGGTATATGCCCACTTCTTGGAAGTCACATATACCGCGTGAATTTTTGCTGGGATCATGGCCGAGGCACGGAAATGGTATGATTTTTATAACGTACGGTGCCGCACCGAGCATAATCATGCCATGTGGTACCATGCGGCGGCGGGCCCCCTCTCCCCACGGACACACTTTTGTGGACTTTGTCGTCTTTTCACCCTAAAATGACCATAACGCACGGTGCCGCGGGGCAGAATAATGTATTTATTAGGCATCCACAAGGTGCTGTGGGTTTGGCCGACAAGTCATAAAAGAGATAAAAGCGGCAGCATGCGGTGCAGCACTGCGCATTTGATCCCCGTCGTCATTCGCGTAGTCGCTACCCCAGGCAAACAGGAAATAAACTGTGCGGCGCCTCGAGTTGCAGCAAGGTAGAAATTTGGCTGTGGGTTAAATCCCAGTTAATATAATCATGGAAAAAGAAAATAAAAGTATTAGATATCTTCATTGTCTAATTATATACAAAGATATGATTGGAAGTCCGCATACAATGATGCCAATCACTTGTTGTCAGACGTTCTGAACATAGCTATCTTAATGAATGAATAGACTATGATATTCCCTGCTATCTCCTCTTATGCCACCTGTAATAGTAAGGCCGCACTTTTCAGCCAATCAGAGCTGAGAAATTGAAAATTAATGCCCTACTATTTGCATAATTTTACTACAAACGAACTAGATCTATTCACACTATAAGCTCATTGATAAAGTTGTAGTTATTGTTTTTCAACACCAGATGTGAGCACCGATTATGAAATTGCTGTGAAACTTGTGACTGCTTTACTGCATTGTGCACTAAGTGAACCAGAGATTGTTACTGAGTATATATAGACTTTAGTTGGTCTCGGATAGAAATTGGATAGATTTATGTGGTTGGTTTCTATGCCTTGTTGCCGAGTATATACGTGGGAGAAGACCGGGAGAAAAGGTCATATTCGTGAGTGTAGGATATCAGAGAAAATCTCACCGAGTGTGTAAACAGTATTCGTTCCTTATGCTCACTCGTATTGTTACAACCCACACTTAGCAAGATTTTCTCTGATATGCTACACCGACTCATTTCATAACCTTTTTATGTAAAAATAGTTTATAGACATTAGTGTTCAGTGTGATCAATATGGACATGTGATTCTTTCTCTACCGCAATTTTTGGAATTTGCAATGAAAAATATAAATACTAGTATTTGCTAGCTGCAAATTTTTGCTGTTCAATTTTGTAGTTTTACCATAACCTGCAAAATTCACTAATCAAATCATTTGCAAATATTTATAGTTTTACAGTATAAAACAAACACTACATTCAGTTGATACTGGTGTAAACGTATGATGAATGTAACAAGCATGTGTCCAATAATAACTGTAAATGTTGTAAAATATGCAAACTTCCATGGTTTCTGTGCAGTTTGTTGTTTGATTTCTGTCGATGCACTCTTTCGTTTGTGTCAGTACATATCAGCATTGTCAAAATTTTGCGATTGATAATCCTATCTCTTGCTCAAATCCCACATTCAATGGTCAATTATCAATTTAAGAAATGTCAAACAAACAGAAAATTTGATCACATTTTATTTCCTAAACTTCAAGGTTCAACAATAACACCGGTAAAAACACTGTGCATTTCTAGAAAATCTCAGAATACATTTCTGATTATAGCTAAATGCAAAAATCATTTAATTTTTCAGATTGAACATAGCATGGCATATATAAAATATGTAACAAAACAAGCAAAATTAGTTTCATTGTACACAAAATACACATAAGCAAAAACTAAAAATGCTTTCACACATTTTTTATTGAACATGTAAATTCTACAGCACAATGCCATAAGCATGCACACTATGTGGTTTATAAGAAACCAAATATCTGATATTAAATACAGATATTAACCCAAACTGGAGATGAAGTTATACCATGTTTGAAATATTCATCAGATTCTACAGTACGTATGTTCAGATCTTCACAAACACTACTTAAAACACATATCACATATCATAAATGTACAACAAATATGTCCACAAATGGGGGACAAGAACAAAACTTTTTGATTCTATTTACACAAGAAATTAATAGTCAGAAAGTTTTGTTTTGTCCAAATGTAATAAATATAAGAAATATGTTCATACACAGTAACCAAAGATGGAAATTTAATAAAAAATAATCACAAAACAGAACCTTAACGCTATTTAACATAATAATGATTAATATTTCTGTGTACATTTAACAAATCAGTCTGAACTAATGCATTTGCTTATAGTATGGAAATGTCGACATATAAATTGCCAATGAATTTATTTCTTCTCAGCCCCGAGAACAGCAAGATGCCCCGGTTTCTTCTCAGGTACACGGATCACTCTCACAGTGTTGGTGAAGCCAGATCCAGACCTCCAGCCAGTAACCACGACAATGGGGGAGCCGCCCTTCACCATGTTCAGGTCCCACGCAGTGTCGATGGCAGCAGAAATGCGGTTGTCCATGTCTTCTGTCCAGTCTGGGTTACGTTCCTCTGTAAACAGACATGTCTAGTTTATTCACTACTTGAAAAAAAGAAACAATAAAAACATGGCGTTTAGTTTTCCATACTTAGCCTGCAACCAAATAAACATATAAATAAATTAATACCACAAAGCCACAAAATGAACATACAGCATTACCATCATCCCTACAAATTTGTCACAGTAAATTTCTTAAAAACAGGATAAAGAAGACACTGGCATTTAAAAAAATCACTTGACTTCCAGTCATAATTCAAAACAAACTCTTGCTGAGTTGAATGGTATATTCTACATAATAAACTTTAGTCAGGCCTAGTAGTATATTATTGATGACTTGTATAGTATTCTACAAAGTGTGTTGAAAATACTCTATTCTGAAGTGAAAACATTGATATATACTACAAAGTATAATACCTAAAGATGATAAATAAGTATGGGAGAAAAAAGTAAATTATAGGAGTTGGTGAAGGACGTAAAAAAAAATCTCTTGCCTTTGTAAACTTTAACAGATTTCTCAACCCAACTCGTATAATAACCTATCTTTCATAAATCTAAAATGCATATGTTAAAAAGATTGATCAAATAAATTCGATTCTCAAGTAAACCCTTGCGTCACACATTATGTGATGACATACCGTGAAAAAAACATTGTTACATGCGCATACAAACGTTGTCATTTTTGACTTGATATTAGCATACTGGACATATCTGGAGCAGACCTTGCTAATATAAGTTTACTGTTGCTCTAAATTGTGTACCTACGCAAAAAGAAATTACCAGCTTCATTATAAATAAATATGTGAACGTTTAAACATTCGACGTAACGTTTGCATCGTATTTGTTGGCGTCAACCCCGCACACATGCATTTGTTTTCACCGCATAAACAGGAAATGGAAGCGAGAGTTTTCTTGAGAATAACTATTTTTTAAAAGCTCAGCCATCAACAATTGAGTATTTGAAACCAAACATTATCAAACAACAATTACCTTGTTATTCATCAAATAACAATTTCAACATAAATTTAATTGAATTCACTGTAAGACATGCACAAGTGTTTTTGACATTTTAGTCATGTTAGTGGATGGATAGAACAAAAGGACCTTTCCGACCATAAAACCATAAATACACAAACTGTAAATACTGGGTGATTAAAACATGTTTGCAGCTGAACCTTTAAAGTAAACAACAAAGCAGCAGTAGCGCAAGTGTTCATTCTAAACTGTGTCACTCCAGAGGCAATCACATTAATTAAGCCATGAGCACATAATAAAGACCTGAGTAGCAGAAAGAGTTGCTACTGCGGGTTGTAGGTGACGATGCGGATCATGTTGGTGTGTCCGGGTCCACGCAAGCTGCCATTGACAAGGACTGCACGTCCTCCAGGTTTTATCATAGGCACTTCAATATGGTTCGCAACCTGGTCCAGGGCATACTGTAGACGTTTCTCAACATCATCATGCCAGTTTTCAAGGCGATCCTCTGGAGAGTGAGAAGTGGTCCAAGGCAATTCACAATGTGACATATGTACAACATATGTATATTCACTTTTATGTCCAGTATGTACATTTGAAATATTTGTCTAAATTTTAAAGTAACGTTTTCTTCAATATTTTACTTCTTCAAAATTAACTTTCTTCCATAAAAACAGATGTTAAAAACAGTGGAACCTACTGAGGAAAACAGTAATAACCAGTTGATTAAACACATGAAACAACTCATTTGCAAATTTGGAGCCTGATTATGCAATCTGCTGGTTTGCGTGACGCATAATGACATCAACAGAATGACCTGTAAACAAGCACACATACACGTTTACTTGACCTCAAGATCATCAATCTTTTAGTTATTTCATGACATAATACATTAGTGATTGACACATGATTATCAGAGATTAGAGAGTTGTGTGCACAAAACTGCCCATGTTGGCAGTGGCTGGTGGATGCTGTGGACATGATAGGCACCTGTTCACAACTTTTCTGGGTCATAGCCAGCAATGTAAAAAAACAAAAAAAAGTGAGGGTCGGATTTTCCAATACAAACAACTGCCCAAATGGACAAATAACTGACAAAAAATTTTTCTTTTTATCAACAGCTATCAAATGTTTACATTAATTCCAGGTATTACGTAATCTTAAAAATGAGAATGCTGACTGAACTATATGGTATGGATCAAATGAAAGTTCAAAAATCATGCTTTAGAATGGGAATTTGTTGTAAATAAAAATGTAAAATTCTAATGTAGAATTTTAAACTTTTCATAAAATATTTCTTAAAAACCCTTTTAGCTATAGGCTAACTAATCAGCTGTAGTAAACAGTTGCTAAACTTTTGTGTATGATGCAAAATGTCATTTCAACAAACGCCACTGAAAAAACTCTCTTGGGAAAACAAAACAAAATTTGTCAAAGATGACAAAGTCTTTGTCATGATAAAATCATAGACAGAAACTACTTCATAAGCTAAATTACTCTCAATAAAAAGAAATTGACCGACAATAGACCCCGATTAAATGATAACAAACTTTCATGCCATCTCTTCGGTGACATATGGACATCTCGATTGCTGCTTATTACTTAATGCTAATTCTAATACAAGTTGATGTTGCCACCAACTATGTAACCAAAAACAAAGCTCAGACTCCTATTAGCTGCCAGATGGTGTTAAAAAAAGTCGATTCAACATAATTTTGAATAATTGGGATTAAACATGAATTGACTTGTCAGACTACACCATTCCAAATATCAATTTACGTAAATGCATTAAATTTTTTTTAATACTTTTTATATTGGCAATAGTTGGATTTAACTTAACAATATGAACATATCCTTCGTTAAATCATATCAAAACAATTGTCAAGTCTTAACTAAAGCATCAAATATGTATGGATCCCCAACGAAGTCGAAGATTGAAACCAATATCAATTGAACCTGTTTATAATATTGTTCATCAAGACAGTTGTCAGGTAAGAGTTTCCATAATAAATATATAACTATAAAAAAAACAGTCAACATTGAATGACGTGATCATTGATGATATAATAATTACACATATTGTGAAATGATCTAGATATTACAATCAGGTAATTATAAAATGTGTCATCTTTGACGTGTTAAATTATCAATTTGGCAGCCATCTCACCCACTTAGATACAGCACAAGATTAGACTATTACTTAGCATCTAATACACATAACTGCCACCTGTCAGCAGATCATTCATAGCAGTTCATGTTGTTTAGAAAATGGCTGCAAGTAGATCATTATTTGTTGACTTTATCACATGCATTTTGTCTAATGCATATCTTACCTATAAACCAACAACTGCATCTATCTTCAACTTCCAAAACACATTAAGCGGGAATCACTTTATCATACTTTGAAGTTTCATATTTCTAAATACGCATTTTAGAAGTTGGGGGTGAATTACTGACAACTTAAATCAAACATTTGAATTGAAACGAAACAGAAATTATCATTATATAACTTTTTGCAAAATGTAAATTAATTTACTTTGTTGTCCTTTTGCAGCATCTAAAAGAGACAGAACAAGTTAAATGTTGCTTCTGAATCGAAAGAAGTTTTTAGGGACAACTATGATAACATGAAAACAAGTTCCTCATTTTTCTTATGATTATATTTTGAAAAGTAAGAACTTTAGAATAAATTAGTGAAATCTTTGACAAGAGCTTTAACGAAACACTTGCATTCAAAGAGTAAATTTTAACTGAACATTATGTACAAATGGAAATTAATTACTTTTCCCTTTCGCTGGTTTTGCCCCCTCTTCAGCTAAAATAAGAAAATATAAAAAATGAGAGAAACATGGCATTTATGTTGCTTATTTAGTAAAAGCCCATTTTTAAAATTCAATACTAAAGCCAAAAAGAATTTCATAAAATAACTATAGGTTCATGTCAGTCTGTGCTAGTGACAAGTTTAAAGTCATTAATTAATTGATATAACCAGTGATTATGTTATTCATTCTGCTCTAAAAAAACATGAACAAAAAAACAGGAAACTTCCACAATTTGAGAGTAACAATTCAGAGCTGGGAAAAATGTCACAATTTAAGTCACAATTCAGGGCAACTCTTCAAAATCATAGATGCATAAAGATCTCATCAGATGTTGATGACAGTGACTTTAGTATTACTCTATAAAACATAAAACAAAACCAATAAATCATTAGAGAACAACTTAACTCCAACATTGGAATTAATATAATTATCAATGTAATACAAATTATTTTACGTTTTTTCTTTTCTTCATCTATCAGGATCACATGGAATATTGAAAAAAACACCACAAAATTGGATCATTGATAACACAAAGAATAATTGAGACAACACGTCTGAAGATTCTAATTGTAATGAAACAAAATAAAAAATAAAAAATGTAGCTCTCCCTTTGCCTCATTGTAATTAAAAATAATGTTCCTATGCAAAGCTCCCGATCTGCATTGCATTTGACTGAATAAATAAATGTCTAAAACATATCCAAAATACCATGCATCAATTTGGACGGTGTCATCAATTGGGCAGTAGCAATGTTGATACCTGTTGATAATGAGTCACCCTAAACAAGGCGTTACATGATGTGCTTTGATCAGCATCACTTGGCCAGTGCCCAGCTGACCGGCCACCACTATATGGCTGGCCAGTGGTGGTGGACACTCAGTTTGGTAGCGGCCACTATCAGACACACACCCCGGATCTCGCAATATACAACTTAGCTTAGCAAGACTAACCACTAGGTTTGTTGGGAAAAGCATTGCGTTGATGCTGTGATGGATATGGAGATGTTACCACTATGGGCGATTGTAGGCTGCTTGCTATTACGGAGTGCTGTTGATGGTAAGTAACTGGTCGAGCTTCTATTTTGTTTGTTTTATCTTAGGAAAACCAGTGCAGAAATTATTGAAGAATCTCGTCACTTGTAAACAAGTTTATACTTTATTAACTAAACAAAGGTACAGAAAAATGTAAAGCATATGGAGTATATATGTGTATTTTTGCACAATTCGAAACGATTTGGATGGTATAATCAATTCATTAATGAGAATTTTGTTGGAAATAAAATTTAATTCCTTGACTTGCAAATATCATTATATTCATCAAATCCTTCCAGTATTGCTGATAATAAGTAATAAATAACAAATTATAATCAATCAAAATTTAAAGATTTTTTAAATAACGTTTATTTTAATATTTGAATTTTCTACATCAATTGCGCATAGATCTATATATGCTATCTAAAATGTTTATGTATATGAATATAGTACTTAAAATTAGCTTATCAAGTGAACTGAATTGCCATAAGTATCAATTTTTTTGCTTATAGATTCAGTGTAAATGTAATGGTTGTAATGAATTGTGATATTTCCCCTGTAGCCACTGAAGCTCATGGCGTTGCTAACCCGTGCACCATGGACAACCTGCTGGGTGACCAGCTGTACCATGCCTATCCTCACGACCAAACACGCTACATTCAGTGCACTGGCTATGGAAAGGCCTACATCATGCAGTGCCCTGCTGGGCTCACCTGGGACGAAATAGAAACAACTTGTGCAGAAAAACCGTACCCTGAAAAACGGGCTCCACAACCACAGCAATTCATGCCAATGGCAAGGAGATACATGTGGAGAATACCGCCAATGCCTGCTCCTACCACCCCGAAACCTGCTCCTGAGAAACCAACAATGATGATGAATCCAGCTGAGTGGGGCGAACGTTGGCCCAATCCATGCACACATGAGCGCATTCGCTACGTTCCTCATCCTACAGATGCACAGAGGTACTTTGAATGCTCTAATGGGCAACCGACTGAGAAATACTGCCAGCGAGGTGAGGTTTGGATTCAACCCAACAGAGAATGCAGACAACTTGCTGAGCGCATCCCGAAACCCGAGGAAGGAGCATCACCAAATCCTTGCATTGGTAATAATGAACGTTTCCATCCTTTCCCTGGTGATCAACACAAGTACATTGAATGTCAAACTTGGTACAAGCTGCAGGTTTGGGACTGTGGACCAAGTGCTGTTTGGGTACAGAATCAGCTGGCCTGCGTGGGAGCTGCAGACAGGAGGCCATCCCCTCCACAGGGCCCTGCGTCGCCAACCAGGAGCCCTTCAGTGACACCAATATTCAGACCTATTGCAACTATGCGTCCTCAGACCCGACCCCCACCTAAAAATCATCCAGTCGATTTTTGCAAAAATACTACATCATACTATCACACGTATCCACTGGATCCTCAAAAATTCATCCAATGTGATGAGTATGGCAATATGTACATTCGTCAGTGTGGCCCAAACAAAGCATGGAGTGATTTCCACAAAACTTGCATTGGTCATTTAAATGTTACAGTTCCAGGAACATCACAGCCTACTGCTGAGGAAACCAATAATAATAGTCCTGAAACTGCTGTATATTGTCCATCAGGATACAGTTTTGATTCTTTAACAAGATTGTGCAAACGTACAAATATCATGACACAACCTCAACCTAAAGTGACAATTCGTGTTGAACCAATAACTATTTTGAATGAAATGGTTCAGGTGACATGCCCACCTCAGCTTGTTTATAACCCAGCTGCTGGCAAATGTGAGTACAACCCAAGCAACATACAAAATGATTATAATCCTTTCAGTCCATCATGCGAGGATAGCTTTTTGTGGGACACACAACTACAGATGTGTGTACAGGCCATAAGAGTCAATAATCTTCCCCCCAGTAATTCTATTGCCAACAACATACCAGATAACTTTGTGAGTAGTGATTTGACTCTGGGATTAAGTCCTGACTTTGTTGCACCACAACAGAACTTTAACCCAGCTCAAGAGTCAGAGATTCCAGCTCCAAATCCCCTTCCAACAAGATCACCACCTCCACCTCCTAAAAGACCGGATTACAATGGACCAAACCCTTGCCTGTCTGGCACGGGTTACTACTTTCCTTATAAAGGTGATGCCCGTTTTTTCATTCAATGTGATCAAATGAGAAACATGGTTGTGCAAGCCTGCCCTGGAGGTCTGATGTGGAACCAGGCGATCCTCACGTGTGTCGACTGGTTAGTGGCCGTGCCCAACCAGCCCATCCAACCAGCAGAGCCTGGACTAGAAAACGTGCTCGACAATGATGATTTGACAGTGATAGCTGAGCTCGATATGGACAATGAAGATGAGGCCAATATTCTGAAAGCTCTTAACCCTTGCATTGATTCTGAGAGCATGTTTTTCATGTACCCACTTGACCCTACACGATATATCATGTGTGCAAATGGTCGGCCGTATGTGATGTTATGTCCACAATTCTCCATGTGGGATGACACTCTGCAGACGTGTCAATGGCCACCATCAGCAGATGAGATCGAAAACAGTGAGGAAACTGATGTTGAAGACACTGATGTTGGTGACACTGATGTTGGTGACACTGATGTTGGTGACACTGATGTTGGTGACACTGATGTTGGAGAGACAGATACTGGATATACAGACTATGATGGTGATGATCAGGCATACTTTTATGAATATTCAGTCAATTACTAATGCATCAATGTTTCTCACTATGAACCAGTTATATTTACATGTACATAAGTATTAAATTTGATGAATGTATGGGAGTATATGTTAAGAGTGTTGATGAACATTGTTTTGAAATTAGTTTGAATTACTAAGCTATCAACAGTAATATGAAGCTAAGTTAATAATATTGTTTAAGTTGATGAACGCTACATTTGCATTATTGTTAAATTGTGTTTGAAATCAGGATGCAATGTTTAAGTGTAATTCAACCACAGTTGCCACTTCTTTTCATAGGTTATTAACAAAAGTATTCTATAATATTCTGTTTGAAATTCATTATTTTAAATGCTGTTATATTGGAATGAAATCCCAACAGTAAGTTGAAATTATGTAAGCCTATATTAGGTGTTCCTGTATTGCATTTGACACTTGGCTTGAAGCATGAAAATATGTTCCAAGGCTGGCACACTTACTACCAAGTTGGCAGTCTGAATGATTTTTGGGCCACCTCACAGTGGAAAAATTGTAAATAAGTGGGCAGATTGCATGAAATCCATATAATAAATTGGCACATCACCTCTTTCTGAATATGTAAAACCTACAAACCAGATCCAGCTGGTCATACACTATATAATTAATGTTTGTAAATAAAAATAAATGCATGAAATTGTTTGCACAATTTTTGAAAGTCAAAATAAAATGTTCACCTTTTGTTACTTTCCTTGAATTCATGCTTTTTTTTCAAACTGTAAAAAAAATACAAAAAATACTAGACGTTCGGGTGCACATAGAATTTCGCACAGGGAGTGGGGCATGGTACATTACATTTTCATTGGTTTTTAGTACGTGCACCCCTCATATTGTCCACATGAATGATTTGCCACAGCCAACAGCATGGCCAGCAACACGGCTTATATCATGTCATTGGATCTGAAAAATTACCTTAATGTAATAAGTTGTGTTAAGCGTACGCATATTCCCCTCAATGTTATAAATTATTTTGTCATCAGCAAGTTATTTACTGTTCAGCCGCCATTGTACCTATTTAGTTCGCCTGTAAAAAGACTTGTACAAAAGAAAAAAGAATTCACATTCATAACGCTACCAGCAGGGAAACCCTGTGCGAAATAAATACACATTGAATTGTGATACAGAATTATATTTTGTTCATATATATTCAGTTTGTCAGTTAGCTAGGACTACCAAAAAGGCCATCCTGCAGATTCTTGGACAGAAAAAGACAAGTTGAGATTTCAGATGCTTACCTTTGTAGTGGATTGGGAACACGCCTCTGTAAAGATGCATCTGTCTGGCAACTTGGGCCATCCTGGTCACAGCCAGAATGGGGCAGCGTGGCCTGTAGGCCGCCATCAGTGTGGCAGATCTACACACAGAGCATCAACATTGTTATTATTGATAAGTGTATCAAATACTGCCAAACTTAGGAGGGCATTGTGTAACTTACATATAACTATATCTAAACTGCATTTGTCGGTGTAATTATGTATAATCAATTATAATGAGTAGTGTTGATGTACCGGGTACATCGATCTTAATATACAAAAATTATGCTGTGACCATTCTAAATCATTTAATTCTTGATATATGCTAACTAATATATGGTTATAATTCAGTTTCATTCTCAAAGCACTAAACATTTCAAACTACAAATTACCAGTAAAAAATGTAAGATAAAATCTAAATTGAAATTTTAACTACTAAACACATATATGTAATGCATTTTAAGAATTCTTTAGTTTTAAGAATGTGTTTAAAGTAGTACAAAATTCAATAAAGAATACTTATAAATAAATATATGATTTTTACAATTTAGACTGATATGTGCATTTCTAGCGAATTAATTTTTAATAGCAATAACATGACAAAGATATATGGACAAGTTTCTTAACTATAAAAATGTTTTAAAATATTAACAATGAAAATCAACTTAAAAGTACCACTACAGTCACCATTTTAGAAGCTTCAAAAAGATTGCAAGGAAAGAATCAAGCCTTACACTGTCTATATGTGAAATTTAGCAAGAACTACCGGTGTATATACATGAGGGTTCTGACCTTCCCGTTGATGTGATCACTATGATCGCATTGGCCATGCAATTAACTGCTGCTTCGACAGCAGCTAGTGCAGTTGTGTGCGTGATATCAGTAGGTCGTGGGGTCAACTGTCGCAACTCTTCAAACAACTGACGAGAATGTACTGCTGATTCAGCTTCACGGGAAATCTGTTTCAGCAGGAATCAAGAGAAGGGTAGTTTTAAGGGTAATCATCAACAGCTTTCATCCAAATGGGGAAAAAAAACAAATCCGAGCACTTTATCACTAAAAGCAAGAACAATTATGAGTTTATAGGATTTGATTAATCAAAGCAATGAAGCTTTTGACAGGAGTAGCACGGTATCACGGATGGAAGGTAGGGACCATTTCCATTTAGCCTAAATAAACTTTCCTCACAAGCAATGAATTGATAATAAAAATTGAAATATTGATCAATAAATGAAAAAAAAATAAACAGAGATAATTGGGACTCAAAATTAAGAAAAATGACACACGAGTGCTCATTTTAATTTCATCAAAGCCACTGGGTGATTAAGCTGATTTGTTTTATCAACTCCCCTAAATAAGTGGAATAGCAAATAGTAGTTTCTTTGTAAGCAAATGGGTGTCTCAATCTAGGTGATCCAAGCATTTTGAAGACTGATTTAGCAAATTCATAATGCACTAGTGATTTACGGCTACTGAAAATAACAAATATCCTTTAGTCACCACCAATGATAAAGGCATTGAAGCTCTGGAGAGTCAAAGCATAAATAAGTACTAGCCCAGGTGATACATTGATAAAGGACTTGCTGCACTTGGAAGCTTTGATGAAATCAAACCTTCCACTAGATGTGCACACTACTATAGCAGCGGCCAGACTACACACAGCCGCCTCCACCGCAGAAAGACATGTGGTGTGCGTGATATCAGTTGGGCGAGGCGTCAATTGACGCAGCTCTTCAAATAGTTGACGGTAATGAACAGCAGATTCTGCTTCACATGCAGTCTGTGCAAGAAGACACATGCAAGGTTAAGTGTTAGCCATAGAAAATTCAAACAGTTTTCTATTGCAGAAATATTATGAGTTGAGAAGTTTCTGAAATGTGAATTGAAGAGCCCAGACACCAGACAATGATTAAGAAATTATGACAGCATTATGATAACATGTACATTAAACTATCACTAGGTATATATGGATATTCTTCAGTTCAAACCTTCCACTTGAAGTGCACACAATTATAACTGATGCCATGCAATTAACTGCTGCTTCGACAGAAGCTAGTGCAGTTGTATGTGTGATATCAGTTGGTCTCGGAGTCAACTGTCGCAGCTCTTCAAACAGCTGTCTAGAATGCACTGCTGATTCTGCTTCACGCGCAATCTATCAGAGCAACAACCAAGAAGAGTGCTTGGTTAGACATTTGTGGCTTTAAAAGATTTCTTTTTGAACATTCAGAAGGTTGTTTGTGGAAATTAAGTGCTAAGTTTCAAATAAAAGAGCCCTGAAACTGTGGTTTTCTCAGACTTCCATTTCAAATTGTTACAATCTCTTGAAAATTGTGAAAAGTCAAATGGAATCACTGGCATCATTGGTGTAGTATGTGCACCAATCAAATTCCTGTGTCTTTCAGCTCACTTCTTAACTATCAAAGGTAAACAAACGTAAACGTTTCTTAACAAGCTATAAGCATCAAGAACTCATTATTCATTAAGTATAAACCTTCCACTGGATGTGCAAACCACAATGGCTGACGCTGCACAGTAATTGGCCGCCTCCACAGCAGCGAGACATGCTGTGTGCGTCGTGTTTGTTGGTCGTGGTGTCAAGGTTCGCAACTCATCAAATAATTGTTTATAATGGACTGCAGACTCTGCTTCTAGAGCAATCTACACAAAGAGGAATAATACTGTAAATTAGAACAGCTACAGGAAGAAGTACTAACTCCATGGTGAAAATTCAAATCTCCGAATTAAATCTGCATCTAAAAAAAATGAGTTAAAATCTCTTTTAGGGGTGAAAAGATTTCCAGGTAATAACCTTGTGATGCATAACAAGTTTTCAATGAAAGTGTTGTTATTCAAAATAACTTTGGATATGCAGACCCAACAAATGGATACCCCGTACATCTATAACTAATTCCACTTTTAGGTCCATATTCAGCAAACTTTAAAATGATTAAAACTCTGAACATAGGAAAATCTCTAAGACAAAATGGAAGGTTTCAAGAGGTATCAATCTATTTTCTCATTAATAATTTTAATATGAATAATGGAATCCAGTATAAGTATATACTCGTTGATAAGGAAAATATAATAGATCAATGACTAAAAAATCAACAAAATAATCATTCATTATCAACAATTTGATTGACGAGCTGATCCAAACACTAAAATCTAAGAAGAAAAATGGAGTGCGGAAATAATTACAAGTATGTAATTGTCCATATCATATTCGAACCTTCCACTATTTGTGCAAACTACAATGGCTGCAGCCATGCAATTGATTGTGGCCTCGACTGCCGAAAGAGCTGCTGTGTGTGTGGTGTCAGTTGGACGAGCTACCAACTGACGCAAATCATCAAAGAGTTGCTTGTGGTAAACAGCAGACTCAGCCTCAATAGCAATCTGCTCAAAATATTAGTATTTAAGACATTTGCAAAGCAACTTTAGAAGCATTCTTGCCATACACATTTCAGAAAAATCCTGCAAAAGTAGAATTGATACTGTATATTGGAAAACAAATAACTAATGTTGGCTATATTTCGAGTCTTGTTATTTGATTTGGCATCAAAATGTCAACATGTATTCTAATCCGTATAGCAATCGATATTTTCAACTTTTGTCCAGTACAAAAACAAATTTTATGCAAATTAAATATATGATATAATAAAGGCTTTTCACAAATAGCAAGCTGTATAACTTCTATCAAAAGTCAGTACCTTGTGCATGGTCTGCACGGCAATCAGTGGATATGAGCCTTTGGCGGTCTCTCCTGACAGCATCACACAGTCAGCACCATCAAGCACAGCATTTGCCACATCACTGCTCTCAGCTCTGAACAAAACAATACATAGAATGAATGATTCATGCAACAAAATAATTACTAGATCTAAGGGTTGATATAGGAAATTATTCTAAACACATATCATATCTATATGCTGACAGTTGTTGCCAGGTATAATACTTTCAAAACCTTCAGAAATGACCCCAGAATCCTTTTGATGACTGCTTTGCATCAACCAGTAAAGTACATTGAAGAATAATGGACTTGTACATTTGTTAACAGATATTATACACTGTATTTTTCAAATTTTAATGACATTTTTTCTGAGGTTGCCCCGGTGAGACTGAACGGAGACATGTGCACATCTTCTTTTAAAACTTCTTCGTGCTCTCCACCATTAATAATGCTCACGATGATAATGTCTAAATCATGGACACTAACATCATAGAAATATACTTGCATTCTCCGCTCGCATTATTATGACTTTCACACAAAATAGACATGGCCCTACTTATTTTTAAAAACATATATTTTACCTACATCAGTTCTTCTTTATTGAGAACCACACATTGGAAATCCACACAAAACAATACCATGATGATTGAACAATCTTTAAAAATGTCGGAAAGCTCTATGCCATTTTATCTGACATGCTATTCTGACGACACATGGCGCATTTATTATATGCCGGCGTACTAACTTGTACATACTGTTTTTTAGCATAATGTAAGATGCCTTACTCATCACGATGTCCGGCAAATAGCAACGTTTTCGGTACAGAAGCTGCGCCGTTCATAGCTGCCAGTGCGAGAAAAATCTACATCAAATGCACACTTGTAGATGTCATAAACAGTGATAAAAAACGGTGATGAAGAACGGTGAATATTCTAAAATATTTGCCCATTTTCCCCGAATTTTAGAATATACATGATTCCGTTGTAAAGTTCAGAATCACGTCAAAATTCATACAAACTCAAAAATTTCAGAATAGTTACCAGGTCTGCTAATGTAGTTAAATTAAGTAAAAGTTGTCTATTAATTACCTTGTAGGCCTTGGCTTCTTGACCATGGATTCAAGCATTTGTGTTGCACAGACAACTGGTTTGCCAGCTCGATTGCATCTGCCAATCATCATTTTCTGAGCAAGGAAGATCTTTTCAGTTGGGATCTCAATTCCAAGGTCACCACGGGCAACCATTACACCATCTGTAACTTCCAGGATTTCATTGAACCTAAAATCAGATTTTTTTTTTAATCAATTATTTCTGTAACAAATAATTGAAATGTCACAGCTGCTCAAATCTCGAAGCTCAAATAAACTTCTAATCTGATCGATTGAATACCACAAACATTATTCTCCTACATTTTATCAAAAAGTTACAAATATACCTCTTAACACCTTCATGATTTTCAATTTTGGCAATGATCTTAATGTTTTTTCCTTTCTCCCCAATGATGCCACGAATAGCATTAATCCCATCAGCACTTCTAATGAAGGATGCAAAGATCATATCAACCTGAAACAGTAATCTTAATATTATATGAAAACAATTATCCTTGATTGAAGTTTAACCCACAAGATTATGAAACATATGTAACTCATTGCAATGTACAGCACTCACATCACAGAGAAAAGGAAAAAAGGCAGGTAACTAAGAAGGGTATTCATTGGAGCAAAATTACTACTGATTTGACAACATTTAAAATCACTGTGGGAACTGTCAAATGAATCAGCGATTGCTTCGACGTAACGTTTAAATTATACTCGCAATCAGAAAAAATAAAAATATGCACTAATGGTAAAAATTGGATAGAGCAATCAATTTTATGAGGACAGTCATTTTCAGGAAAAAATACACAGCATTATAAGCCATGCCATGATGGAATGATTCTTGTTCGACATGTAAAAAATTTGGTAGACATTTCTTGCTGACGTTATGTTTATCAAAATCATTTTCCAGATCCAGCAGAGGGGTAAAATATGTTATTTGTACGTCGGGTCCAAGAGGGTTTAAGACAAACAAAAACAATGGGTCCATACTAGCTTCGTTCTGTACTGCGACTAATAACCATTACATGCACATGAAGTGTTGAAATAGAATACAGTTTTGATAAATGACTCACATCCTGTTCAACACCAAATTTGAGATCCTCTTTGTCCTTATCAGACACGGCTGGCAGATCGACAGGGGTGCCAGGAAGATTACACCCCTTCTTACTTCCGAGGGCACCACCATTCTCAATCTCACAGTTGAGGAAATCACTGCCTACAATTATCACATGAAAACATTAAAACACAGTGCTTATCATATGGAATGTAGATGCCGAGAGCTAACTCTACTTTATTAAGATTATTATTCATCACATATATAAGATACTTTTTGTTTCATTTATTGCAACTAATTTTATGGCAGTTTTACCTGTCTCTTGCACGACAACAGAGATGAGTCCGTCATCTATATAGATCTTCTTGCCTGCACCCACAACCTTCACGATGTTCTTATAATCAACCCATAGCAAATCAGCAGAGCACTCTTCATAATGTTTGTCATCCGTTGTGATTTTAATCTTTTTGCCTGCTTCTAATTCAACTTCAGTATTGACTCCCTAATTGAAAATAAAATCATTACGGGTTATAATTTTGATATTTAGGAGTAAATTGGCAATTATGTTACGATTGAAAAGAACAGAATAAGTTTACTCTCATAAGAAATAGAATTTGCGTCAAGGAAAACTTACCGCTTTCATTATACCAGTTCTAATTTCTGGACCTTTTGTATCAAGGGCAATTGCAACTGGTCTATTTCTGTTTGCTGCAGCTTTGCGGACATTTGCAATGGTTTCAGCATGATACTAAAAAGAAATAAATAAACATATATATAAATATAAATATAAATATAATATATATATATATATATATATATATATATATATATATATATATCTATATCTATATATATATATATATATATATATATATATATATATAGCTTCCATCAATCACAACATAAAGTTCCCTATGGAGGGAAGGAAAAATGTTATTTGGAAGTTATGTAACCCGTACGTTCTTTTTACTAGAATGGATTACGCCAAATTAGAATGAATAAAAAATTTGTTTAGAACTCTTTTCGATGTGCTAAAATGTGAAGAAAACTTAATATCAAAGCAACTTTAAAGGAACATTGATTTAGTATTTCACCTCATGAGTTCCATGGGAGAAGTTCATTCTTGCAATGTTCATCCCAGAATCAATCATCTTCTCCAACATCTCAACTGTTCTGCATGCTGGGCCTAATAGAGGTAACAGATTCTTGTGTGAGGTTGTCATGATCATATAATTTGGGGGTTCTCATTATAAGTGCATGTTTGTTTTTAAAACAAATTAGAAAAGTACTAAAGCACTAACCAATTGTACAGATGATTCCAGTCATACGATGCGTATGTGGCGGAGAATCGATATCCAGCTCACACATGGATTCTAGGTGTGTTGCTGCATAAGCTGCAGCAATCTGTTGTTCAAACGACCCAATGGTCGTGAATGACTGACAAGACGCTTCATTCTAAAAATATATTATTACCAGGTCAAATATTCGTTCATTGAAATTATTATCCGTTCTGAACTTCAGAAGACTGACACTACAGTTCACAATGTATAAACACTTGCTTAAAGATTTTGCTCAGTCACAAAAACATTTATTTTGAAAACCAGTGTCAATCAACAATGCCTTTTCAATCTTAACTGTATGGAAATTAATACTAATAATTTTCAAATATAATATACATCATACTTTTGAATCTCAGAGAAAATGCCATGCTGTATTGTTTACTAAAAACGCGCTCATGTAAACTTTACATAATTGAATGATTTTCTACAGAAGTAACATGCATTTCTAACAGCAGAGGTCACATTGAATATAGGGGAGATGGCATGGCTTCTTTTGTTTAATGTTTATTAAAATGTGACAAAATACATTCTGAGTAAATTTCTTGACTACACACTGCTACATATTTTGATGGTTTTATTCCCAGCCTTTGATTCTACGGTTCTTAAAATTTAACATTACAAAACATTATATTTCTTCAATCAAAGCATACTTGTTCGTTCACTGAGCATAACCTTTAGGAGACAAATAAATGTGTTTATAGCCAGATTTCCTAAATTTTGTTTACTAAAAATATAACAAATTAAAAGGACCATTATGTATAATAATGGCTTAAATCAGGATGCAAACTAATTTCTTTACATGCATGATTTAACTACAATTTTACATCATACTTATTTCATTGTACATTTTTATACTTAGTAACAAATACATTTAGCGTGACTGCTTTTTGTTGTGTTCCAGTGCTTTTTGGTGCCTTTTGCTGCTTTTTAGTGCCTCCTGGCGCTTTCTGGGTTTTGATAAGAGAAAAAAAAATAAAAAAAAAATAAAATAAAAAATTAAAAATAAATAAATAATAACCAGGCTTTCTATTGCATCGCTTTTTAATACGATGATGAATTATGGTCATCTCGTGTCCCCAGTTATGGATGCAGGGTTGTTACCCAACCAGGCTTATCAAATTCCCCACTTTTTCCCAAATGGAGGGATTACTTTTCCAGATCATATTCTCATGTTTTAACCAGTAGATAACTTTATGTAAAACCTTATTAGGAATGATTGTACATACTTCATTCTAATGTTACTTTAATATCTTAAGCGTATAACAAGAAATTTCAATATATTGACATCAGTTCCCTCACAGTCACCATTTTGGCAAGTGCGTACATACTATTGCTCGACGCAATATGCATTTATCACAACGCAAATACAGCAGCTCATACACATTTTCCCGTGCTACTAGCGTGACCCAGTTGAAATTATTTTAGTGGATTCCTGGTGGTGGCGCTCTGAGTGTAAACAAATATGACCGCGCCCATGCGAGCGATATTTACGAGTAATTTCGTCCGACAAATATTTGAAAATTACAAAATCCATGCTAATCTTGGCCAGTCATGGACCGTCATGCAAATTAACAAACTTTCCCTAACTTTTTTATTTATTGCTGCAAAAACCATGACTTTTTCCCGTAGAGCGAAAAATGATATGACCTAATGTCATTTTCAAAAATGTCTTTTTCACGGTACTAACGCTGTGGATGGCTGATTTTCAAATGTGTTATATTAATTAACATATATGATTTCACATTTAGTTGTGTTGCTTTAGGCCCATATAAATATAATATATCAGGTGAGAATAGATGTCCAGATATTGATCTTAACTACCTGGCAATAATGTTCACTTTAATAGACGGATAGCTGGATATAGGATTGTTGAAAACGGAAGGTTTAAAAAATAGGTATTGTATTCACAATGCATTTATCATAAAATGAGTAAGACTAATTGCGAACATAGAACTGACTAGTGAGCATTAGCAACTAAATACCCCACTCACATTAATCCTCGAACAGTGACCAATGTAAAATATTTCCACAAATGGGCTGTACACAAATACTTAGGGTATTCAGTTAGTTAAGAAATTAACAAGTTGCTCTAAATTGCAAAAATGTGCCTTACCTTAGCAAGTAATTGAGCCATCTGAATAACAAAAACAAATAATGATTATTTAAGATATTTCATAGCAATACTATACAGTATTTCAATTAATTTATTTCAAATCTAATAATAATTTCATACTATTTTCAACTTTAAACATTGAATTTTGTATATTAGTTCTGAATTGAACTTTTCCATGATAAACTGAACTAAATTTTCAATAGCTAGCATTGTCTAAATGTAAACTTAACATATAACTTAAGATAAAATTATATATTCATATGAAGTAAACAAAACCAGTAAGAACTTAACACTTTCACGTCGGCATACGCAAAACTTAATCACGTAGTAAAAGCACTCGCGAACAATATAATTTTGAAAGTTTTACGTCCAAGATAACTTTTCTGGGGCATCCATAAATGCTTAATGTTTTACATAAATTGCACACGTGTATTCAGAATCGTATTGGGTTTCTTATTTTAACCACCTAGTAATAGGATTATGGATTTATATGTCTAGTTCAAACATGCGGCTGTTGATTAAAACTGACTGGTTCAAGACACACATTAGAAAGATGAATTCCTACAAGTTCTCTTACTCGTAAAATAATATGACTGCTATGAGTCATCATAAATGGTACAGATGATCGAAAATAGACATGAAACAGGGTGATAAACTCTAAAAAAATGTATTCAGATATGTTCGTTGTGTGGGTACAACAGCATAAGCTGTCAAATGTCATCATGGCCAACACATACCCACAAACTACAACGATTATCAAATAATGCGCGTCACATATCCTTTCGTCCACAACTTCATAATTAGTAAGTAACTTTTATTCGAGGCAAATAACTTTTAAAGTTGCTTCGCAGCTTGCCCTGCTGCCTGATGTCTAACAACTTTTTGCTATGAATTTTCAACATTGAATTTATCAGTGTTTTCGAAACCAACATTGCATATTGCCGTTGACACACTTGAATCAGTTTAATTTTGAAATGATTTTTTAGATCATCAAAATTTCAATGGTGATATATTTCATATTTAATTTCAACCTAGAACAGGGCCCGGATTAGCCACTCCTCCGCTCGTATTGACTAGTAAAACCTTGTGGAAGACGAGTAAGAAGTTTTAGTAACTCGTCCTTTTGACGAGTAGTGATTCTTGTCAATTTGGCATACAGTTTGTGCAAGGACGAGTACATTTTCTGCAGGAGGAGTAGATATTTAAGGGTTACTCGTCCTGCTGATGAGTACCACTCTTCTACCTAATCCTGACCCTGTAGAATGCCACAAATAACATCAAAGGGGATAGCAATTTCTATGACTTTCAACACTGGTTATGCTGTCTTGTCAGAGAGGATCAGACTGGCTACAGGCAGTTTAGTCCATACTGGCCAGTTTTGCAAGACTGTGTCCATGACTGTGCTTTAAAAGCGATAATCTTAACAATATATACATATTAAAATACATGTCTGATGCAAGATTTGTTTGTCTATACAAATTATCAGATATTACAGGGTCAGGATTAAGAGGAAAAGTGCTACTCATCTGCAGGACTAGTAACTCATATATCAACTCGTCCTGCAAAAAATGTACTCGTTGGTTTTAACCATTTCACATTGATAGACTGAAGATATATTGAACATCTATGTTGATGTTGGTGTCAAATACATTACATTATCAGGGTCAGGATTAGCCACTCGTCCGTTCGTATTGACAAGTAAAAACTTGTGAAGGACGAGTAAGAAGTTTTAGCAACTCGTCCTTTTGACTAGTATCAATTCTGGTCAATATGTCATACAGGTATAGAATTTGGGCAAGGAGGACGAGTACATTTTTAGCAGGACCAGTAGATATTTGAGGGTTACTCGTCCTATTGACGAGTAGTACTTTTCCACCTAATCCTAATCCTGCATTATGTAAAAATTTCGATGATGTTAGAATGATAAGTGTTTAAAATCACATTATCGGAATTATCGTTCATTCGCAGATTTCCGTTAGACTGTCTAGCCTATACAAGCAGATAAGTGGCTACTCCTGATCCCGATTTTACAATCCATAATTCGGCTTGCGACTTATCTTAAAAGTATACAACCCCATTGACACTGATTTTCATAGCCATGTTTTTTAGTTTTAATACTTATTTTAGTGAGAAATTCCAAACCACACTACAAAGATTACATGACAGTCAGTAGCATTCGCTATATATGTTGATAACAAATCGAACTCGATATTGCACTTAAATATTTCTTAATTCCATAATTACTTTATAGATACAGGGATGGGTCATAGATATACAACGAATACCGTCACATTTGTGAAAGAATGTTGTTTGCTGGTGATGACAGAATTATTCTATCTACAAGACAATGAAATAGAAAATAAATTTTGATTCAAATAATGTAAAAAAAAAATCTAATTACCACACAATTAAGTTTTCATGACGTTAAAGTATTCGCCAGAAGATTTGTTTTGGTTTTATTATTTATCTTTATTTCTCGGAAAATATAGCTCTAGTCAAACAAGATTTCGAAATCCTTGTGTGCGAAATTTCTTAAACCTCTGATATTATATGGCGTGAATTGCGCTTTTATAGTGTCAATCTAATCCCTAAAATAACGCACAGCAAGAAGCAAAGGAAAGAATGATTGTTCTATTTGAGTTATATGAAAAATGCAAAAATATACCTTTGGAAAATTTTGACAGCAACAACTAGCCGGCTATCCTCAATGTCCGCGAAAGAATACACTGAGATCAAGGTCGTTTATAAATCTAATTATTATCTCAAACCTACCAATTGTTTTATTGCTTTTTAAGAAAGAAATGCTTAAATTAGATTTGAATCATGTAAATTGGGATGTACTTGGATGTTAAAACAAGTAAAAGAAGTCATTATTGTTCAGAACTACTTTTAATGCGTAAGAGGCGCATAAAATGAATAACTTGTCAATGACCTTAACCTTTATGAAAGGTTTTTTAATCATAACGTCCTCAAAAAAGTTGTCGCATCATCAGGATGATCATCCAGTCCAGTAAAAAAAAAAAAAAAAAAAAAAAAAACAATCATTCAGGACCACACAAATAAATGCTCTCCCCAAAACACAAAGACTTTCTTTATATGTGTGAGGTCCAACATCGATTAAAAAAAATATACAAAGACTGGGAAAAAATATTTTTTTGGAAGTCGATCATTTTCTGTAGACTATGTGAAAACAAATTTTTTCCACCTTTATCAAATCTTAATTTTGTTTACGTATTATTTACTTTATATTTATTTAATGTAGACTTTAATTTAGAATTTTTAGAATTTATTTTCAAATGTAAAATAAATGGTGAAAATATTTGAAAATAAATTCTAAAAATTCTAAATTAAATATGAAGTAGATCTAGGGTTGTAAAGAAGACCTTAAAATCTACATAATCTTTTAAGATATATTACGTGTGGGTATGTCTTTTTTTGCATTTGAGAAAAAAAAGTTGATGAGACCCCAGAGTTTCCAACATGGCACCAATCTATGAAATAAAGATGAATGGTAGATGTGCACGCCAGCACCTCAACATACATTAGCAGGTCATCGCAAGTACATTTTTAATAGTGATGTGACGATCTGCTGACGTATTTTGAGGTGGTGGCGTAAGCATTTTACCAATGTGTTACATGTACATGATGTAATATATTATATATAATCCTGTGGTGTATACCTTCTAAACTTTTATTAGAGGTGGTCTGACTGCTTGCTCTAACTGCTGGTCTCATCGCTCCCTGCCAGTTATCAACTTAAACTAATGTGCCCTTCCAATGTGAGCATGCATCATATTCTTGTATGAAAACCAACCTTATATATCCACGCCTTGAATTCACTATGGATAGTTTACATGAGTCCAAGCAGCATGGAACAGGGAGGGTGTGTGTGGTGTATATACTACTATGATTTACAAACACTACACCATAGACATCAGCCATACACATTACTACTAGTTGGGGAAACTAAATATTTTTTGATTAAAACTAAACTACAGTAGACTAAATGACAATTTTCTCGATTACACTAAACTAAACTAAAGTCACTCACGCAAATGTTGTGATTAACTATACTAAACTAAATGATCACTTGATTAACTAAAACTAAACTAAATTTTGCAAATGAAGGATTTACGTAATGAAATAACACATTTATTTTTTCCATTTTAACTATTTTGTTTTAATGTAAATATACATATAATTTATTGCATTCTTCAAATAAGGAGTTCCAAATTTATATGATGGTAACATACAGATATAACAAAGACTTTGTTTCTGAAAGCATTGTTTTCAATTTATCAAATAGCATTTTGAAACACCACAGAATATAAAAAAAAAAACACTTTGAAATTTCCTCCTTGGCTGAAGTAGGCAATATCTCTTTCATAAGCAGTAGATCATAAAATCAAAACACACAATCTACCATCCTTTCACTGAATCAAGAATGGTAAACAATCTATTGCAAGGCAGAATTAAAGAAACTGCTAATTGTATGAACAATGGAAACTAATTATATTATCTTAAGTAAAGCCATCAGAATTAAAGCTCACAGAAAATTGCATTACCTCTGTAGCTAAACACAAAGAGAGCTTGCAAGCCATTGACCCTTGTTACATCATAGTGGTTGGCCACAGTTAGACCATTTACACTAATACGCAGTTGGCCATTTCCTGCTCTAAATGCTGCTCTGTAAGAGTTACCTTATATCTGATAACATGTTTTGTTGGATTTTTTTAAATCAAAACTAATCATGATTAAAATGGAAATTTATGATTAAACTAAACTAAACTCAGTTTTAAGTTTGTTGATTAACTAAAACTAAACTAAATTACACAAATTCTGATTAGATTAATCAATTAAAAGTAATCTAATCCCAACGCTGTTATTGACTCATGGTATTTCAGGTGGTTCTCAGTGGTTTAGTGGTTAGAGTGCACAACCAACACACAGGATTTGCCTGCGTCTTGACTTTGCGGCCAGTCCACGGCAGACTTAGTGTCGCCCAAACCGTTACATCGTACATCTGCTACTGAGTTGCTGATCTCCACCGACCGTGTCGCCACAGTACATGTACAGTGTTACTACTATAGACGGTTCTAGAAGGCATGACGTTCGGAAGCCTCGTTAAAAGGCATGTCCCATGTAGAGGAGAGCCACCAATCTGCAACTAAAAGGACTCACATAGTTTGAAAACAATAGTGGTATGACCCATCCCTCAGTTGGCTCAGTTGGTTAACTAACCTGCCTTTGGAGGTCCATGTACTAACACCATGTGACCTCCATCTGCACATATGCTGATAAAGCCCTGCAGATTAACATACAGATACAGATACAGAAAACAGTTGATTATTGTTCATCAGGACCTTCATAATGATTAGTCCATAATGCATTCGGTTACATCATAGTACATGTAATAACTCAATAAGCCATTAAAAGTTTTCTCTATACACACCATGGCTTTAAGAGTAGATAAGTTAATTAAAACAGATTAAATGCAAAACTGAATTATTCTTCTTCTAAGAAAATGATGCAACATAGTGGTAACAGAGCTGGATCTTTTATAATGATAAGAAATCAAACATGCATTCCAAGAAAATACAACTCGAGTTTCCAAAATAACACTAGAAGTGTACTCATAGGAGCACAATTACTCCGAGGACCTTTGAGCATCTACCAGCAGTTTTAACTGCCTTTTATGATTTTTCATTGGATTTCCAATTATGGATCCCAGACAACTCTACTTAACGAGACTTTATGGAGATTAAAAAATTCTTAAAATGGGCTTGTTTTTTATTTTAGTATATAATAATAATAATATGGACGGAAGATGACAGCAAACAGCTAAATCCTGCTACTGTACCCCCTGGAGTTGATCTTGTGCCTAAGGAGCTGCTGGAAATGATTGTGTTTGCAAAGCAGATATGGCATGCAGTACAAGGAAATGTGGATGCAGAAACACAGGAATGCCATGCTCCATATTTTGTGAATGTAACAAAGAAGAGCACACTTGTTGGAACAGTGGTGAAGTAGAAGATAATGACAGTGATTCAGAGTAAATAAAGTATGAATGTGCATATTGGTGTTATTGGCATATTCAGTGACTAATGAGTATTGTGGAGTATTATGAATGTTTTAACTGACAGTATGTAGTATAGTGTGTGACATTTAGTTGCTGAAATATCATGCTGTTGATAGGACAATATGTTATTATGGTTGGGTTACATTACATGTATTATTTTTCATATTGTTACTACAAATGTAGCATAAAAGTTTGTCAAAATGTTGTTTTCTTGAATCTTTGCCATTCCTATTTGTTTTAGATAACTGAAATTACCCTAGATGGGTTCCTTATCCTCATAAACATAATTCTAGACACCAAATTTGTGTTTCTAACATCACTATAACTTAGGTTTTAGCCGTACTACCCAAAGGGACCCTATTTTGACAGCCATCTTGGATTTTTTCACTCCCTGCTTATTCTATACATGTATAGCTGAAAGTAGCATAGATGGATTCCTCATCCTCAAAAACCCTTCTTCTAGTCACCAGATTTATGTTTATCACCACTATAAATCAGGATTTTGGCCCAATAGCCAAATTAACCCTTTTTGGCGGCCATTTTGGTGGCCATTTTGAATTTTTTGCACTTCCTGTTTATTCAACATTATTGGCAATGATCTAGATGGATTTCTTACCCCCAAAAACCTTATTTTAGAGCCAAATTTGGGTTTCTATCATGCCTACAACATACATTTAGGGCCCCATAGCCAAATAGACCTTATTTTGGCAGCCATCTTGAAATTCTCAAAACGCTCAAAGGTGAGAGGTCCACACCCATATGGAACTGAAGACCTAGACCCCATAGACAAATGATCTGGAGAGAAAAAAACTATATCCAGTGTTCGCGCTAGGAAGTTGTCTGACGGAGTCCCTTGGGACTCTATGACTTGAATTGAAAATTTGGAGTCCCACTCAAAGATTTTGGAGTCCCACATAAGTGTTTGATAATCAATGTCGAAAAATAAAACCAACCATCTAAGATATTGATGATGCATTACATAATATAAACTATTTTCCTACATGTCATTTGTGTTATTGAAATCGGAAATATGTATATAAAAAAATCAACAGTGTCATATGATATATTCCTTCCAGTGGTCCAGTGGTCAAGGACTCCAACAAATCAGTTCAATAAACTTGCTAATAATGCTTTGCATCAAAGAAACACTTTTGATTGAACTATCTGTTCTCTTGCACATGTGCATAACACACACATATGGTAATATGGTTAAAAATATCATAGGTGTCCAACATTATTAAAGCTTATCTATGAAAGCTTCCCAACTTATCTAGACCCACATGTGCAATGATGAATACAAGACTCGCCTATTTTCAAAACATTAGTGGATTGACACCATCTAAATTATGTCCTACAAAAAATTGCTGACTCACAGGCGAGTCACAGCTAGATAAATCACCAGTGCATGTTACTTGCTGCATCCTGCCTCTAATAAAATCATTAGGCTAGCAGGAGTCTAGACTCTAGCTGTGAGTTGCAACATAAACAGTGGCCTGATTTTTCTCTTGCACATGTGCATAACACACACATATGGTAATATGGTTAAAAATATCATAGGTGTCCAACA
>CM032664.1:14714975-14792226 GCA_019095985.1 Streblospio benedicti | reverse complement strand
ATACAGATACAGAAAACAGTTGATTATTGTTCATCAGGACCTTCATAATGATTAGTCCATAATGCAATCGGTTACATCATAGTACATGTAATAACTCAATAAGCCATTAAAAGTTTTCTCTATACACACCATGGCTTTAAGAGTAGATAAGTTAATTAAAACAGATTAAATGCAAAACTGAATTATTCTTCTTCTAAGAAAAAATGATGCAACATAGTGGTAACAGAGCTGGATCTTTTATAATGATAAGAAATCAAACATGCATTCCAAGAAAATACAACTCGAGTTTCCAAAATAACACTAGAAGTGTACTCATTGGAGCACAATTACTCCGAGGACCTTTGAGCATCTACCAGCAGTTTTAACTGCCTTTTATGATTTTTCATTGGATTTCCAATTATGGATCCCAGACAACTCTACTTAACGAGACTTTATGGAGATTAAAAAATTCTTAAAATGGGCTTGTTTTTTATTTTAGTATATAATAATAATAATATGGACGGAAGATGACAGCAAACAGCTAAATCCTGCTACTGTACCCCCTGGAGTTGATCTTGTGCCTAAGGAGCTGCTGGAAATGATTGTGTTTGCAAAGCAGATATGGCATGCAGTACAAGGAAATGTGGATGCAGAAACACAGGAATGCCATGCTCCATATTTTGTGAATGTAACAAAGAAGAGCACACTTGTTGGAACAGTGGTGAAGTAGAAGATAATGACAGTGATTCAGAGTAAATAAAGTATGAATGTGCATATTCCCCAAAAATAATTATTGGCACAAATATTCAGTGACAACCAATTTTTAAATAAAAAGTTTGTTGTTCAATGAACATGAAAAAAAAAAGTTGGTTGTTCAATGAACACGAAAAAAAAGCTTGTTTTTGAATGTTTTAAAGTATGAATATATTGGTGTTATTGGCCTGACAGTATGTAACTGTATGTAGTGTGTGACATTTAGTTGCTGAAATATCATGCTGTTGATAGGACAATATGTTATTATGGTTGGGTTACATTACATGTATTATTTTTCATATTGTTACTACAAATGTAGCATAAAAGTTTGTCAAAATGTTGTTTTCTTGAATCTTTGCCATTCCTATTTGTTTTAGATAACTGAAATTACCCTAGATGGGTTCCTTATCCTCATAAACATAATTCTAGACACCAAATTTGTGTTTCTAACATCACTATAACTTAGGTTTTAGCCGTACTACCCAAAGGGACCCTATTTTGACAGCCATCTTGGATTTTTTCACTCCCTGCTTATTCTATACATGTATAGCTGAAAGTAGCATAGATGGATTCCTCATCCTCAAAAACCCTTCTTCTAGTCACCAGATTTATGTTTATCACCACTATAAATCAGGATTTTGGCCCAATAGCCAAATTAACCCTTTTTGGCGGCCATTTTGGTGGCCATTTTGAATTTTTTGCACTTCCTGTTTATTCAACATTATTGGCAATGATCTAGATGGATTTCTTACCCCCAAAAACCTTATTTTAGAGCCAAATTTGGGTTTCTATCATGCCTACAACATACATTTAGGGCCCCATAGCCAAATAGACCTTATTTTGGCAGCCATCTTGAAATTCTCAAAACGCTCAAAGGTGAGAGGTCCACACCCATATGGAACTGAAGACCTAGACCCCATAGACAAATGATCTGGAGAGAAAAAAAAAAACTATATCAGAGAATTTCCGGGTCACCCCCAGGGGCTTCCAGACTAACTGGGCTTTCTTTACTTCTCAGACTGATGTATTTGGAATGTATAAGACACTCTTGAGCTATGATATTTCTTCTTTAATATTTCTTCTTTAATGATGATACGCAGAGTAATGAAACATGAAAATACACAATTAGACCCTAAAATACAGTGTTGTCTTAAAAACAAGACCCAATATACTAATTTCTAAAAAAAGGGACCCAATGATATATCAAGAGTCTGGAAAAGGTGACTTATACAAATGGCACATCCATACTAACCAAATGTATTAGAGATCCCCCTACCCCCCCCCGCCCCCCCCCCCCGCCCTGATGTGTCGAATATTAGTTTCATTTATTACAATTGCTTCAACAAGTATAAAATACTAGATAATGCGTGGAAAACCAGTGGCAGGTGAGTTGACTAGCTTAGAATAATGGCTAATGTGCTATTATTTGTAGCATTTTTCATCAAAAATGGTGACCTCCAAATCATGATATATTTCTTCAGTAGGTTTTCAAAATGTGGGGCATACATAGGCCAAGGCAAATCTTAAATCTATAAGTAATTAGTGTTCCTGCAAACAAATTGAAAAATTGTTTTGTCAGTTTTAAATTGTATAAAATGAATACACAATTTTACTCAATATTTTTCATATGCATGCCTTATTCTTGTTGAAAAAATAAGAAGTTGTGCAATAGGAGTTAGTCGTATTTATATTTAGATGCTATGTATATTAGCTACAATGATTAAGTTTCGTACTTACTCCAGTTTCCTACACTATTCCGTCTTTAAAATGCAGTTGTACATTTCATTTTATATGTTTTTGCATAGTGCAACTTTGGTAGTAGCTGGGAAAATGTTTTTCATCTATAAAATATTGTGCAGAAATATGGGCAGTTCACTGTATTCTTACTGGAAAAACTTGCAGGCTCAGCAGAATTATATTTTGTTTCGATGGATTAAGCCAATAATAAATTCATATTTCAAAACAGAGATCAACAGACTTATAAAATATTAACTTTATTACATAAATGTTCTAGTTTTTTTTACACGGATGAAACAAGTATAAAATATACATATAATGCTCAAAACTATTAGGTATGAACAGCTTGTGGAAATCTTTAAAATATGAAAAACAAACATATCACAGTTTTGATGATAACATGACAATACATATTGTGTTAGTATGAACATTTGGGGATGGCATGATTTGTAAACTATGAGGTAATATGTACACAATTCAGTTAAGTCTGGACAAGGTTAACATGAAGCAAGGCAACACAACCATAATATCTCGAGCACAATATTCTTTCCTTGTAGACTTATAGTCAGTACAATTAGTTAATCTCTATGCCAAAGGATGACACATTTTCTCTGGTACTATGCAAGTTTTTAGTGTATGAATAAATTAAAAAGAATGAGACTAGAGTATTGTTCAGTATTGAGGTTAATATACCTACACATAGAAGGCCAAAGTCTACAGAGGTTAACTTCCAAATGCATAAGCTCAGAAAATGAGCATTGACAATGATCTATATTTCTTGTGAGACAACGTTTTACAAAATTAAGTATTCCTAGTGCTATATATTTTGTAATAAAAACTAAATCGTATGAGGTAGCTATTACTTGATATCTAGTGGTAAAATGTTTTTAAAATAAATTGTATTTCCATTTAAAATTAAGAACATCATTACAAACTGATACACAACCTTCCATTGCCATATGGTAATTACCTATGAATAAGACCTAGTAAAATCTGTGTTGTGTCAAAAGATCACAAGCTTCATTTAAAAGTATTGCTTCAGTTGTATAAAAATTAAAATCATTCTGCAAGTGATACAGACACACACACACACACACATATATATATATATACGAATACATTCCCTCAATTTGAAAAAAAAAACACCACTACTGTATTTCTAGGAATAAGAAGAGCCAATATACATATTCACATAGATCTAAAAAGAAAACCACCTACAAAAACATGCATGTTGTCATTTTGATTCTCATACTTTAAAGTTAATTCTCAGTCAAAAAAAATACTTATAATTCTATTGCAAGTCTAAGAAAATATGATGTTTGATCTTCAGGTATACTATTTATTATACCTCTTAAAATTACCATCCTATCTTGTTTATGGAAACACAAGGACATGGAAAGCTATATAATTGAATGATTTTTGCTAGGCATACCATGTTGTTTCAACGCAGACATGAAATTTAACATTGGACCGATAGGCCGCTTCTCATGTGCACCGCTAAGTTACGTCTGATGAAAATCATTCGCTGTGCATTTCTTACCTACACATGTTTTGATGGGGTTAGGTTGGCCTGTTATTGTGTGGTATTTAAAATGACTCCAGGTATTCTATTACGCTGTCTAAATGAAAGGGATTTTCAGGTGTGCACAAAACACATAATATTGCTTCTATAAGAGCATACTTCCTGGCCACAGAGCATAACCTTTACACATGTATCTAAAACAATGAACATTAACATAAAATTGCTTTAACAACAAAGCAAAATTTAAGATCTCAATAAGACAACCTCCATATACATGTACAGCTACCAGGTACTTTGTTACATGCAATCACACATATAACATGAACATAACATATACAAATGCCTCTGTTCGGCTGTGAATGCTATTTCTAAAATAGATAGATGATTTACTTGCCATTGGACAGAAATCATTTAGTAAACATTTATTCAGCAAGTTTTTCCAAAAATGAAATATCCAATTTTACGAATGATTTGCTATAAGTAATGAATCTTGGATGCCAAATACCTACAAAGCAATACCAAGGATGATTTATATAAAATTTTAAAACAGTATGTAACTACAAATACAACATATAAGTCATACCAGTACTAGATCTAAAAATGTAAATGGATAGTTTTGATTTCTGTCAGAGAACAAGATAATTATGAACACTTTCAAGCACTATTCAAAATATCACATAATATAGTCTGTAAATGTGTGATTAAATAGTCCAGTCGACCCTCTTCCTTCCATATGCAAAGTAATAGTCAATAATAAACCTCACAAACCAGTGCAGCTGTCATTTTTAGTTAAGTCATTTGATCTACCACATCACAAACCCAAAGTACAAGTACACAATACAATACAGAAGCTAGGGTTCAGAGTCCAAGCAAAATCTCATTTAGCACCAAATACATAAAACAGCTCACAAATGTTATTGATAACAGGCGAGACCTGCATATTGATTGTTATCCAAGTTCATATGCAGTGTCCAATAGCAAGTCACTGTTTTGTTTGCCTAAACAAGAGTTTCCTGTTCTACAAGCTCATCGTTGTGACTTTTAGCCATACTTTCCCAATGTTTCCATCGTTCCTTTTGCCAATCATAAGGCATGGATTCTGGGCGTTGATTTGTTACATAGTGAGGGGAATTGATTTCCTGACTGTCATTACCTATCAAGTCAAATGACCTATTGGGTAAAAAGGCAAATGCCTTATTTGTTTGGCTTGTGTTTGCCAAGTTCTTTCCTAAGTTCTGAGAATGTCTGTGATTGGATGATTGGTCACCTGACTGGGACATACGCTTCTGATTCGTGGACTCATCAGCTGGCCTGTTGGAGTCATTCAGATTGGCTGTCTGATTGTTATTGCCTGTGGGGACACCTAGTGGCCGGTGTGTTGATGAGGTGCGCTTGAGAGGATTCGCAAAGTCAAACACCGTATGAAGCGGAACTCCTGTTGGTGTGCTGGGTGGAGTGTCCAGAAACCACTGCGCTCTAGCACTCATATTTGCCGAAGAGTCCGCTGGAGAGGGATTTGGTGATTGTGGAGCTTCAATGGTCACTGTCTCCACCATGGAGCGGCGGTTGGTTTTTGGAGTGAGCAGCATCCGTGCCTGGGTGATCTTGGAGTTGGGGTCGATCACAATCTCTGACCTCATGGCTTTGGGAGCTGGGCTAACACGTGGTGAGGCGCCGGGACTCAATGATCTGTAATAGAAAATTCATGTGATGTGAGTCTTAGCAGCGTCTAAGTCTTGTTGTAGTTTGTTAGACTTTGTACTCTATTAAAACTTCTGACACATCAAATGGCACACTTTAATTGCCAACTGCATTATCATGTTTATTCCCTTTCACGATTGTCATTTGAATAAGACGATTTACAAAAGAACATAATTTCACAAACAATGCATGAATTTCTAGCCAGGGCAGTAACTCCATCAGTTCTGATATATACAAAAAGTGCACATAAACCCCATGTAACCTCACCTGCCAGTGGAGTGCTGGTTGTACCATGCGGGTGGCTCGGGGGCGCTGAGCCTATAGCTAGCCGGCACCTGCAGCTTGTCTCCAGTGGTGCTGCTGGCGCGGTCAGGAGTGCTGAGCCTGTGTTTGGCTGGCACCTGCAACGTCTCACTGAAACTGCCGGACACTTGTGTGTCAGCCACCGCGGCCCGCGGCGGAGCAGGGGTCGTGGCCGGGTCACTCCGCAGGCTTGACTGTACAAAGACACACACATGATGTATATATGTTTTGGAAAATCGAATGATAAAATTCTGATACATAAACACAAAATGAGCATAAATAATAAGGAAAGCTTGCATTCCACGAGACATACAATAATGAGCAGTCCCAAATGCTTAAATCCCACTTGAAAGAAACAATAACAATTCAAGTTATAAATGTAAAATTTTGAGCTATCAACAAAATTCAAGTTATAAATGTAAAATCTTGAGCTATTAAAGGACTGTATGATGTTATGTATTATGAAGAGAAATCGATAATAGCTCATTTTATCAACACATTTGAGTGACAGAGGAGATAAAGTGGTCCAATGCCCCTGACTGGTCTTCACCTCTGTGGCGCTGGGGCCGTGCTGCAGCGGCGTCACGCTGGCGAGCGCCTCGGTGAGGTTCCGCGGCGGCGCCTGCGTACCGGGCTGGTCACCGGGCAGCGAACTGGGCGTGTGCGGCGGCAGCGACGAACTGTCACTCTCACCGCCGTACAGCGAGCTCGTCTCGTGGTCAACGTCAATGCTGCAAACATGCCACTGTTTATAGCACTAGTATTTACACACAAAGTTTTTGTGTATTTTTACTTGATGTTTTCCTATAGTTAAGACTTGGGTGGTTGTCCTGCATCTTGATTAGTTGCAGAATGAATGACTATGACGGTTAAATGCAAGCTTGAAAGAGTGCATTTTGGAATGCGTTTGAGATGACTGTACCCGATGTCACAATGCAATCTTTATGGTTCTGTAATCCACAATGTAAATTTAGAAGCATTGCAACTAATTCATTCAAATCAGCTGTGTCAAATACATATACGTCTTTTTTTTAAATAATCTAAATGCCAAACTTATTATCACATCTACTGCCAGCAATAATCTCCCCAGCATGGAACGAATTTATTGAATGTTTCTTACGTAAGTAATAAAATTATATTGGCTGGAAGATTGCATAAAACTGCTACAAGCACAATAAAACAGTTTTCACTGCCCCAAAAGTGTTTTATTTATAACAAACAAAAATTATTGAAAAACCGACTTACCGAAGAGAAGCTGATTTTTGTTTGAGCAGAATATCAACAGCCTCGGTGTTCGATTCCTGGAGAGTTTGCAGCACCTCATCATGACATTCCCGACTCAACTGGAACACACCAGGGTCAAACATAAATATCAGGCCAGAGTAGCAGAAATCCATCAAATCACCACAATGAAGCACACTAAATTTTCTGTACTTTAAACAAAGACCTTCACACCAAAAACCACTGGTTAACACTACAGTTTTTACACACATAAACCTTAGCATCTAGCTTTTCACCCTGAACAACAGTAGAAAAAGACAATATTTCTTCAACGACATCAACAATAAAAGTGGAAATGGTAAGCAAAGAAGAAAAGTTTTAACTCCAGGTTGTTGACCTTCTCTAGCATTCCAAGTTTCTGTTTGTATACAAACTCTGCGCGAAATGCATTAAATTTTGCATCCATCTCTCTTCTCTTATCCACAAAATTGGGGTGAAAGAGAACTTTGAAAATTTACTACTGACTATTTAGCTATGTTTATGACAGTCAAACAACACTGGCTGATGTTCTCTTGTGTTGAGTGGTGTTTGTTGTTTGGTTTATTCACCAAATTTTGTTCTAAAACTTAGTAAATGATCACTGTAAAATCAATGAAAATTACAAAACAAATTCGTTTATGCATCATTGTTGCATTCCTTGTTGCTTGTTAAAATGAATAATGACATTTTCTATGTGTCATATCGAAGGAACATCACATTGCAGGAGCAAAGAATTTGGGTTAAGATGAGAAAACCCCAGGATTGATAGAGAGTGATGCACATTTAGGAGATTAGAATGCATTGTGAAAACTTGTTATGGGCTCCACAACACAGCACTAAACTCAATATGAAAGTCTAAATAACAGAGCAATAAAATAACTATAACCCACTAACGCTGCAGTAATGTGATTTCATGTTATGTATTGGATCATGATATAATTTGATAACTAAATTGGTTTGCTGTCTGTTGAGCAACACTAAGTCAATATAAACACATGGTCAATTCCTTTTACAGAGCTCAAGTATTGTTTTATGAGGGGATCTGAGCTAAAAGGAAAGCACAAGAAGGTGTATCAACTCATGCTTTAAAGGTTACTGCATGAAAACTGTTTAGATTTTCAAATCCTCATTTTGAATGAGAATGGTTGTCATCAACATGAATGAGCCGTTAGTGCAACTATTTTAATTAAAAAATAGTCTCATGCAGCAAGGTAAAACAATGAAGAACTATACATGTATATGGACTACATGTAGCTCATAAAATAACTATATTAAACAAAGATGCTTTTAATAGAACAACACTGCGGTGTGAAACTTGACAATGCAAGTAGGCTGCACTGGCATTTGTATTAAAAGGAAGTTCAGAGAGAAGGAACTGAATATGAATCACTGATATGATTTCCAAATACCAAGAAACAGAATTCATAGTGATTAAATAATGAGCGGAATCTTATAAACCAAAAGACAGTGACCATATAATGCAATATACATTTACTTTTGAAAGGTGAAATGAAATGAAAATGTCAAATTCTCTAGGACAAAGTCAAACATGTACACAAATCTTGGTGTAAACCACTATCTTGAGTCTGAAACTCATTTTACAAAGGCAATGCTTCACTGGTGATGAAATATTGTTTTTATGCTCTTTAAATATTGTTCTTTTATGTTCAATTCTTTGACCTCCTCACCCAGATAAATTTGCCTTAAAACAACCGTAAAGCTACATGGGGGCTGGTGAATGATGAGCACCAGTAAGTGCAGCAACCACTCAGCCACATCGGCCACCAGCTAAGTTATTGGCCATCAATCGAGACAATTAACAGATCAAACCTCGCATATTCCCACACCAGCGGAACACAGTGAAGCAATGGATCAACCCAGTTCCTTCAGCAGGACTCATGATGAGAATACATCAGGCCACCGTTCTCCTGCTGCACAATTGAAAGCCAATACCAATGCTAATTTTTCAGTTAGAACTGCGCATTTTGCATGAGACGATTTTGTTTATAGTTTTTATTTTGTCTACGCTATTAAGTGCAAGGAGCGACACATCTGCAAAAAATACAACATATCAGCTTATTGCAATATCGATGCTACAACTGTCAATATTTACACAGGAGGTTTTAAAGCCTCTACTTTTCTGTGTTTGTGAATCTGATATATTTGATTATCGCTGATTACACATATCTGAACGTGGGGTTGGATAAAACCAGCCGTCTGACAGACGGCAGCTCTCTACAGCAGACACAATCATCCTCAAGAAATCCTATATGGTTTTCATCTCCATCTTAAAAGCACCATCTTCGCAGGACCACCCAACAGGTGTGATCACGCACGTAAAAAATGCATTCTCAACCTATTTTCACCATTTGTTTATATTGAGAGGCAAATGTGTTGATATAGAGAGGTAGAAACAGTTTACACACACCTTTTATCTCAAAATGGATTTCGTTTGTAGCGCTTTTTTTCTTTTTATTGATAAAAAGCAACTATTCTCCATGTCTATTTTTGACATTAGATTCCTGGGGATTTCTTATTTGATACGAGAGTGTCAGATTGATAAGAACAACAAATTCCTCTCCAAATTGTCCTACAAGTGCCTCGTCTTGAGCGGAGTACAAGACTTTAAACATCCGTAAGAAATGGGCCATTGTGGCAAAGCAGATCAGCAACGAACTGGAGTACATACAGTGAAAGCTCTCTATTGGGACCACTTGTGGGACCAGCTTAAAGTAGTCTCAATGAAGAGGTGGTCTTTATACGGAGGTTCCCATTGGAATCATTTTGAAGGTTTGGGGCCATGAAAAGTGGTCTTATCATAGAGGTGGTCTCATTATAGAGGTGGTCTTAATTGGAGATTCTACTGTATTTGTATCTGATGAAAGACTTTATCATGCTTCTCAATGAAAAAAGTACCATAATGGACATAAAATGATACACAGATCCACTCATTTAACTCAAGCTTGACAGGATTAAACAGAAATTTTAAACTAACGAAATTTCAAATTATTAGAATAATTTCTTACATACAAGGAACATGGTCATTTACTTGAGACATTCATAAATTTGACTTACAGTATTCACGTTTGCGATAAACCAGTGCAACCACCGTCCATGGCAAAAAGTACTGGATGAAGCTACATTTACAATGCAGTACTCACAGTGAAGATGTCGTCGTGGTATTCGATGAGTTCCTGCACCACGGCGATCACGTCCCCGCGTTCCTCGGCGCGCTCCGCCGACTCCACGCGGAACTCGCCGCCCTTGGACTTGTGCAGGATGTTGGGCCCGAACAGTGTGGCCAGGTTGTGGGCGCCCATCTTGTTGCCTTCCAGCTGAAGATACAACGAACGGCATCAGTGATCAATCTTTTAGTGGCGAGATGGTCATTGCTGCCTAGAATATAGCTTAAGATAAGCTAAAATTTACGATTATGTACATGTATGGTTGATTCAGTTTCACTGGTGTCAGGCAGAGAAAATTCAATCTTGGTAAATTTAAGCTTTTTCTAGGCTTTACCCTAAGCTGCAATAATTAGCTCCATTTACTACTTTAGCCATTAACCTTGGTTACGAATACATGAGTATGATGCATGGGAAAAGTCCATCAATTGTCACTAATTTTAAAGGACGGGGGAACATGTTCATGTGGACACTTCAAAGAGGTTACGTATGAAGTGACCAGTCTTTAAAACACTCAATTGGATATCCTTATTCAGAAAACTTATCAAATATAATCCCCATTGATGACATTGCTAATACAGAATATGTCGGTAGCATGAGTCCCCTAAAGATTTACTTAGAGGTCCATGAGAAGTTAGGATGAACTTCGATCAATTTAAGGGAGTGGGTTTTTACACGAGTGGGTACTTACATTGATATTGCCTTAGTGTGCAGCTGATATCTTAGATATGATCCAATTTTGACGGTGAGCACAGATGTTTAGGCCACTGCAAACCATACACATACAAAACCATATAGATGCATAAAAAAGTTAGCGTACCAGCTGTCCGTGGGTGTCGATGGAGTCTGTGGAATGTTGAGCGACGGTGTTGAGGAAGTGGAGCAGTGCGGCGAGCGTGTCGCGGTGCGCTGCCGGCAGCAGACACACCAGCTGCTGCAGTGCCGACACGCCGCCGGCGCCCGACGCCAGCTCTGACACAGTGAGGAGGCAACGGTCAGAGAGGGCAAGCGCAATGTGTATGTCAGACGGATAACGGGGTGGATAGCCAGAATTGAGAGGGGGTATAATGTGTTTGCCAGATGCTGCTGCTTGCTGAAGCATCATGCTGCCTCGTGATAACTAACTTTCATATTAAATTTTGTGAACGACTCCTGTTGATATAATGATTGTATTCAATGACATAATGTAATGTGCAATGTTAGACTTGCGCTTGATTTAACTTCAAAATTGTTTCAAAAGTGGGTCCACATAAAACACAGACACAATCAGAAAAGACAGTTCACAGTCATGGCTTCAATTTTAATCTCAATCCATTATTAATATACAGGACAGAGTTACAGATGTTTTCTTGACTATATATATATACAATCTAACTTTTATGTTCCTATTTGTTACTTATAAAGATTAATAAATTTAATCATTGGAAGTACAAATTAACGTTTGTTTTTAACAATTTGTTTAACAATTTTCCCTCCAAGCACACTGCAAGACAAGGCAGGGTTTTAATCAATGTGTCCACTCACTTCGTGTGGCAACCCATGCGGTGTAGAGATCACGCGTGAGCAGAGGGTCAGGAAGGTCGCGGAAGTACTCTTTGAGGAGGCCCCCAATATCATGGGGTGAGTACTCCTCTCCCAGCTCCACTGCCCCACCAGCATCATACTCCTCACGCAACTACAAATGAAACATGATATATTTCATATGTATTACAATGACATCTATGAAGCAATACAGTACAATCTTGGGGTAATTAAAAATGTTACTTTTTTAATTATCAATGCTTTACATTTTGCAAAGTAATTATAATTTACTTGGGTTATGGGCATTGAAATTGTACCATTATGTCACTGTTATTTAATAGCATTTTGATAAATATATTTAAATGATTACTGTTAAAAGCATTTTATTATACTTTATTGGGTATTATATAGGTAGCTGAAAAAGCTCCTCTAAATCTAACAATGTCATATTTGTGCGTTACCTGTTTTGTTCTTTTCTTTGAGCATCCAATTCTAAATATTCCTAAAGTTTGCAGCCCTGGAACAAAAATAATGATTTTATGCATAAAATCATTTGGAAGGCAAAGTATAAATGATTGTAACAACATTTATTTGAAATACTTTTGTAGTACATATATATAAAAAAGACAGATTGGTGAGATCTAAGACCTCATGTGCCTGGACCAAGAAGTCTGTGCAATGAGCAACCGTGTTTATTGATGCCTGGAAACAAGGCCAAGAATCAATCTCTGGATGTAGAACAGTCACGCAGGAAAAAACAGAACATGTTTTGTTCTAATGAACAAAATCTCCACTTTGATCTATAATAATTTCAACTGTTCACAGATTTTAAGTCCAGGGTGAAGAAAGATATGAATAATTGCTGGAAATGAATTAGACATAATAACAAATTATGGGTTATCCACATCAATACGCCTCATATTTCTATAACCTTTCTTTACAGAATTCAGAGGCCTTGTATGTTGGCTTGAAGCTTTGTTTTTTTTGAACATTTTTAAACTATCCTTTGATTAATTTTCCATAACGAAAAAGGCGGATAAATTCTTATATATTTAATTGGGGTAGAATGGATAAACTGGGCTATAAGTTTTTGTGTTACAGTTATTAAAGCTTTGATAATATGTGAATATTGACAACGTTGAGTATCTGGCATCAAGTAGACAACAGCAAAGTCCAACAAAGTGGAAGCATTGGCACCATGAAGCAGATAAAGACAAATGTTGAAGAGACATTTACAAAGATGGAATATTCGATTAACAAAGAATACCAATATACATGTACTTTGAGATAGGTACAGAGTTATAAATCTGTGACTATTGACATTTTACAGAGGGTAGAGCCTTTAAATTTGATAGGTACACACTTCACTTTGAGATGGGGGCTGATTGAGTATGGTGGAAAAATGAAGTTTCCGAAGTTTTGAAACTGAACAGACAATAAAACATTTAAAACTTTAGTTTATCACCGCAATAATATTGATATTAATTTTTGTTGGTTACTTGAGCGTGTACATCATATTGATATCAATGAGAATATCTCTGAATCATCGTTGCATAAAGATTTTACTCTTCTGCTGCTAGAAGCCGAATAAAAAAGAACATAAATAAAGTTTCTAAAAAATCATTCACAGTGATAAGTACATAGAATAATTGACAAATTTCATTTCATTACTATTAGGAATCTAGTAGCATATACCCGGAACTTGTTCTATGAATAAGGAACATTACAGGGTCTATAAGCACATATATGACACCAAATTTTGCCTGCCACACTTCAGCATGTACAACACCATCTATCACAATGCCGGTGCCATCTTTAAAATGGCAAAAAACAATTGTTTTCTACTTCTTAGTGGGTTTTCTGCTCTTAACAAATTCTTCACATTCTGGGTCAACCTCCAAACCATAGTAAATATTGATAATTGTTACACAAGTACAAAAAACACACAATAGTGGTATACATATACAGTGCTGCGAGTGATAAAATAATGTTTTGCGGATTTCAAGGATTTATATAATTGCATAATCTCATAAAATTATACATATAAAATATAACGTCATAATTCATTTAAAAAGAAACTCAATGGTAAGAACTTCCAAGCATTTAGCATTGACATAAAAGTGATACCATTCATTGGTCTCCGTTTAGAAGCAGTGATGATAGTAAACTGCAATGATCAGAATACAATAAACAATCATAGTTGTGTAAAAGTTCAAGGTTGTGCCCACTGAGATATGAATTTCTGCCTCATGCGCATCTTCTGGATTAATCGATTTTTATTGGCTCAACAAACATGCACTAAATTCTTACTGCAGAATCCTCTAATAGTTTCATCAATCTGCATCAGACAGCTTTGAATTTCTCTGACTGTAGGACAGCCATTTCAATAAATACCATGTTCATTTAGTGATGTTGGCTGCAGATGACCGCTGCTTCACAAATGTTTGTAGAAAGCGTACACCATCATAACCCACTTAACCTTTTGCCAGACACATTTTCACATATTTGTCACATTCCTGTGTTATGCCACCATGAATATAGGTGTCATCTCATATGTGCGTGGAGGTTATAATAACACCAGCATGTAATATATTGTATTGTTAGGCACATAGTTGCCTTATTATGAGAAACATAAGTAGATGGGTGAAGAAATAAGAATGATCAAGGAGGTTTACTTCTTACAGTCATGAGAGTATTACAGTCACTTGGTTGTGGATCTGATCTCTGATAGCAGAATGAATGGGTCAAGTGAAGATCGGTGGCAGATTTTCTTGTTTCTCAGCACAAAACCTATCAGGTATGTAGCTTACTTATCAAGTGAGTTAACATAACAATTCATATAGTATTGTATTGTACTATACCATTAAATGTTGTTCCCTAGACATCATGTAAAGAATTTAACATATGCTGTATAGAAAAGCACTTAATTTTTACATTCTGAACTGAAAGAATTTCTGCTCGTAATTATTCCCAACTGTACAGTAAACAGCTAGATAGTACACGACTAGCTTACATCTAGAGTAAAAGTGACCCTTGGAATCTAAGAACAGTGCCTAAACAATAAGTGCAGAAACGGCGAAATTTCCACTTAAAAAGAAATCACAGATTTTAGGTGAAGAGAAGACACTTGACCTTGTTTTGTACCTAGATCATTTTAATAGCACTGCTCACCAATTAAGAGTAAACACCAATAGTCCTTTGATAAAAGACAAGTTTTACAGGCATTGAGTTCATGGCTGTGCTAGCTCCCATGGGTTATTTACCTCTCAAGTCTACAAATGTATAGTGTATGTAAAGGTTTGCAAGTACAAGGCATTTATTACTCATTCAAAGAAACTAAGACTGTACTTTGAATGCACGAAATTATATTGTAAACTAAGTTTGAAAACACAACCTTAATGTAAATCCAACTTTTACATAAATGAAAGAGGACATTTTATACTAAGGGGTGTCAACTGCCAAATAAGGCCCTTCAAAGCAAATTAATGTTGAGAGCATACATTGTTCACCTCCACACAGTTGCTTTGTAGCACTCACTCAACAATGAAGTGTGGAGAAACATTGCCTGTTGTGACTTCGAACTCAAATTGATCTCTCATATTATTACTTGTAAAGAAATGCTAATGATTGATTTCAGATTGTTGGTTGATTGCATCCATTGTAGCAGTAGCTCATGCACAGATTAACCTGTTTTACTTGAGAACACACAACTAAACAGAAAACCCGGAACTTTAGGTCTCAATGCAACTTGTGGATTTAAAAATAAAATCAATTCTAATCCTCTGTAAGTTGATCAGTTCACTATAGAAAACACTAAATGAAACCATAACTTTTCACAAGTTTTATCTGATAAAACTGTTTCACAAAGATCAGATGCCTGGATTTAGAAAAACTAATTGCTAGAGCCCCATAAAGATTAATTCTTACCAGTATATTCAAAATAATAGCATAACATAACGTGCATTCATATGCTCACACACATGGTGGTTATTAAGTGAAGTCATCCTCCAAACCAAGCTGAACTCACCATGTGCCTGTATGTGCTGGCAGCATTGCCGGACTACTTGTGGAACGTGAGGATTATGTTGTGACACGCCGTATTCCCGCGCTGTGCGAGCAGCTTCTAGCGTGGCAGATGATGATAACGACAGCGCGTCTAGAAGCGAGTGGTTGCCTTGGTGACCACGGAGAGGATCCGTCACGTCCGAAAATGAGTCTGAGCTTATGGCACCACCCTGCAGAAAGACCCATGTACTTTAGATATTTATTTAATTTAAAATACTCTTCATTGATTTACCACAGATGAAAACCACGATCATAATGTAAGGTGTTTCACATGATACACATGAATATAATATAATTAAAGTCATTAATGTTTACGTTAAAAAATGAATAAATGTGTTGGCTGCATTAAACATACGGCGTAAATTTTTTTGAAACGATGAGAAATTACAAGATGTATTTTCAGGGGTATGTCAAAATGACGCAATTATTTGAGCATTGACACCAGATTTTATTAAATGTAAGAAGTCATTGCATTTACCACATCATTACACGAGAGAAGAAATTTAGTTTAACATGCACACTCACTGAAACTATGTTTAACATGCACAATCACTGATTACAGTGTAGAAAACAGAAAAAAGTCATGCTATAGAAGTACTTGAAGATTTACACTAGTTGCAATACATGTATCAAACCATCTCAACAATGAGCACCTTTTCCATGCAAAATATGATAATATATATGGATTGTAGGAAAAAAAGACAGAAATTGTACAGGACAGCAAGAAAAAAGCAAAATCAAAAATGTAAAAAAGTAACCATACCCCCAAATTAGTGATGGAATTTACAGTAAAACTGGAATCTACCAATGATTTTTGTTACATGAAAGAATGAAAAAATGTATTTATACATCAACTAATGAAATGGAAACATGAACAATATAAATTTGGTTGAAATTTGAGATTTTCCAGTTTTACTGTATATATTGGGTACTACTCATCTACCACTAGCTAGACCTACACTACGTCTATAGTACAAGTGGAATAGCCGCGAATGCACAAGATTCTCTACGGTGCGACACGGACACAGAAGTAAACTGTACGCAGCCACCACCGCCACTGTGTGGTCACTCACCGAACTACTTGACGACTTCCTGAAAGCACATTGGTTGATGAAATCATTAACAAATATAAGCGTAGAGAGTTATATGTTATTTGACTTATATGTTATTTAATTTAAATTCTTAGTTCTAAATTTTTATTTTTTTCACATTAAATTAAATATGACATATCTATGAGTTTATTGAATTTTTAATAAACAAATCATATGAATAATTGTATATATTTTTTCCCAAGTCTTGCTTGTGAATTCAATTCTATTCTCACTTTTCTGTCAAGCAAGCTCCTGCCACTGTATTGACATAGCTGAAGAGACATCTTCCATTTTTACTATATCAAGTGGCCCTGACGGGACTCGAACTCACGACCCCAAGGTTGTGTGACCAGAATGATACCATCATCCCAAGCAGCGGGCAGCTTTGAGCTGAATATACATATTTTACTTTCAAAAGGGACAATCACAAACAATGTCTATTAATGACAGGGTGAATGTTGTACTAACCGTAGCCCCATGCCGCTGAGACTCTCCCGCCGTGCGGAGCTGCTGGGGTGTTTCCCCACTGACAGCTTCTGACGCTCATTGTGAATACAATGAGCCAGCGGAATTCCGAAAACACGACCACTACCAGAACTGTTTTCTGTAAATAAAACAATAAGTATTAACTACCTCACCAATGATGTTGGTTAAACAAATCTTTTTTTCTCCTGATACTTGCGGCTCAAATCTGGGACACACAATATATCGATTGACTTTATTCTGCTATTTAAATAGTTTTACATGGAAAACACATCAACTGGAACTAAATTTCAACAAATCTTATTTAAAGTTTTTGTACACATGAAATCAATCAAAGGCATAGTAAATATTTTTTGCATAATGAAGTACGTCAATAGAGTTCTGACATACCAGACCTTTTGTGGACTATTGAAAACCGGTCAAGTTGTCAATATTGGACTACAAACATGATTTTCCCTATGACTTCCGCCTCATTGCTTAAATGGTCAAGGATTTTCTTCATTAATAACCTAAGTGCTTACACTAACAATTTGTAAACATAACAATTGTGTTACAACTTATTTGCTATCATAGTGCAATGATTCATGGGTGTTAAATATATTAGAACGGAAATCATGATGACACTACAAATCAGATTGATTTTGATTACTTACACAACATCTAGTTAATTAATTGACGATTTGATGGCCGATTCAATATACCAATCAAAAGTTAGAATGAAACGGAGTAATTTAATATTGAAACAAATTTAATTCCTGTGAATTTCACAGAAAGCAATGTGTAAAATAAATTGAAAAGCAAGCATCAATTTTGAGTAGATTGATTAGATTAAAACATATTGGACATCTGAAGTCATATTTCCATCAATTTGTAAGTAAATACATGTAAATCTCAGAACTGCTCAAGACAGCAGCAAAAGCATCAATCAAAACAGCTGCAAAACTTCAAGGAATTGGTTAAATTAACAAACGGTCATTTCTTGGAATCGTTTAAACAGTGTGAGGACATAAGTAGGTGATTAACAGCTGTCTAGTCGAGTAGCCAGGAAGATGATGTCCAGGCCAGCAGAGCATTCGCAGAAACATTTTATAATTGCTTTTGTACTATATTTGATGTTCTTCGAATGATACACGCCATCATTACTCCCACTAATCGGTCGTCAGGGATTGCTCAGACCCTGAATCATCTGTCTCACAGCACCATCACTGAATGTTAATTTATACTAGGGTTTAGAAGTGCAAACCCTACACAGATCTTAAACACATTATCTAACACTTCACAAATTGCAAACACTTACAATACCAGTTTTAAAGGTATGACTTTGGCTGCATGATCTGGTACCAAATCATAAAAGGAAATGCTGCCAATACTTAACGTATCACCTAAAATATCTGTACTGGTTTATTTCTAGGGCATCAGGTCCTCCACATATACTTGGAACAAAAAACAGCTAAGTTTTAGTTCTTTCTGGATGGCTGAGAGGTCTTATGGACCTGCCTTGAGTGCTAGGTGAATAGGTGCCACAGTGGTAGTGGTCCAGGGTTCGAGTTCTGGCATAGGCTATGTGATGTAGCCCTATATGCTTGGCGAGTGAGTTCTCTAATGTCAATGTCAATACTTACATCCAAGTCAATTAATTCCAATATATCTATGTAGAAAGTAAAACTAGTGAAACAATGACAAATGTTGTATTATATATAAACTGTATTATCAACTTTTTCTGAATTCCCTCAATGTTACAAGTTGCAAACTTGATTCCTATACATGTAAATGGTTTTAATCCAAACTTATTTTCATTTTCTAAATGTCAACAATTCAATTAAAATGATCATTGACAGTAGTCCAGTTTCACTTTTGTACATCTAATAAAAGTGGATATTTCTTTCGAAGGATAGAGGCATGTAAAACACTGATACAAACTGCTTATACAAGAGGTGTGGTATCAAAGTAAAACATCATCAGTATCATCATGTACATCAGACCTGGACTGAAAGTGCAGATCTAGAACACATTGACATTCATCTGGGTGAAATAAAAAATCTTCTTACATCCTCCATTTTCTTTTATTACCCGTACGATTAGAAATAAAAATTTACAAAAATATGACAATTTCAAATAAAACGTTTCTTTACATCCAGTAATAGAAAAGGGGAAAAACACAAGTTTGTTTCCACAGATATTATACTTTTTGATGTGACAATTACAAGAACAAATATCTCTATATCTGTTAGATCTGCTATCTATCATCATGTATTACAAAACAAATCTAAGTGGCCTTATTTCTATTTTAAATCTTTACCATGTTAACTTACAGCGTCAACAAGTACAGATTATGCTGTCGCTATTTCAATTGCGTCTGTACTCGAGAGACACCATGTTTTTCTTCATCTTAGGATGCAAACTGTCTTGGTTTTTGTGTAAAACCCAAAGTTTATTGGGTTGAGTTGGTTGTAAGAATGCTTCACTTGGTAATTAGTCACATTTCTGTACTAGCTGGAGAATGGTACCACCACTGGTTCGTCTAAAAATCACTAGTCCATAAAATTGCCTATTGTTTTATTCTTACATCACAAAGGCAAATTTTGATTTATCTCAATTATATTTAAATTTTGCCTTCTAAAATAATTGAAAGTTTCTTGATCAATCGTAATAAATAAATGCAATGATTTCGAGAATTTTTATCTCCAAAATATTTCCATTCAATGGACATATGAAGGTTAAGATATGTTAAAGATAATGCTCCCATCTTGTTATGGTTGGAATCATAATCATTAATGTTATTTTCAATCTATTGTTTTCTACCCCACTACCTGATAAAACTTACAACATCATTCTAAATCTTACTGTTCAGCAGACAGCTTGCAAAGTTACATTGTTATTGTACTTAAGCCTGGTGGTTTTTGTTTTGTGAGACCGTCCTCATATCCAGCCAAATGACTTTTGATATACTTTTAGTATAGCATATTATACCTTTTTTGTGTAGAAAGAATTCATTATTTCGCCTTTGACATAATTTACTAATAGAATGCATTCTGACACAGTTTCTCTGAGTTCCCCAAATAAGATGCATGCAGGGACAAAAATATTTAGTGATAAAATTTAAGTTAAATAATATTTTTTTACAATAGGTTGACCCTATTCTATTCTACCCCATTATCTACCTAGCATTAGGTTAATATAAATACATCGAGGTGCTGAGGGCCACTCCACTACAGACTCACCATCAACACTAGACAGCAGATGGTGTTCTCAGAAATGGATGAATCTTCAGCATTTCGGACAATCGAGGCTGGCAATTGCAATTACCTCACTGGCAAAGCTTTTAATTGCATCCGCTGCCGTGAGAAAACGTAAATCATTCCACGAAAATGCAATGATGAGAAATCTTTTGTTTATTTTGCTGTACTACATAGACATACTGCAGATGGCATATTATATGCAAGTATCATGATAATTGGCATGTTTGTGTACCAATACGACCTTGTTGCGTTCTCTCACATCAATTCTTGAGGCATCAGAGTCCATCAATTTGTTCAAACACATCAAGCAAAACAAGCTTGTATTGGTGCATGTCTGATGTTACCACAGCCATACTGATTTTACACATCACTTTCAACCCATCTTTTTGTCACTCAAAAACATCACTAAGACGTCTTCAATTGAAGTTTTGCACCAGGTTGCTATTTTAATATAACTACATATCTCGAGATATTGATCACTTCGCAAATGTGGTTAAAATAAAGTGAATTTTAGAATTATCAAACTGTTTCTTTCACTACTTCTAAGAGAAGTACTTAACTCATCCACATAAATCAGGTAATCAATGCAATCACTGACAGATCCAATGGGCACACACTGGGTGAGAGCCTCACTTTTTCAACCCCAAAGTGACCTGTAGATGGGGTTTCAGTAATGCCTTAACGGTGTCCTCTATCTAAAAAACCTGAATCTGACAAGCATTATCTACTACCATGTACCACGGCATGTCTTGACTGGCACCAACTTTTTTACATGTAACTGGAGCAAAAGGTAGATTCTTATGTGATACCTCCCAAGTAGGTGTGGACTGGAGTCTGCGGTTAACCATGACCTATCCTCTCACTGTCATCCCGAGGGCAGTACACAGTAACCTTTGCCTGTTGTTGTGCACCACAAGTATGCAGGACTGAGCACAGGTACCAGGAAACAGCAGCAGGGTGGGCTTACATGCGCCGTTGCAGCGATAGCCGCTTAATGGCCCAGCCAACACATGCTGCGTCATTGATACAAGATTAGATTTTATGTATCGACCTATTACACCATTATAAAAATGGTAACCTATCCCATAATCGTTGGTTTTATTAAAGAACAAAAGTTCACCTACAGTCAGAGGAATGGGGTGAATTTCTCATGAGTATTTCCTATTCAGTATGCTGTCATTACAAGATTTGTGTACACAGTTCCAATTGATATAGCATAAGAATAAATCCAATGCGAAGTAGCTCTAAGAATTTCAAGTGTAAAAATAAAATACGATTGTTTGAGTTTTAAAGCATCAATCATATTTAATTGATCAAAACTAGGAAAACAGTTCTAAAACATGAGCATTCTCAACAAATACTCATCTAAAAGATGAACAATGAAAATATCGTGAATGATGGTCGACATGTAACAATGCAATGATCTTGTAAATCTACATCAAACTACATGTAGATTTAATTAAGCACAGCAATAAAAAATTCTTACGAATAAAATTGTAGGCAATTGCTTTAATACAATTGTATATGTATTTTATGAACCAATATACATGTATTCTCTTTGTGATAACTCATTATATTTTGTACAGGTTTGCTATTCACTAATTTCATGCTGACTGACAAATAATAATGTGATAATCCAGAACAGCATATTCTACTTGCACATGAAAACTGATCAGCATTGCTGGTGAGCGAAAACATTCGTCTTTCATTGAAAACCAAACACAAGGTTGTGGTGGTTGTGGTGATGGTAAAAATATATGAATCCTTGAGAAAGCTTGCTATATCAAGAGTGGCAGATGAAAAATGAATGGTTTGCTCTAAATCATAATGTGCCAGGGAGTGGGCGGATGTAGGCCTCTTATATGAAACTGATAGTCATGTAATCAACATGATTTGTCAGGAACAAAATATAACTTTTTACGTTTACGAAAAAAGGCTTTTGAAATAATAAATCATCTGTTGTTTATTGTGATATTGGCAATATGATTGCTAACATTATCAATATAGTTCTAACTTTGATCTGATTTTTAAAACAATCTATGTATTAATACCCTAATTTTGGCCGCGTTTTCTGGCGAACTCCTGTTTAAACGGACATGCTATACTGACTGCAAGAGATCATTCATGGTACAGTGCAGTAATTTGCAAGTTGATAGTTTTGATGGACAAAATAGTTCTGTTGGGTATCTATTGTTAATTGTATTACAAAAAAAATAGCAGACGGCTGTCAACTTGGGAGTCCATAGAGTCAATATGGTGTCATGTTCATGTGATGATGCTTATTGTGGTCCTCATTATGGGTGCTTGCAAGATAATAATTGCTTACCATTATGGTTGATCTTGGTGGACAAAACAGCACACGAGGATTAAAAGGTATAAAATTATGCATCTATGTATCTGTATTGTGCAAGTATTTGGGATATGACTATGGGTATTGTATAAGTATGTCAAATAGGGTCAGCTCATTCATGATTTTGTGATTTTTAGCTGCAGTCAGGATGGGTGGTGGGCAGCGTCAAGACGTGTGCTATCAAGTTGTGGGTCTTGGGGTGCTATCAGGATGATGGAAGATGGTGTAAAGATGGGCGGTGGGCGCTGCCAGGATGAGAGTACTGTCAGGACAGTAGTTGGTGCTGTCAGGATGATGGGTGGGGGTGCCAGGACAATGCCAAGGGGTAGACCTGTACTATGCAATATTTATTATTGGTCAGTGGTGGGGGATTGGGGCGATGTGGACATGTGTGGTCAGGACAAGGGTGGGTGGTGTTAGAATGGGGAGTAGGGTTTGTTAGGACAGTGATAGGGCCGAACAGGTGTTAGAATGGTAGCGGGTGCTGTCAGGATGACAAGTGTTACTGCTAGGACAGTGCTGATTCCGAAGATCATGGTGCATTACCATATTTTTTTTATTTATTTTAGAAATAAGGTGTAACTATATTTCTATTTTTCCTGTTACTGATTTATCATCCAGATGGGTATAAGCTGTTAGAAAATCCACTTGTTTGTGGCGTACAAATGTTTGTAATACATGTACAAAGCTTACTTAAAATAATTGCAGTTAGAATGAATCACAGTTTTTCCAAAAACATTACATTATTAGTTACCAAAATAATAAAACCTTACGTAAACAAGTAATTCACAATTTCTATGAATTGCGTGCATCTGTTTATATGCGAAGTTGAAAATCAGTGACAATTTTATGTTTACCAATTTTCCACATTTCAAATGCTAATAAATATTCCCATTCTGAGGGAGGATTCATTCAAAGAAGAAATTTGCAAGCAATCGTAGTTCGCTGGAAATGGGGAAATAAAAGATACACAAAGATGCCATGGCAGTCGTATACACTCTGTAATATGTGGTTTTATTATGTTCCACCATGCATAATATTTCTATATAACTGTCACAATTATCATAAATAATGTTCCATGTAGATTAAGTAAGTGGCTCCACCTCGCATGAACACTGACTCACGCGTTCCATCAGCCTGGAACTTAGTAGCCCTCTTCTGCTCAATGTCACTAAATCAAACAGATGCACTGGATTTCGGACACATTCAATTTTTGTTTTGACACAATTAGTGGCATTTGATTTATAACAATATTTCGATGGTGCTTTTCATTAAAATTACACTTTCATATCAATATTAACCAGTATCAGTGTAACAAAGATGGGGAAACAATGTATTTAGAATACAACGTATGTCATTAGAAAGGTATAAACATTAATCAACATGGGGTATACAACTGTACAAGTACATGTAAAATACTGAAATTATATAGATACCTATAGGAACCAGTCATTTTTGTCTTTGGCAAGACTTTCGCTCTTATCGCAAGAGCTTCGTTGGGCCTAATGAAATGATCCTCTCACTGGGTCACACGACCACCACGGATTTGGCGATCATGTGACAGCAGAGATGTGTACACAGGGGGCAGGTCATAGCCGGTGTCGCGGTTCATCCGGGGTCGGCGCTCTCGGATTTCGATGGCCTCCAGTAGTCTTCCTGCGCAGCTCCAAATGGAGTATGGAGCGCGCAGGAAGATCCGTGAGGGCATCGAAATGAGAGCCTCGGATGAACCGCGACACCGGCAAAAATGACCTGCCCCCTGTGTACAGTATGCTTTGCAGTTTTATATAATGGAGACACAAGCACACACAGCACACACACACACACACACACACACACACACACACACACACACACACACACACACACACACACACACACACACACACACACACACACACACACACACACATACACATATTGTCATTAGAACTCTTTAATGAAGGTTCATGCTCCTGTATGATCATTGATGATAAAATATGCTGTTGGACCTTTAAATTAATGTAAACTTACCAGGACATATGACATGTGACTGGCTCAAACTTATCCAATTAAAGCCTTAAAGATGGAAACAACCTATAATGATATCTTGTAAATGGGTATAATTATCACATTCTCTTACATGGTCCTTTTTTCCTCTTTGAAACCCACATGCATAAATCTTCAGTATATTTCATTCTCTTGCCAAGAAACACTTCATCGTCTATTTTCTCACATTCACAATGCAATTTACTATCAGTGCAATTGGTGGATATATTCACAATTGCATGTTTTCTTTTTTTTAATATGTACATAAAAATAGACCTATTCACATTCAAATTAGTCATATAAATGAGATGCATGTATGTTTAGTGCCCCAAAAATTCATTGATATCAATTCCATGTACCACTCTGCACTTAGACATTAAAATCACCATATAGTATAATACCACTTCTTATGTGAGCTTTTCAAGTCATTTAAAAGTCATTTGAAACAAATGCTTAACTTGTCAATGGACTAGCTTCACACTAGACTATCATTTTATAGGCATTCAGCGGGAGATTCAATTTATTCTAGCCCGCAGTGACCATTTTGTAACGTAATTGTGCATCATAACATACCATTTACAGTAGTACTTTCTGTTACCCTCACAAATAGCTTTTCTATGGATACAAAGGTTACCAATATATTGCTAAGCAAGCAATTGTGAATAAAAGTATTTAAATTACAACACATGCATTTTGCCAAAGGGGGGTTAAATGTGACTCAAGGTCATGTGTTTTACACATAAAAATTGGAGTCAAGAAACAACATGAAGAATACTTGAGAACATTTCAATGATACTTTGATTTGGTTAAATACTATAGACATATGTTTCACCTCACGTTGAAAATATTCTATTTTGAATGACATTGGTAGCATACTTATTTATATAGTTGCTTTTAAAATTTTCTTTAACTAACTAATACATTGTAATAAAAAGTGAATCAATAACAAAAACCAAGTGGCCTTAATAATTCTCATGTTCATAGTATTTCAGTAAAACATCCATCAATCTCCATCACACATACATTTTAAGCTATTGTTAAAACACAATTATTATATAACCAAGCTCAGAAAAGCGTCCTTTTTTATTTATGCTGTTAAGTCAAACCATATATGCATAAAAAACTTTAAGTTGAAAAGCCCTATTTAACTTTGAAATATATTCAGAGTGGAGAAGTTCAAGTCTATTTGGTTTGTGCCCACTTTTGTCGGCCAAACTAAACATCAGCATCCTACATTACTATTGACTTTTTATCATCGCCTGCAGAAAGATTAACGCATAAATTCAGCATATTTGTATAATATGTTTTTACAAGTCCAAAGATCTTTTGGTTATTATAGCTATTTATACGATGACTGTTCTTAATCATGGAATAAGAGGTGCAAGTAATCAGCTATACGGCTATCGACATCATACTGATGATTCTTCCTATACATTACTCATTATAAATTTCTGTTCAAATATCATGTAATCACATTAAGTGCTTATTGCCTTCATTAACTGTCTCCACCCACACAATTGAGTCTTATTTTGATTGAGAAGACTTGTGTGAGATGTATAAGATGCCTCAAATGTGGGTGTGAGCTGTCTTTATAAAAACTCAACAAAGCAAAGTAATTTTACAAAGTGTGCACTAGTTGACATCCTCCTTCACAAAAGTGCATGTGCTTGACGATAAAAAATAATTCATGAACTGCTGTTAATACACACACTTCATAATATTCCACTTTGATGTAGTTTGTAATTGATCTAATTACAACAATGGGGACATTTTTTCCTCTTCACTTAGGTGACTGATTATGTGCAAGACTTAACGAGAATGAAAGAATACCAGAGCACGCTTCTATTATCATTATTACTCTTCTCCAAGTGATACTGCCAGGAGTGGATTGTGCCAACAACATTAATGCTCCGCATTTTGAGTGCAATAACCTGTCATATACTGTTATGCATTCACTGTCAGCATATAATCTATGTGTGAACAGGCACTGCACAATACATACTAAAGGTTCATTACAGTACACAGCCATAAAACAGATAAATCTAACTTATCGCATAATCAAATGATACACAATGATTATTTCACAAATTGATAATGATAACGGTTCACTTTTATGTCCAATCATCAAAAGATTTATACAGATGAGTCTGTGACAAGCCAGTAGATAATCGTTGAGAATTGAAATATTGGCTGTTTCTGATGAAGCATAACTTGTTTATATATTTCTCTACAATCATCAATGATCATTACAATAATAATTTAACTTTGAATTCAATTATCTGTTCGGAGCATTACAGGTTTTTCCAAGTACAGTTTTTAACCAAACTACATGTTTTAATCATGCATTGATAATTGATGACCATAATTAAATAAAAGACTACTGGTAACTAAAACATTGTACAATGAAAATAAAACAAACTTATCCATTTTCAAATTTTAGCATTTCTGCACAAAATTCATATACCCGTACACAATAATATGTATGTAGGTCATATGATTATTGTTGCACTGTGCTTGTTTAAAAAGCTAATAATATATAAGTACTCATTCTAAACTTCTTATATGAGAATCAAGTCAAACGCCCTGCTTACCTTTGCCTGTAAGGTTGTCTAGTAGACCTCCTGATGCTGTTCGTCTTTTTAAGGAAAACCCCCGACTTTTGGATCTTGGTTTGGAGCAATCTGAAATTACAGAATTCATTTTCCTCCTTCAATTAGCAGAAAAATATATGATCTTCATTATGTTTTCAACACAGAAAAGAATACTATGGGACTATTTCAAATGTTTAAATAGCCCATTTGAATAGCATATTACCCGGACATAGACCTCGGCGAAAAGAAACATAATGTTATTTATTTTCAAAGCAGTCATAATAATTGCATTAAAGAGCGTAAATCCCTCAATTTATCTAGCAAAAATATTCCCTCTATCTCTTTAAACAGCGTCCTTTTACAGCCTCTGAACCCTCCTGTTCCATGCAATTATGCGACATTCCTGGGCCTCACCAACAATAGGCGCTTTCTACCCCTCACCATAATCAGCATTTTAAGCCGATCATTTCCCTTTCTCTCCATTTACAACAGATAGTTGTTGGCAAGTCACCATGAACGAATCAGATACTTCTCATTGTACACTGTATGTTGAATGTTACAATTGTTATAAGGTTTATGGTGCACGTAAAAAATTGATTAATGATAATTTGTCCTCGTATTTCATGTCTAATGATTTTTGTTATGGAAAATTTGTGTGACCTCATTTGTGTGTTTATCATGTTTTTAAATCAAGGTATATCAAGCAAAGTGAGAAATTATTTAAATTTAATGGAAGATAAATGTAATTATCAAATTAATTTTCCTAAAGATACAAACTAAACATCGAGATCTATTAAAATTAAGTGACAATAACAATACGTGTGGTCCAAATCAGGTACAATTTTATCAATCTTGGTTAAATACAGTTTTACTTCTAGTACGTTATTTGATACATGTAGACCTCTTAATCTTTGTATGCATATTAATATTTGTTATTCTATTCACATTGTCAAAGTTCAAACAGTTAAACAACTTACAGGTGACACTGGGTCTTTCCAAATGCACCGAAAGTTTAGCCGCACATTCAAATTGATAAATAATATGTATTATCTATAGTGTAATATGTAGATTACCCAATAAAAGAAATATAATTGCATAAAAATTGTCATTCTGGTTCACTGAAAAAACATTGAGCATTTTTTATTTGATTTCACGGACCAGCGTGGGAATTTTTTATACCAAATTGGATCAAGTTGAATAAAAATATTTTCTCATATATTAGTGCATATAACCATGTCAATTACTAGTTTTACTGTTATCTATAATGATAGTGTTTTTAATAACTTCAGAATAAAGGTTTCAAAATATATTGGTTATATTTCGAATATATCTGACCTTTTAAACTTCAACTCTGTAAAATATAAATCCTACCTGTAATGTAATCAATAATATGTGAGCACTTTTGAAAACGTACTTACTACAAAATTGTATTTAAATTGTTATTGAAATCTTCAGTTTCTATAACCTTGAGTAAAAATTCGCCTTTTCTTGAATTCACAATGTCAACGGTTCACTTCTAAAAGACCAATGGTCTTAACACACAATCCTACACATAGTTAGAACACATTTGAAGTGTCCAACCATACACACATGTCATTTTTCTTTATATTTTTTACCGTAAAAATATCATGTTAAATAACTGTTTATTTGCCATCTGTTTAGTGTCATTGAAGAAGATCTTTACAAATATAATCTTAGCCTACTAAATACATTAATTTTTGAAAAGAAAAAATATTTTTTCACTTGTGCTACGTCATAGTCTTTATAAAGTTGTTTTTGTTGATGAATTCATTCAAGAGTGTTGAACTTTGTCCTAAATCAAATATTAGGAAATGCATACACTGACCAACTTTAATGACCAATCCCGCCCCTTCTTATGTTGTGGATAAATAGCATTGAGGTGAAGTCATCGAAAATTGTAGGACTTTCAATGGTTTCTAAGCAAAACAGCTACCGGCATCAACCACAATAACTCTGCACATAAATAACTGATTGTTGTAAGGGACATCGATGTAGTATAAACAAGTTGAAAAATCAATGAATGATTCAAATGCTCAAAAATGCTATGTCTTCATACATTTAATCAAACATTATTTTTTAACGAAATTCACGAATATATCTAAGTACCAGCCATGACCATTTTGAATAATCCATTCTTAGCTCACACTAGTATGAAACATTAACATGCCTACCATAACTTCATTTATTTTGAGGTACGATGATAAAAATGATAGAATCATACACAAAACAATTCAAAGTGAAAATACAAAGAAAAAACTTGTGTTTAAAACTGAAACATATACCCATTCACACTAATGGAGAAGTGGCACATTTTGATTGGTGCTTATCAATATGAACATGACAGGCATGACAGGATCAGCACAGAAACAAACACACCCACGCAAACCCACACCATTATCAATGCATAAATTCGATAACTAATTTCCATAATATTATAAGTTCATTGCAAGCACATGGTTATCAGGATCATTTGTATAAAATTAATCATCATTCAACAACAAGTGACATTTATTGTTGGGCTTTAAATGAGGATCTAAATGGACAACTCACATAAGAAAATCATGGAACATTGCAACAGCATGTTCATCACAATGCATACATCATGCAAGTAGATCTTTTAAATCTAAAACACTTGTTTAAAAAGGAAGAAATTGCCTGGAGAAAACATTCCTCATACTATCATACACAATGTTCAAAAGTAAAGTGATCTTACATGATGGCGAAATATAGGTATTTGGCCCTCTTTTGTTAATCAAGTACTTCAGATGCTTAATACATGTACGTGTAAACCACCTATCTTCATATAATAGCATCATCAGCTCTTGAATCATTACTAAATATACACTGGCTAGATACACTAACTAATAATGCACTAAATGCCATAATTATAATACTTACAAAATGGCCACATTTTAGCGTTTTATGTGACTTGTGTGTGGCGAGCGTCCTGTGCCCCAGGACAATGTTACCTGTGACACCTCATTAGCGGTGCCATCTCAGCACCAAGTGCTACCCTATTTCTAGGGACACTTTTACACGCTACTAATGCTTTTTATGGGTTGATAGTGTTTTAATCATCCACCTGATACCTAAAGCCACATCATTGAGGAATTTAAAATATTTGGACTGAGAAGAGTAGTAAGTTTTATGGGTTTAAGATAATGAAATTTATGTGGAATGACATGCTAGGGGTGCAGAAATCAAGTTTGTTACATGTATTTGATTTCCTTTACTGCATTTTAGTTCAAACGAACAGGATATGTACTTAATAAAGGCACACCCGTTTCTAAAAGATAAATAGGTATATGATGGAAGCGGGGCTCAGCCCTTCCCATTTTCCTGCTGGTCCGCGGGTGAGGTAAAGCTCCCACCGGCTCATTTCCCCCGAACAAAATCACCTGTGTTTTACAGATCTCCTTGAATCAGATGTAAGGAGCTCAAGGAGAGGAGGTCCTCTCTTACACAGCCATGAATGTTCCTTAGCACAAGCATAGAGATCAATACATCATTTTGCCCACCTTTTGGCACTGTGATTGAGCAGCCGAGCTGCAGCGCCTGCAGTCGAGCGAGCGCCAGTTTCTTGAGCACGACGCGCTCGGCCTCGGACAGGCGCACCAGAGACACGGGGGACAGCGTGAGGCGCCGGCCAGACACGCTGTTGGCCCACACACACCCGCCCTGAAACAAACAACAGTTTAATAATCATTATTTTCAACTTGAGAATTGGCTAGTCAAGGATTTTCTGCTGTGTATGCGCGGAACCAAGTGCCCTGCGATCGTGTGCTGGTGCTGAACATGGTCACCATGTCCGTCTTCTCCTCAGTCTGCCACTGATTGGTGCTGATTCATTTAGCATATGCACAAAAAAATGGGAAGAAAAATAACCATTGTATGGATTCATAATGATCGGGTGGAATGTTACCACAATAACTACTCTGAAACAAACTATGCAATGCCACAAATAATCATGTCATTGGTGTAGAATGCTGCCAGGCAGTTGAAAAAAGAAATGGTATGTCTAGAATGAAAAGACATACATGTATGTCATTATCCATTTTAAAAATAATTGGCAAAGAGAGTCCAAGTATTGCTAATTTCATTTAAACTTTGATGAAATGGAAAATATTTGCCTCGTTGTCAGACATCCTATTTCAGATTCATGGTTGGTGATATCTCCAAGGATGACCTTGAAGTGACAACAAGTTCATAAATATGAAAAACAAAGATTCTCAATGGATTCTCTATTGGAACATGAACCATGCAAGACAGTAATCAGAATGGCATTGAGAAATAATACAGCATTCTTTAGATAATAAGCTTATAAAAGACCTAAAAGACTTGATTGAAATAATCATACACTGTCAACCACATCATGAGATGACTATGTGACCTTGAGTAACAATGTTATAATAGTTTATTACTTTTACACATGATATGTAACTAAGATACATGTACACCCAAAGATTGAAATCTGCATGCTTAATAGTTATATGTCATTTCTTCCAATTCATATGTTCAATTTATATATTCAAATTTCAAATCATGGTACATGCTGCTGTAGGATTGTAATAAACACAATTTCAATAAAGTAGAGGGACCATTTGGAAAAATTAATAATTATAAAGCTTTCTGGGGATTTCGATAGAACATTCCAATATAACAGACATTTGATTTAATGTAAAAACTGCAGTATATGTGTATCTATTTGAGTGAGATGTATTTTTCTGGTACTGATACCTGACAGTGTCTGATGTAGTTGTTATTGATGGAACAACGGCCTTGAGCCATATCTTCCCCGATCTCAGTGGACTATGACAAATGATAAAGACCTTCACATTTGATGAGTTCTGTATCATTCATGATGAGACTTCCAATATTAAGGAATGAGGAAAAGTGTAAGGCTCCCGTCAAGTCAAAATGCTTTCCACAAGGAAAGAAGGGCTATATGACATGTCGACGATGATAACCTATATCGCGGTAGTATATATCTTTTGAATGCTACTAAATGCAAGAGGTTTTATAATTTCTAGATCTAGCATTGCAAGTTTATTTACTGATACAGTGGATACAGTTTTGTAAGCCAAACTTGTGAATTTGATTCATTTCCCATTTGCTGAGAGGTATAATGGGGAAAAAGTAAGAAATCTAAGCATAGAACTTGGACATAATCTTCATTGATCGTGACATTTATTGCCACAGTTTCATAATGTATAAGTAATCTGTAATCTGATAGATGGACAGCACTATCATATTGGACAGAGCTTAGTGAATGGATAATCTATACTCTGTGGTTATGTAGACATAAAAAATTTGTCAAAAAATACATCTTTATTTTGTCAGTTTTTATGGTGCACATATTTGACATTGAGCATGTGAGGAATAGAAGCCTTCTATCAAGAATATAATTTCGCATCAAAAAGACATTATCAGCTGCTCCTAAATAAACACAGCATCTAAGCTTAAGAGTACTACTAGTGTTTACTGATTGTTTGTATATCAGTATTTTATAACAACACCATAACGTAGGAGCGCTGTGCAATGGATCAGACACACATCAAGTTCAAAATTAAATGAGGGCTCACGATATCATCATTACCGGTACATTGCCTCATAACATTACAGGTACATGTACATGTACATTGCCTGAGCCATTTTGGTACTCTTTTGTCCTTCACTATTGTAATACAATGAATGAAGTAAAATCATATCCAAATAAAAGAGCAACAACTGAGAAATGTTATGTGAAAAAGTGTATTAAAATATACGTAATGTAGGTATATGCAATCAATGCACAGTGACAGGAAGTAGCTGTGAACCATGGAGTGGCTGCTTCTGGTCTAGATTACTGAGCTTCCACAGATATGCTGCTATGGAGGCCAAGGTTTTACAATCCTATGCCAATGTCTACTAACATCTCATATATACAGTTTACAAACTTTTGAGCACTCAAGTATGAATACCCAAAATAAAAATGCTCGTTTTCTTACTATGTTAGTAGGAGCCTGGAATATAACGTTTTTGTGGCATGCCTTTTTTAGTAAAGAAAGATTTTCAAATATATGTAATTTAGTCATTAGACTTTTGAAAAACAAAACATGATTTTGAAAGAATATTAAAAGTTTATAAAAACCTGTAATTGCTTTGCTTTTGAGACGTAGAAGATTTACATTTATATACAGGTCATTCAATTTCCTCCTTTGCATAACAAGGTAGATTATTTCTAAAAATGTCTAAAAGTGACCTGAGTCTAGTTTCTGACAATAGTTCACCTCGAAGGTTTTAATTTCTATTGCATCACATGGCCACAATAGAAGATGTCAATACACTGTCAAAACAAACCAATCATTTAGAGACAATTCAATATAGTGACAATTTAATAGAACCTCAATTTAACATATAATGGAAAAGAACAACTAGACGATGATTAAGCTGGTTTAAGCTTAAAACATTTCAAAAATGAAATCTTCAAAAATGGTATATTCATCCCATAAAATATGTATTTATTTTAGCATGCGCAGCGAGGCAAAACTTTCAATTTGGCAAAAGAACAGGCCACATATACAGTTGTATATGAATATGATATACACTTTGCCATGAAATGCCAATGTCTGCAGAGTGTTTTCTACCAGCTGTTTGGAGCCTCTTTGACCCAAACACGAGTAGGTCAAGTTCAGAATGCATCTCATATTCTCAATTGCTGTCCTGCTATGTATTTTTTCAATGTGATGCATATTGTGAATGATGGCCATATTCAACTTTTCAATAAATGATATATTGCCATCCTGCATATATCTTATCAGATTCAAACAAAGTACCACCAGATAGTAGTGTACATGTAGCTGAAATACTGTACTGTGTGGATTCAAACCTACAACTACATGAACAAGAGACCAGCATTCTTTTCAGTCATGATTGTAGCATTTCAAAAGAGTATCTAATAAAATTTGAGCCCCATAACAATTTCAATTCATAATAAACAAAAAGTAGTGTTTAAATGAAAAGTAGTATGGTAATGGAAAACTTTGCATGAAATATCAGTTAATTGTTGAAACTGAAAGTAATGTTGAGTGAAATAATATCTTCAAGTCCAAAATGCATGAGAGTCTGTACACTTCTAAAACCTTATTTTACAATTAGGATAAATTGTAAAATTGTGCGTGTGCTGGTTGGCAGTCGGCATGTGTGCTCGCAATAAGATTTTTTTGCCGAAAGACAGAAGTTAACAAGGAGTAAATCACATGTTCTACACCACACCCAACATATGGGTGAGGCTTGTGAAAAATTTTAATGCTCTTCCACACTTTTTACGCTTTTTTTATGCTGAAGAGATTTGGGGCAATTGCACACCATGCGCTTTAATGAGTTCCCCTCCCATTTATTGAGTACTATTTTTATCTCTATGTTCCTCACAGTAGAAAAAGTATGCCTTTGTAAAATTAGAAGATACTTATTTAGTTAAACCCATATACTTTTTAAATTTTCACCATCTAGAAGAATCTGAGCATTAAATTGTGATGATATAATATTCCGAATTATCAAAAACACACTTTCACGTGTAAGTAAAGTAAATATGTGGCACTTGAATGTTCAAAGTAAAACAATCACTAACGAGAACAAGAGAATACAGAGGTAAGAAACATAAACACAATATCTGTAGTTTATATGCAGCCTCCTATCATCATCATCATCATTGGATGTCTGCTAAATCTGGAGCATCCTGCTATTTTTATCTCACCAGAGCTATAAATGATCCATACAATGAGTCAGAACAGTAATCAGTCCCAATGATCCATTGAGATCTTGCAGATATTTACGTGAACATGTTTTTTCTTTCCACTCAGAAAGAAAAAGAACAAAATATACGAGATAGTTTGAAATGTGTGAGCGGCAACAGAAGCTATTACTTTTGCATGATTATTTATTTACTTGTATATAAGAATGCTGTCTGTGAGTTAATACAGTGCAGCCTCTTTTTTCAGGACAGGGGCTACTAGATGGAGATACATCTAATAAACATATCCAGATAAGGGTTTAAGGGGGTAGGTGGGTGTGGATGGGGGAGGGGTGGGTGTGCAAATATAAGAAACTATGCGATTGCTAGGGACCAATCTATGATATTATAGAAGATATTCATAAAATACCTCTTAGAACATATTATCCATCACTTTGGTTTTAAGTCATATGTATCATATATCCATATAACCAGGAATAGCTTATAATATAACTATAGTTTGATTGAACATCATATAATATTCTATGTATGCCTGCATTGCCCTGGAACTATATTTTGTGATAATATTCATGATCAAATGAATGTTTGTTTTTGTATTAAAACAAGATTTCCCTGTAATAGTCCTGGTGTGTTGTATTTTCTACCCTTTATATTGAATGTTGGACAAGTGTTCGAGTCCATAGCTGATCTCAGCGTGTTTGGATCAAATGTAATCTATTTTACTGTTTAAAATTTAAATCACATCTTAAAAAATGACAGTCTTTAAAATGATTAAATTATTAGACTTATTACTTACAAAAATATAATAAATATGTAAGAAACTAGGACAGAAAACTCACATCAATTTGCCTGATGAAAAAGATGGTTCTAAATATTTTATAAATTTCAATGTCAGAAATTTTCGTTTTACATCATTATTTTTAATGAGATTGTTGTTCTTAATTCATAGTGCATCAGCATCAATGTTACAGTTTGAAAGAATAACTTCAAAACAACCTTGTGAGACGTACAAAATGAAGATCAATTGATCAGTGAAAGAAGGGTGAATGTTACACAAACATAAAACCAGAAAACACATTTGAAATGGTTACTACAACAGAAGTTAATTTGTATCACACTATGATACCAGCTTGTTAAAATTCACTAAAATGTTGATATTGTTTATTATGACCCAAATAAAAAATCTTTGATCAACTAAAAATGAAGAATTATTGACTATATATCAACAAACAACATCATATGTTGATTGCACAACTGACTATATACACGCACATTTTCTTAAAATGGATTACCCAAGTTTGTATTGAATTATCCTTCCAGAGTTTGCTATTCAGTCTGGGACGAAATGATTCTTTTTAAATTTGTATTTGATGTGTACACAAATTAAGCATGCTAAAGAGTAGCAAAACCTTGTGCATGATATAGCCAAATGTTGTAAGTAAAAGATAATTAGACACTTTATTATGATCAGGGCCCACCCAAGTAATGGCCAATGCGATTACAATCTGAATGATACCTCTATAAACAGTAAGTAGCTATTCCATTTGTTTGGATGTTTATTTATACAAACACCGTTTAATAAGTGTAACACCTGTAACATTCTGACTGTAGTTCAAGGAGATTGACTCACCATCCTTATTTTATAGAACATGATATTGTTTCAGAGACACTTTAAATGCTATGCTTTAAGTGATCAAAATAATGTCTATAATAAAATTGAAAAAGCATCGTAGTCAATAATGAATGAATGCCATAGGCAATTGGCAAAATGCCTAAGAATAATCCATGGAATGAAGAGAAGTGTTCCCTATAGAACTGATGGTAACCAGATCCCTGTGGAACATCCCCCCATGTTGTCAACACATCAATGTCCAATCCACAATAGTGTCCACTGGGTCAAGGGTTATTTGCTCTATTCACACAACTAGTCAGTTCTGTTCTAGTCTTTCAAAAACCATTACATCTCATTTTTAATACATTCAAACAAATGACAACTCATGCGAAGGCTATTGTAAAGTGCACCCATTGGAGGCAAGGTATGAATAAGAGCTAATGGATATAGAAGCTGGATGCACTGGGAGTAACAATCAGCCTGCGATACACAAGGTCTGATCATCCTCACGGGTCATCAAACTGTCAGTCAACTTATCAATAAAAGCTGAGTATTTGCCATCTTTTCTTCATGTGCATGATGCACCATTATCTATTATATTGAATTGCTGCTTTGCTACATGTTAGAAAGAAATATACAGAAGACCTAAAATAAGAAATACGACTCCAATCTTTTCCTATTTCTTTCGTATTTTACCAGGGTTACAAAAATTGACAGCTTGAAAACATTTTACTAGGAAGTAGTATTTTCTAAAGTCTTGAACCCTGGTTCTTGAATAAGTTCATTTTGAATATTTGCAAAGACAGACATATAAAAAGCAAGTTGTGCATACAGACATTTTAATATAGCAAACCCATTATATACATATGTCAAAAGTAACTTTCCCAAATCAAGTAAATACAATTTGTATGGTGAATAAGCAGTGAATGAAACAAGTAGAGGATCTAGAATTAGCAGACAAAAAGACGCTATCTACATGAACCCTTTAAACCCAAATTACCACCTACAAAGCATAACATCCATTATCATGCAAGAGTTCACATGGACAGAATCAAAGCACCAAGGAACTGGGAGTCACGGACACACGTGTGCTAAAATATCACATGCTACAAAGATAAAATACCATTCCCATTCGCTTCTCACTCCACTAACTGTGTCACTGTTAGTGATACAATTTTGAACATTATCATTAAATCTGAAGTCCGAAGAGAACATTGGTACAAGCACACAGATACAGATATTGAATGTACTGACTGTGCAAGTTTATAAATCCAATTTTCATACCATGCAATAATATACCTGGATTAACAACGATTCGCCCAATTTAAATGTTGATAGGATTTCACCAATCCTATTAGTAGATAATCTGACAATCCATTGATCCATATAATCCAGAACTTCCATATTTATTTACTACAGAGTTTGCCTATGCGCCTGACTAAGTAATATTTGAGTTAATATTGAGAATGTTATACTTTTTTACTCAAACTTCATGCAAGACGAATTATTCTTTTTTTTATATAGTATTGCTCATAAGTTTACACCTTTATAAAATCCTGATAACTTAAAAGTCCTTGAAATAGTTATTCATAAAAACAATGAAACAAATTTGTATCCATCTGAAATAAAAGCAGCTCTCAAAATTATATGTTGAATACATCTTCATGAATTTCTACTTGTCCATCATAAGTAATGTAGAAGATTCATGGAGGTAAACCAGTGGATTTTTTATGAGCAATAACCTAATCCAATTTGCTCATCTTGGCAGTTCATACTGTTAAAATAATCAAATAAACAAATGCATGTAGTAAAATCAATTCCCATTATCATAAATTATTACATATTGCCAGAATTTGTGTAGATAGGTAAGAAGGCAGGTTTGGTGGTGCCAAATGTGTTTGATCTATGCAAACTATATGTTAAGAAAATCTGGATGCTGCACTTTAGCCGTGAGATGCCCTGGAGCCTTGTATCCTGGGGCACTGTGATCCAGATTCTTAACTGATGTAAGGCTCCAGACAAGTGCACTGAGAGCACATGGACAGAAAGTGTGAATGTCAGATCAACATAACAGGAAAGTTACACTGAAAATTGAACAATTTTTAAGGCAAATAATTATCAACAATGACTATTGTCATTTATATCAGTTCATTTTAACCTGTTGATAAACTGAATAAACTCCCTCACATTTTGATCAACATTGCAACATGCTATTTTTACAACTGTGAAACAATGTAAAAAATTGCCTTATAGTACATTCACATATTGTCAACATAATTACCTATATCTTTAGAAGATAAACTATTAAATTTAAACCAGAGTTGTGACTTCTATCATGTGACTAAAGAAAAACAAATTCGAATAAAAAAATCACAAGTTCTGCTATTTCGAAAAATCCAAGAAAATTAAGATCATAATTTTTGTTAAAGCAATAATAGCGAAGATGAAAAATCGGAATCAGTAAAAAAAAACAGTTGTTAAATGTAAGCCAGACATTTAAAGCAATAGATCATGTGCCGCCGGCCTCCTTATTGGCACACTGCCTCCTCCTCCTCACGTAGTCTAGAACAACAAACTCCTCTGAACTCAGTGCGGCAAATCAACGGTGCCTGGACAGATAATTAGACAACATCAGGCAGTACCACTTTCCTCTCTAGCAGACCTGTGTACACACAGGTCAGGCTGTATGATAGTGGTGTACGCACAGGCGTGTACACATCACTGACCCGAGGCGGCTGCTCGGTGATTGTGCAGCAGTTTGCGTCTGCTCCTGTGCTGCTGCTGGGTCAGGGATGGATGGTGATGATGGAACGGGTGTCGACGTACAGGAGAGACAGCTTGATTGCTTCATTCACTTTTTCTTACTGGTAAAATGACATGTAAATAAGGTGTGGTCCGGTTTAAAGACAATTCGAAATTTTGAATTATATATTCTTTTATTTTTTTTTCCATTGCCCTTTACCTAACCATATTCTGTGATCACTTTGTGAAATAAGAATGAAGGCATTCTATGATATAAAATATAGTAAGGTTCTCAAATTAAGAATTTTTCTTCATATTTAGTTGTGCTATTTTGGTGAGTTATTGGCATCAATAAATCAGTCATATTTATGTGTTTTGCATGCCTGATTATAATTAACACATGGGAGGAAGTGTTATCAATCTATATTGAAGAGAAGCTTTTTCAAATACATTAATAATATTGTAAATCTGTAATGACAAATAGGCCTTGTAATCACGTCTCAAGATTTGCATCAGGAACCTAATTGTTGCTCAAAATACATACCACTCTAAGGTTCAGTAAAATGTTGATTTTTTTGGAGTAAAGGTGAAAGAGTACAAAGTTGTGAACTTGTAGTTGTCTCTATGTAAACATGCAATACAGTGAATATATCTCCATCATATCTTAATGTTATTTATGCTAGTTCTATGTACATTTGTAAAAAAAAAATGCGTATGTGATACTTATCAAAGAAAAGATTTGCTGCAGGATAGAAGTGGAGCAACTGTAGTCACAACATCTTGTAACCTTGCAAACATATTCAATTCTTAATGGGTATTTCCATATCCTTGACTACCACATCACAGATGAAATGATGTAAAAATATAAAGCTGCACTCTTTGACCAGATAAAACATTATATACAGATAGAGAATTGTGTTTACAAATGGCAAAGATCGGAATGCTTTGTGCAAGAGATTAAATGGTACAGGGGTAGAAAGAACACATTCCACATGAGCTAATGAATATCAAGTGCTGTTATGTGATCTATAATTGCATTATAATCATAGGATTACATACTTTGTTTAGTAGGTTAGAGAACTCCAGTATTTTGTACAAATAATCGATACATTCTTGCATTAGATTGATCACCTCAACACCAAGAGATGGATGTTACTGTTAAAACATGTTCAAGGAAAAGATATTCTAATCCATGACTATGTTTATACAATTAATCAAAGTGATGTCAATTTATGTCATATCATTATCTATTTTGGAACAGTAAAATGAACAATATAAATTTTCTATTTAAACCAGTGAAATGACAACAGATAACTTATGATAATGATATAAATGCTATATATCATCCAATCATATCTAATATAAGTTAACTATGAATTACAGGCTACAGCAAATCTTATAAGCAAAAGAAACGCAACCAGGCAGTAGGTCTTCATCTTCATATAAATGAGATAGTGTATACACAGCTGTCAACTGTCTCGGTGTACACATAAAGCTGTCAATGCATCCACCTGCTGTGATTATGTATTCTTATGTCACACCAGACACACCATGTAAATATAAACTTGCAGGGGTCGAGTCATAAATCATGTTGGTTTGTACATGATCAAACCCTATTTACAGCAAGATGTTTCACAACTCCCTGGTGAGTGCACACCACACATGCCCACGATAATGCTATTTATTCTCACCAATCACTTGGCCGTAATGAAATATGTGTATTGACTATAACTTTCTAACATTTTTTCTCAAAATGTGATGACCGATTATTTCAAGATTATTTTGTATTGCATGCATGTACAGTCGGACTCGTTTATCTCAAACTCTGATAAGTCAAGTTTAAACATAACTCAAGTATTAAAATAGTTCAATATATTTTCTCCTGTGATAATTACCATAATCTGACAAAGTACTAAATATGTATATGTATACTGTCTTATAGATGACAACAAGCTGCTTCACATAAAATATTTCAATGTCTCAGAATCATAAACCATGTCAGTAAATGATACACATTAAAATGAAATTTGCATTATGCATACTAAAGTATTGAATTGCAGGTGTATGTTGGTTACATAATAGTTGGCGATTCACTACATTAATACAGGAACTCCCAGAGGGAAAGCGCAAGTGATCGGTTCATTAACTGACACTATACATTATTCATTTTACTAGTTTTATTTTGATTCCGGCACTTGTATTCAACATGTGGCATATCAACATAGAAATTCTCCAACACATCACAGTTCTATGGGCTGTTGGTGTTAGCCTAGAGGGATGGTCAAACCAACAGCCCATGCCCTATTTATTTGCCTTTCATTTAGATGCCAGAAGATTTCTAAAGCATTTGCCCTTGACTTTCTTGAAAGATATAGGAGCGAAATAATAATGTGGCAGTTGATCTGAAAGAAGGGCACTTTCTGTAATTACATATGCACACTGGCAAAAAGCCATAAATTTTGGAGAAATGCATTTAAAAAGAAATTATTAACACATAAATTGTTTAAAACAGTGTAATATTTTATGTTGAACGATCGTAGGTGTGTGTTCATGACCTAAACAACCACGTGACAACGTGTGACCGAATTCTTCACATGTCATAGTGCTTCCATTTGTGTAAGTATTTCTTAGTGTGTACTTCTATTAATCAAATCATCAAAATCTTCATTGTATACTCATTAGAAAATGCATACTAAAGTATTGAATTAAATGAATCATACACGTGTGCTTCTGTGAATAGGGACTTTGACTTGTTATCAGAAGGTCAAAGGTTTGATTCGCAGTTGGTTCTGGAACTCATCTCTACCATGTTCCACACTGCTCTGTGGTACCTATACATTGAAAAGGTATAGGTCAAATGAACAAGGCAAGTGAATCTTATGGTGAATGATAAGCACATCTTCGCTATGGTTTTCATGGGATTATGCTCCTCGTGAAACTGCTAAGACACAACAACAGTACAATGCGACTGTAAATAAGCACACTTGTATTTACACATAATAGGTACATTTACAAACCACAAATTATCATATGATTTCTATTGAAATAAATCTACTTTTACAGCCAGATGTTCATCATACATATGTCTAGAATGGTCATTCGAAACTGTAACAATGAAGATGCAACATAATCCTCAAAGCCACGATAAGCTTCTTATTTTACCCTGATGCACACAGACAACACAGAAACGTTCTCATTTCATGCATCCCTGCCCATGACCACAGACATGATGGCAGAGATGATATTGACCCAAAGATGTCTGCTTGCAATAGTGACTTCTCCCCCACATGATCCTATTCCTCTGAACTGTCATTGATGTCCAGATGGAAGCTGTCACATTCCAAGGTATTAGTGGAAACAAGGTCAAACTATCAGATGGTAGCAGGTTAATTCTCTGGGTCAAATGTGTTTTGTCTGAACTAATTCATGACCATTAGTTTCAATTTGGGAGCACATGCATCTAAATACAAAGCGATATTTGATTAGCAAAGTCACGTTCTTTAGTGATGTTTTCAACAGTTTTTTGATAAAATTGCTGTTTTTGTGTTTCAAAATTATAATAATCATCATAATTAGAGACTAAGATGAATCGGGTGACATTTTGGGGTTTGGGGGTTGAAATCTAATGTATATCAAGTAACCTTGACTAATCAAATAACTGATCATTGTAACACTCAATGTGTCAATAAGATGAAAAGGCTCTAGTCAGCAATGTAATTTTAATGTATTCGAGAATGTTCATTCAATCTTCAAATACATCCGGGGTCAATGTGCAATTATTGACTATATTACCAGTATCCTACACTTAAAAGGATCAATTCTTATCTAAATCGCTATCTGAAAACCTAATAAGGACAGATGGGATTTGGAATGCATGGTACAAAGGGAAACGCCACTGTTTTAAAACTAATTTGTCATCACTGTCACTGCCTATGTAAACCTTGCATATTGAACCTAAATGTAAAACTAGGTGATAACATGCAGAATGACCCTAATAATCACTGGCCAATAGAATATTTGCTTTCTACTTAAGCAATAAAATATGTCAAGGACCTTAAACATGCATTCTTCATAGGTATATTGAAAATTTACAACAAGATCAAAATTTGCACAAGTTTTTGACAAAATCGTGAAAAGATAACATAGTTGTGTTTTGGACAACATGGTGCTTATCTTTGGGTGTGGCATCAATTTTTAGAAATGAAACACTCGTGTGGATAGTTATTGATAGAATAATAACTTAGACAATTTTTCAAACAACTAATGCAGAAAGATAAGCAGAACTCAGATGCAAATATTTAAAGTGACATTTTCAAGATGATATCGTATCACAATAAAGAAGAACAAGTAACCTCTAGACACAGATCATGTTTTAAGTTTGAATAATGAAGAACAGATAACGCACTGACAACAAACGTACACTGCATTGGGACATTCCAATTTTTCCAATGACCTCCAGACTTGTCACTATTTGCATTAGCATAATACAAAGATAATAGTGTCGGTAACTCTTTTTAAGAAACAAAAAATAATGGGTTTCTGACGGTTTTGACATTTTCTTTCTTCAGACAAATGATAGTGTTTTTTTTAGGAATTTCAATATCTGGTGGTTATTTAACATAAGATTAAAGTGAAGGACTTTAGTATTATCACCCGTGCAACTTTGAAAAGTTATAAATATTACTATGTTGACAAGCAGGATATTCAGGCATTGATACATGTTTGTTTCCCAAAGAAAGTGCTTAGCATCAGAGAAGTGTGACAGGAAGAATAATTGATAATCTGGTTATATTTTAAATAGAAAATATGTTGGATTTGGATCCATTTATCTGAAGCACTGATTAATCAAACTTATGGGTAACTCGAGCAAACAACAATTTGCCCTCATGCTTCCAACAACTCAATATTTTGGAATATATGTACATGTATATGCATATATCAAATATTTGTACTTTTAGTGTCTTAAAATTCAAGCAAAATGTATTCACTTTCAGTAGTGTCCCAGTCATGATCTAGCATTTGCCTGGTTAAATTCTTCTTTGCTTTAGATCAGAGAAGCATATTTTAGGGATAGAGATCCATCTCCATATATGTACCTGAACACTATACTGCTATATTAGCTCAATTTATTACAAAAATATTAGTGACATTAGAGCTAGACTTACAACAAACGCAAAATCCATGCTCAGCTTTTCTTGGTAACGTAAAATCTTACTTCTGATGTTTGATTGACTGCTGAACTTATTTGCCTCCATTGATTTGATTGGTTGAGAGCTTTCAAAATCTCCCAGCATTATTGCTGCTTTTGAATAAGGGTTTATTTTCAATTAGTAAGCCTGAATAGATAAGGATGCCAGTAACTTGACCGTAGATACATTTTAAAGTGTATGGGCTTTTAACTGAACATTTAAGGTAATTGCAATAAAATATCTATAGCTCTATAGGCAAAAATCGTTACTCAATCAATAATTTAATACAAGCAGTTCCCTGAAAAATGAAAGAAAGTCATATGTAAAGGCAACCCCCAAACCAACACATTACTGGATCAGACAATAATGTATGTTTGGTTACGGACGCTCATCAATAGTAGTTAATGTTTGACAGATAAATACATAGATGGATATGGTTGGTTGTCAACTTGATATCAATTTTCTCAGTCTACTTGTAAAACAAGATGCCCTGAACACATGGGTGTATATGTGACTGACGCCACATGATGAATTCTGTATTGTAATTAGATCTTTTGGTCATTACAATTGGTATGTCAATGATATGACACCACTTATTTGTCTCAGTTGTGACGAAAGCCCCATATCAAATTTGGTATGACATTAATCTTCTAATTTTATGTTACTGAGAATAGAAACGCAAATCATACTCGTAACGATAAACTCATCCAATGTCTTACTTTGGTAGGTGTTTTAAAGATTACATGTAATTACTATATAGCAACAAGGTAGTAAGTATCAACAGACACGAAAATATGTAATAAGGTAATAAAATCATCCATGTGTGTTCATGATAAAACAGAGAGAGCAATAGAACAATTAACTTGTGGTACATCATTTTACAGCTTGTCCATCATGTCCTGATTGACAGGTCAGCGACTTTGGCACAGAAATCCTCATTGTGCCTGCACAATAGACAATTTACATGCTAGTAAAATGATCAGCATATAATATGGATGTACATAGAGTTTGTGCCTTTTAAATGATTTTGTACTATATTTCATTTAATATCTACATAACACACCCAGTAAAATCAGGGGTACATCACTTGGTTCTTTTCATTTGTACGTACAAGTGCCACAGAACAAGGGTGACATAACAGTATTTGTGATTCTTTTTGTATATTAACAACTAAAAGCAAAATGAATACAAAGATCTAGTTCACATATTTACATTTTACCATGTTCTTGTTCTTGTTCTATACATATATATATGCAAATCGTAGCTGATAAAAGTTTTCGTAACTCAAGTGATGATTTTCATTTGTAATCATAAATCGATACTTTCAGTGAAAAAAAAAAGAAAACATTGACATATATTGCATTAAAAATGACACATATTCAATAAACTGATATTAATTTCAAATAACCATATTTGACAACATATACATGAGTTACCTATGCACCTATGTTTACATTCATTCTTATGCCTTCCGCATATTTGATATTGATTCTCTGTTGTAAATGTTGCTTTTTCTTGTGTTGATCAATCAATTGAATTAGCATTATTTTTGTCAAAATGCAGTGGACTGTCTAGTTTCACTATGGGTCTTTATCTAGATTAGTAGCATTGAAACCGACAAGAAAATGTCATACCATATTTACATGTAGCTGTATTCTAAGTAAATTTGTTGTCTTATTTATTCATGGGGTAAAAAGCAGCATAAATAATTTAAGCATGTAAGACTTCAGGTATTTAAATATAATCTATATTCTAAACTTTTTTCCATTATACACAAAGCAAATTTAATTGTTTGAAATCTAAAAGAAAGTAATTGTATTATTTTTACTCCATAACCCACAAGAAAGAATACTACAGGTGATTAAAACACATATTTCCACATCCTTCTTTGATGTACTAAAATCTAGAATATATGAAAAAATTTCACATCACCATTATTTTTAGTTAACTAAACTCTAGAATAACAAGGATTAAAAGGTGATTATTGAAAATCAAATATTTGTATGTCTCTATATCTGTCAGTGTCTATTATCAAAATCTTGTAAAGAATATAATTTCATAAAGTTTTTGCATGATACAATCTCCCAACACAATAAGAAAAGATCAGAAAACATAACATCTAAACGAGAAAGTGCTATTATAGAAAGCTACAGGTGATTTGTCAATGGATGAATATGAGACTTTTTCTGCCAAATGTGGGACGTTGAACTGAATTGTTCAAATACATTCAATTTGTTTATGTTGTTTTTATAAACTTCCACACACTTAAGCTAATGAGTTGTCTTTCATAAAATCCATCAATGTTTTTTTCCCTGTGTGAACATACAAACTACTCTCAAATGCTAGGTCCCAATTCGAGACGATTGTAAACTAAGTTCTACATCCAGTCTCTTTTTGATCTTCATTCATAGTAACTACTGTCTATTTAGAAATGAACCAAGCACTAGTTGTAAATGGTAGCATAACAATGATGTATAAATGCTTTTTTACGGACTTTTTGTCCTTCAATTTTGTCAATCTTAAAATTGAATAAACCATTCCTACTGTAATCATTAAATGTTTATCTGTGAAAAAGTCGGCCAATTACAATTGAGAATACATACTCAGTTCCTTATTTATTCTGTTAATTAACAGGTAAAGGAAATCTGAATAAATTGTTTTAGGGAATAATACAAACTTTTATCAATCTATTCAAATGAGGCAAAGGTTCTGAAAATACCTGCCTACTTCAGCCTACTTAAGCACATTGTCTAATCATAGATGAATAAGATACTATTACAATGAGCTCTGAGATTTGTTAGAACATTTTTAGTTCCAATTCACATTCATACATCTAACTCCTACAGGGGTAATTACTAGAGTTACATAATCAGAAGTTTATGGTTGTAAGTTCTAATGTCAGCATACTCGCATGGTCGCACACAAGTACATTCATTTCATTTCAGCTTTTCTTCCACTATTTTCTGACAACAAAATATATCTACCAATTTTTGAAGATTCTCTCTGTAATACGTCTGTCATAAAGTCCAATAATTAAGGTTACCTGGTCACCCCCCATCCCCCCAAAAACAACTAAAAACAAGTAGAAAAAAACAAACTAAACTGACAGTCAGGTTATCTAAATTAGATTAACATCACTCTATTGTTATCAAACTTCTTAAAAGTACTCTCAGCTAAATGTAACCAGATTTCATGTACAAAAAGGTGTTTACTTTTGTGATTATCAAGTCCTTGATGGTAAAATAAACATCTTTAGAGTGTCCTCTACACTGACCAGTTTATTTAAGCTACAGATATATCTTATTAGGTGGTTACCTTTCAGCATTAAACTATCAAGTATTGAACTAAACCTGTAATTTACATGCACCTTCTTTCATTTTCAATCATTTTTAATAAGCTGACAGTTTTCTGACCCCCAGCTAACAACTAACTGTGTGGTGGTAAAAGCGACAGTATGAGCTTACTCTTTGACCTGAGCATTTCATTTGCTTGAGTTGCATTCCACAAAGCATAAGCCCCGGACAATACCACTGTAACCCACAAATATCTTATGAAATCATACGAGTAAATTTCTTTGGAACATTGAGGGAAATTTCACACGTCAAACCTCACAGGTCAAACTTTCTCACTGTTTGCAAAACGAAATTAGCATTATCGATTTCCTTTGTCATTCATAATTCCGCAGTAATTGCATGGAGGTGGTTATGAACTGAAAGTGTGAAGTAATTCATCCATAAGTTCACCAGCAATTGGTTTCAACATAACTGTTTTTTGGAATTTTCAATTTGAAAGTTCCCCGTGGCCATGGACTAGTTAAAACATCATAAAGTAGATTTGGCGTTGGTTCATTAATTAGTGGAGTATGTGTGCATAATTATCGCTGGCAGCTATATTGCTGGTATGGCACACATTGCACAATACACCTGATTTCAGCACATACAGTAATCACAGACTTAGCTCTATCGGATCAGCTTGGCCAATTGTTTTAGCTGATGTTCTATTGATGAGTTTTCAATTGAATCATAATCATTTCCAGGAATGCATGGATGTGGCGAATTTGTATCAAGGACATTCATGCATTTAATTCATTACACATTATTTTGTTCAAATAAGTATGTTAACAATATACATTAAATATGTGCTTCACATAAAGAAGAACCAATTTATGGAAACTACACTCAAATTGCTCAAGATGTTACATTACGTTCCATTTCAAATTCAATCCATTTGATATGATACACGAATCAAACAAACAAATTGCCTGTACATTAGCATACATGTAAGCAACATAACAAGTTAAATTTCAATCGAAAAAATACATAACTAACTTTAAAGTCAACCCTACCTCTGGTTTCCACGTGGGGGCGCTATTGCCTTTCTTAGCCTTTTTTGTCCTCCATCTGCGTGGCAGGAGCCTGGACGCGGAGGGCGACGAGGCTAGTGGACCAGACGACGACTTCTGCATCCCTGAAAAACACAACATCCTCCCAGAAATTCATACAGCTCTGATAATATATCTGAAAATGTTTGGTTTATCAAGGGAAGATCAACGTTGGTTGGTACCTGAGTGGGCTTTATTTACAATGCTGGAGGCTTCTATGATATTTCGAACATCACCCAAAACATTGGTAAATTAATATACATGATGTTTATTAATTTGAACAAAAAAATATTCTATCCTTTAATATTAAAAAGTTATGTGCTTTAAATGCATGTTAATCGAAATGTGTGTAAAATGAAGTAACTGCTATTCTTTGAAAATTGGTTAATCAAAATGTTCAGTCTTAGGACGGGGATATAAAATAAATAATTTAAACATTAGAAATTCCAATACAGACTAAATATAGCTGATAGTAGAATCATGTGAAACTGATACTAAAAGAATCGAAAAGATCAAAGATTCATGGTGACCGACATGGTCCAATGTATGCAAAGTCCAACTGGTATGGTGTTCCATTGTAATTTCTAATAAATTCATAATACAATGGTATTTATATTAAGGTCGTATGAGGCTTGCAACATGCTTTTATATTTCGAAAATACCGGGGTATAGGACAAAGTCCAGAGCAAATAAAATTAAAGAACTACTTTAATAGGACACTAATATAATCATGAACACATATCATTCATGTACAAAACATATTAAAACTGTTGTTTTGTTTGTAAATAATTTAGTCATTTGTTTCAAATTAAACCAATAATTCATTTCATTTGTTTTCCTAATTCCTATGCATCCATATTTTTCATTGGGTAGGTATGTTTTCTTCCCATATTTCTTATAACTATTATATCATAATAATCTTAATCTAAAATCAATGTAATAGCACTTGAAATGTGATAATATGCACTCACTATTCTCTAAAGCTTTTCAGCAAACCCACTGAAGTGACTTCACATTATAGTCATTATATGGCCCCATTATTTGCCACTAGTAAGTCATTGAGTATAGAATACAATCATGCATTACTTTTACTATAAATATTACTATCTGTACCTCTCTTATCTGATGACAGTTTTAAGCAGATACGCACGCATAGAACGGAGTACACTATCAAAATTAGCATTAAATAATACATGTAGTACAACCCAGCAAACCATGGTATAGTTGTTTTAACATACACATTTGAACGTAACGAACCATCAAATGAGATATGGCTTGGGAAAATTCAAAATCGTGTTGAAACTATCATTGGTACCTGATTGGGCCTTTACACTTGCTCTCATTAGTGACTGGCGATGAAGTGACCTGAACGACGGGTATCTCAGAAAGCCGTAGTCGTCGCCTTCAACTTCCTCTATAACATAGTCTTTGGCTCTGAGCAAATCCCCCTCAGACTTTGTCCTAACAGGTGCTTTGGGTTTGAAAATAGCGTTTATGACTTCGGTGATAGTCTGCAAGTTTTGTTTTAGTGAGCTTCCCCTTGTTCTGTGCACCGGGGGAGGGTGGTTATAGACTATAGGGTCACTGTGAAGACTAGACGGAGTGGAGGGTGTGGAGTTACTCTGGTACCCTTCCTGGGCATTTTGTTTGTTGGACTTGTGATAGTCTTGATCAAGAGATTGAGACCGATTACGTATAAACACTTGTCGTGCATGATGTAACTGCATGTCCTGACTAATTGGTGTTGTTTGAGGGAAATCCCTGTGCCTTGGCGAATCCCTTATGTTCTCCAGGTGTGTTTCTCTGGGGCTGTTCCTGGGTGTAAATGCTCCTGCATGGAGTGAAGTAGGTCTTTGATGAGGTTTTCGGTGTTGAATGGTACTGTATCCTTGCACAGAGGTAGTTCCATTTTGGAGGAATGTCCTTCTCTGTGGATGGGAATTCCCATTGGTATGAGGAATTGTGCCAGAGTTGTGTGAGGTAGATGATGAATTTACTCCCTGATGATCTGCATATAATCCATTTTCATCAATGGAACTGTGGTTGTGGTTCTGTATGTGCTTACCATTAGGTCTCCTCACTGTTCCATAATGTGCAACAAAGGAGGATGCATGGGGCCATGAGTGATGGAGTGACGGAGGCTTCAAGGGGCTACTATCAGGACTGTTCACTCTAGGAGCATTCAAAGCTCGGTTAATGAGACTAGAATCATAACTTGCTGATAATCTTGTCAAGTTCTTAAACTTAGAATCTAATGACTTTATGTCCAAGTCACTATCAACTGGGCTTATGAGTTTTACTGACAATCCTGAGATTGTGTCATAACGCACCTGAGTTCTAGGAGATTCAATATACGAGTTAGTGTCCTCAGAATGACCATTATGTGGTCTGTTTGACTCATAGTGGTTCTTTTCCTTTTTAAGGTCCATCTCCCTTTTCAACTTCAAATTAGTCCTGTAAATGTGAGCATCAAGAGTATCATATGTTGATACATTCCGTGCACTGGTCACAAAATCATAATCCTGCGAATGTCTTGAGGTATACAGGTCTTGTTTGCTGTACAAAAATGACTGAGGACCATTTATCGTGTGCCGTCTGTTAAAATCATCCCTTTTGAGCTTGTCATGATTCACATTTTTACTCCTGCGTTTCACATGTGTTTGTTCATATCCAGTTTCATCCTCACTAATGCCACCAGGCTCAGGCATCACTGTCTTTTGATCCCTCCTCATATCCATCACTTTCATGTCTAAGTCGTGCACATAATCCAATGATCCTGTTGCAGCCATGTGGTTTATGTCAGGAGAATCTAGGTCACTGTGTCCATGGAAATCATCTGGACCTGTATAGAGATCCTCGTATCCATGGTAACCATCCATAGGTGGCATCAAATCTGGGAATGACCCCGGTGAGCCAGATTCCTCCTGTGACTCTACACTTCCCTGCTTTTTGTGATTACCAAACAAGTTTGCAGATTCTTCTCCATTCCATGTCACTCGCAATGGCTCCAAATAATTACCACCAAATACTGAATCCTGTGTATCACCATTACATATCCTGTACACATCTCCAGTGGCTGACATTCTATAGATATTCCCCTCAGAGGCCAGTTTACCATAAGGCGTCTCTACGGCTGTTGAAAAGTAATCATCAGCCATGTTTGCTGTCAATTCTTCCAGATTTTTACATGGAAGGGTGCCTGGCGCTGACAGGTAGAGGTTTGGGCCCAGGTCCAGACATCTGGAGACAACATCAACACCCAAGGGCTCATGACCTGGTCACACTAACATATCCCTGGGCCATGTCAAATATGGTTCACTTAACATCTTGTTCATTTGCTGTATTATCATAGGATTATACTATGAATTGTTATGCTATTGAATCCTTTAATCCAGGAACAATTGTTTCAATGTTATGCACCTTAATGTGTTCAGTTAATCTACTGTAAAGAATTGATTATTAAAATTAGTTAACATTAAATTATTTCTTAAAAAACAAACAAGACACTATGTGACAAGTTCCCAGCAAATTAGCCCTTCAATGACAAACCACAATGAATCACATTAAAGGAATGGTTACATTCCGACTTAAGTGCCTATATTTTACTTATTGTTTTCATTCCCACAAACGACAGCAATATTGTTTCTAGGTCACAAACGACAACCACAACATCCCACGTGTGGGAGAAATCTTTCAGCCCTATCAAAATACCATCTGACATCTAAAGCGAATCCATTTGTCATATGCTGCTGTTTTTATCCAATTTACTCGGTCAACTACCGAACAGTGATGAAAAACTCCTTGTATTGTACAGATATCACATCTATCCAACCGGTTCTAGTGATCTATCCCATGTGTTGAAGACTATACATCCATCTTTGCTGTAGCGACACTCGGGTTATCAATTAATAAATGTAACACACAACCTCTAAAATAATGATGCAGAGTTGCGCTAATCTTTATACGATTATCGCGTGCTTCGAATTCATCAACTTATCACACGACAACCGCATTTGTAGTTGTAACCCTAACTTTTAACAGGTTTACAACTTATAGATGAAGCGACTGGCGTCTTTTGACACTACAATGTCTCCGAACCGTGAGAAAAGTTCCCAATACGGCTTTCAGTCTAAGTTTAGGCCGTGTTTGCTGGAAAGAGAACTTTTGATAGCGCGCTTCACCGTGTTCACAGGCGATTTACCATAACAGGCGACATTATTTGGTTCACAGTGACGTCACACATTGTCGTTTGAGATCTAATTAAAAAGGTCGTGCGGGTTAAGTGCATGATCTAATTGTTGAAATGTTTAGCAGCTTGCGGACACGTTTTAAAGTTGTTTTCATCTCTGCCAGGAATCTTCAATGAAAGGACGGGGGAGGAAATCTCCCCGATGCCCCAAACAAGTGTTCAGTTCTCTATGCTATTTTTCTTCCGAATCAACACATCAGAAATGGGGATTGTGTAAACACTTTTTCAAGACGATAGCCAGTGTTATGTTTAATTTATGTAATTAGAAATATTTCAGCTTAAGAATGTGATTGAAATGGTCTCCGTTGATGCATGTGTTGAAACAAAATGTTCATGACTTTTCAAATACTAGTACATTTCAACAATCAAGTCTCACGCTCTGCAGTAGTCGCCGGGTATGCTAGAGTAGTGAAACAGTTGTGAAAATTGAAAGAAGAATAATGCACAACGAACTAATACAGAGCCATGTAATAAATGCTCCAACTATTCTATTGATAATATAAACCACAAAAGCATTATTCTCTTGAAACGTAACCCTTTTATTACCGACTACTCCTTATTGTTACGAAGCACTGACATGTTCACAAACGATTTATTGAAGTCACACTTATGTAATCTTAACCATTCATTCAATCGTAAAGAGCATAATATGTCGTTTGGAGAATACTATTCTGCCTACGTATGAATGTCTTAGTGTAAATGGGAATAATAAAAATGAAATAATAAATATGTCAAATAATTGACAGACTAATAACGACTATTACAGTAAGCGCTGTCAATATCGACAACCGATGCCGTTATGATCAGGTCAACTTCAATGTCGGCTACACAATGCAACCGTACACGCATAACCCAATTTCTAATAGGCTGGATTTTTATGACAGTTATGATCCATTAGTCTATAACTTCATTGATTGTTGCCAAACATAGATTTGAAAATGTCAATGTATAACATTTGACTGCGTGTTCTATTTCATATTTGGAAAATTTGAACGTTTAACAGTAGACATTTAAACATGAGTTGCGTTAAAGAGATTTGAACTTGACTATTCTGCTCTTCCTCTTTCTGGTACTAATAAATTCTATGTATGCTTTAATAAAAAAAATCTTTTATTTGTAACAGATCTGAATCTATAAGAGCTTAAAGTATCACAAAGTGATCAAGAAGTGGATTCTGTAATATGCTGAGTCAAAAAGTGAATGAGGGTGTTAATATGTAACATCGACAAATAATAATAAAGAGAACCCAGAGATGTGAGGAAAAAAGTGGGCGATGGTTCGGAGGTAAAGAAAAGTAAAATTAAAAATGAAAGGCACTGCAGTCACTTATTGCTCATTCCTAGATGGTCAGTGAATAGGTGTAGAATAGTTCTACGTTTGCGCTAGAAGGCGACTCCATGTTGTGTCGGAGTATATGCGGCTGACAGTTCTCTATTTATATCGTCTGCTCTATGTATTTATCTGGACGCCGGAGTGGTGTAAGGTCAGGCCAAGAGAGTGAGAAATATAGTCTAGCAAAAAGATTGCCTTATCACTGACATGCAAATAAAGTAAATGTAATTTTTTCAGTTTTGATGCCAAAAAATGAGGTGACAAATTCATTGGTGACATTGTGGTAAAAAGCGGTTGTCCTGATACAAAAGGCGTGGCAAACAATGAACGTGGAAAATAGTAATACATAGTCATGTTTACATAGACTAGGACATTGCATTTAAAGTAATATCTGAAAAATAAACGTTCAGTTTTTACACATTTCTGAATTCATCGGCGTTCAGACACTTTAAGACCAACTATGGTACCTATCCCTATTTCAGGACATTTTGTAGAGGCATAATAATTCATCATCTACATCAGTAATATCATGAATACATAAATTCCTGGTGATATCTACAACAAAACTGACCATTCTAGACAAGAAATAAAACGGCTGGAGAACCAGACTAGTGAACTAAATACAAGCCGCAGTGAATATGAGCCTGGCTGTGGGCGATGGAGAGGTTTATACCAACACCGGGCTCACACCCGCGTGTTGCGCCCGGAGTCACGGCCAATTCGCCTATCATACACGTGTATTCACGTAAAGTATCTAGTGAAACTGCTGTGCAGATCAATGGCAGATCCAGGTTTTGGAAGGTGGTGGTGGTGAGGGGGCGCACTTAAGGAATTTCATCGGTTTCGTGCGCGCTATCGATGGCGGCAGGCCGAAAAGTCTACGAAAATGAAGTATTTTGGTAGGAAGGGGGGGGGGGGCGCCCCCTAACCCCTGGATCTGTCTATGGGAGATGTACACCTATAACAATGCCGTTAACAACTTTTAAAGATGATCTGTGAAAAGAAAGTGTGCGTGTCTTATTTTAGCAGCATATCAGGTCAACACTCACACACATGAGTGGAATCGAAACTCACACGTTACGTGGTTATGACTTGTAGTCTCTTCTAAGCAAGCGATAAAACTATACAGTAATAGAAAAATACATTAGAAACGGACGAATTTCTACCCAAGGATGCGTGGAATCAGTGGAACGCACACTCAATAACAGAAGCACAAGCGTTATGTTCATTTCAGTGGGCGTGCAATGCCCGACATTCCAAATGACCAATGGTACTTACAATATTTGCAGGACGGGCAGCAAGGCATGACCCTAACCATCACACACACATTCCTAATCCAATACGAAACGGCTGGCTAGTCCCGAACAGCTCACACCAGTAATATTTTCTATATAAGTAAGACTAGACACTGGACATCGACAGGGTGCGGCTATACAAGAGTTCATAGATCAGGAAATAGTTTCAAATTGTACGACGAAACCTCTGTAACTAGGCTACACTGGAGTTTTTTGTTATTAGGAATGGTCGAATGGGAAAGGGTGGGTTCATGAGTATTATAAAACAAATCCACATCAGTCAGAATTCTAACATTAGAAACAAAACTAAACAAAGATAAGTTATTTAAGTTATTTAAAGGAAGAACTTTTTGTTCCCTAAAAAGAGGTTTTTCTGTGCGTTTGATAGCAGATGGACGCTCACTTACACACTCCAAAATGGGCCAAAATTGACGTTTTGTCAACAGGATCAGGGCAATTTTGCTTGCATTGTAAATACCAATTTGGCTTCCAATTGTTAAGTTGTAATATGAAGTATATACTGCAGTTTGTGATGATGAAATTACACAAATTGTCACAAAAATGTAGACATAATGAAATTTCTTTATGCATTCCAATCAGAACAGTCAGATCACAGCACCATCTATTATAAAGATGGCATGGCAAATAATATCGAATAGAAAACAAAGCAAATGCTATAAGCTCAGATATCCAACAGTTGATAATCTGTTCGTTTCTAACAACAAGCGTACGTGCGTCTCACGAGCAAAAAACGTCTGCACTTGTTTTGCACAGGTGTGCAAAACTGCAAATCAGCAATAACATTTTATTGTGACTGTCTGAAACGTATTTGATGCAGTGACGCATAGATGAAACGTAATATAGGCATAACAAATCGTTTTTGACGGACAACTTTTCTTACAGCAGAGAGGAGTGTAATGATTGGAACATCAGCTCCCACAGCAGCCCTGGTAGCAGCATTATACGTGTTATTTCTGTGACTAAGAATTACTGTGGGTCGGTGTTTATAAAGATACTTGAGGTTAGAGATAAGACTCGGCGCTAAAAGCTGGCCTGGATGATATGGTGCCCAGAGCGACGGGGAATCAAGCTCAAAATAGTTGCTTTTCTTCTTAAAAAGAAAGTCTGTTTTATGGACTAGATGAGCTATGTATGTTTGAGTTAATCTGCATGTGTTAATCATTTCTATAGTGGACGTATGATGCATGAAGTTTCTAGTAATTTTTTGGTAACCTGTTGTAAGCTACGTGCGTAATAAGCATAGATCTTACCTATACGTGGAACGCGTACACCAAACGCATACACAGACCATTGAGCTAACAATAGGTAAAAAAGATGACCAGATGGCTACAAGAGCGTACTTGCTCGTGGGAAAGTAGAAAGCCAGTGATGCGTGCAACATCAATCAGCCATAGAACGCAGTTCCCGCTACAATTACGACTTGGTAATGACGTCACGAGGTCACGTGGGTGACGTAATTAACGTTATCGTCTGGCCGAGAGGTGCCTAGCTCAAGTATGCACACGTAGCCGTCACGGATTTGAATAGTGTTCTCTGGTTGTATGGAACACGCCAATAAGTAAAGTACTTAATAGAATTAGAATGTCCTTTACCTATTTCATTTTATAGGCACGCAGACTGATCATAGATAAGATCCGTCCAAGACGACAGTAACACAAGCTTCTTTTATCTGCCTCTATGTGGTTTGCCAAATCAAATTTCATAAATTGAGATAAGATCTGTATCTTATTTTCACTTGATACCAATGCAAGAAGTTTAATATAAGTGTATCTGTATCATCGGCATGCATTTCTATTTTCATCTTGCTTATACAGTTTTATGTACACATGTCCAGGTGTCCCTGCTGATATCAATATAGACAGATGAACTGGTATTTGGTCCAATAAACTTTGCCTCGTTTGAAAAAAGAAGCCATTTATGAGAAGCCAGAATGCAGAGAGTATAGCAGTTTAGTGAACGATTGCACGTTTTTTTTTTTTTAAATGTTAGCATGTTATATGTAATGAAAACTTAGTAGGATACCCCAAATGCAGGATAACTATTGTGTGATTATGTTCGAAGCATTTGCATGCATGTGTATTTTAAACCTATGCACGGAGCTATTCCATGGCAATCAGCTTCATAGCCCGAATTGTTTGTGATCAGACTAGGATGACATCCACACAACACAGATGGACCACACCACACAACAGACTACCCCTGTAGTAGTGATCGACCTGTGTAAGATTTGAGGTCAGTACATATTACTTTTTCACCATGCCAGGCCAGGCTTCGATCGTGTGTGCTCTCTTCCCTACACATCTGCAGGTAGGCGACCTGCTGACCTAGAGGCAGGCCATTATCCACCGAGCCCTGATGAACGCAGTAGCTGCTGTTGTCTTTCAGCCAGCTGAGTTCTTTCACTCGACTGTCCATTCGCGGGTCACCTACACCCATTGATCTCCCTCCATTCTTTATAGTCCTCTGACTGAGGTAGGCCTACTACAATACAAGTTCAGTGTGAGCACGTGTTTTCATTCGAATAACCAGCCTCACGTATAATAAATGCCCGAATTAAAAGCCACTTTACAAGAACTTTGCTCAGCATTTGCATCCGCAAACCCACAAAACGTGGCTCACACCCACGGCCTTGTGGTTAGCCACTACACTGAGTACACTGCCAAATCCAGGCTGAGTGTTCACTACAGGACTGATCCCAAGACACTGAAAGAGAAACTTACCATCCATCCAGCAACGGTATACCTGTACCTAAACTACACAACATGGGTAGGTACCACGTAGAAGTACGTAGCTAGGTGCCACCCACCCTCTTTACAAAAAAAACAAAACAAACAAAAATAACCAGAGGATAACCAAGTTAGAGTACATAAATAACACAGCCCATTTGGCGAACACAATTTTGTGTATGTAGATGCAAAGTTCAGAATACTACATATGACCCCCACATTTCCAACAATTAACACCTGGCTAAACCCCTGCCCCTAGAGGTACCTCCGCCGCCGTCGCCACACGTGACACTTACTGCGCTTGTTGGTGCCTTGCCTGGCGTGGACGGAGACGTCACTGACGTGTATGGGCCGCAGGTTCTCGTGCACGACGCCCATGTAGCTGGTTGACGCCCCGGGACCGGCGAGCGGGCGGCGGCATGGGACGACCAGGGCGGCCGGCCCGCGGCATGTATCCACAGCCGCGCGGTCTGCTGGTCCAACTGGTGGCACTTGGACAGTTGTGTGGCTGGCGGGGCGATAGTCCACTGGGGTCGGTTTCTCTTGACGCTATGAAAGTTCAGTTTTTGAGACTTGGTGTTTCTTTCTCCATGGCGGGTTTGTGTCCTAGTTGTTGTGCGCAGGTCATTGCAATAACTACTTGAGCTTGTTAACAGCGCTTAGGAGAGAACACCGGCAGTTATTTTTACAGAGCAGTAGCCAGTAATGGAATGATGCAATCCCCTCATATATCAACTGATATTCACTATAAATGCTTTAGCAATTATCAAAATCCACCCGTTTCTTGTGCAATCTAACAGCACGACCCACTATTAGACAGAAGAGCGGCAAGAAGAACAAGGGCGTCATATGCAGACGTCAGTGCTATGGCAATGGCTATTTACTGTGAGTGTTCTTGCGATATGCCGGAACATCAGTATCAGGAGCAGCAGATAGGTCTCTCTATGATGAAGGAAGCTCGCAACTTTTTACTGTCTGCTGTAAGGCACGTGCGTCACTAAAATAACCACTTTTGAAACAAACTGTAGATGAACGCGAACAAGATAATATCAATGATTGAAGCAGATTCTATTATCTTTGCATATAAATTAACTTTTCACCCTTGTCAATTGTAATACACACTGTGCTGATTTTCTTCTCAAAGACCATCAGATTATACTTATAATCCGTTCCCAACACCATTGGACATATATTTCTCATTTAGATGACACCCGTTGAGCTTGACATGTATTCCTCCTCGTATTCCTTCCGTTTGTTTTCCAATACAGACACACCACAACAATAAAGCCAACGCTGGGATTATCCAGATCCCTAGTATTATGCTGATTAGTTAGTATTTATAACTTGTGGAACTGCATATTACATGATTTAATCGTACGAAGACTAAGTATTTTATACCATGAACCTGCAGCAACAAACTATAAAGTGAATCTTCACCACCTCTCTGACTATATATCCTCCTCCTGTCGCTGCTGCAAGCCCATCCCTGTTAGATCCTAGCCACCCACATACACATCTAAACTGTGCAGCAGCAGTAGAAGCAACGGCAGCAGCAGGCAGCTCGCTAGCTGGCACAGCTAGCGCGGTTAATAGAGCTAGGATTTGAGTCGGCGGCTCGTCTCAGCAGCCGCCTCTGTTGGGGCCGGCAACTGGAGATATTGCCATGTGCCAGTCGGATATGACGGCTGCAATCGTCATATGCTGTCTGACCGAGCTCCATGTTTAAAGCCTATTACGTCCTGAGGATCAACGTTAACGTTATTACATAGGTATATAAGTCTTGAAAATAAGGCACCCGAGCATATAATTCCCATATTCGTTTAGATATGGTCACTTGCATTCTGACGTTATTATAGAGCCACATCAATGTGCATGTGCACTCATTTGAATAATAACATTTGATATGAGTTTCTCTTCTTCTATGGCAACCAAACTAAGCTTAGCAAAGGGTTTATTTGAAATATGACACATTAGTGTTAGTGCCAAACTGCCAAATAATTATTTACGTATGTGAAATATGTATGCATTATACGCGTGGACACCCCGAGTTGCACACATTGACGTGTACACCTGGTTTTGTTGCGCGTGTAAGTACACTCGTATATGCAGGATACTCACGTGCGCGCGTATACGCATGGGCACGTGAGTTTTGGACCAATTCAGTTGTGGTATCTACATTCTTACCCCTTTAGGGGTTATTATATATACAAATCACAAGTTATTGAAATATTGTCATTCTGAATACATGTATATCATATGTACAGTGCAAAGAGATTCCCGTAGACCGACGATATGGCATCACAGGAAACAGTTATTATCGAAGGGAGATAGTGAAACGCCGAAGTCTTCGTGGTTCTTCAATTTGTAGTCTTGTGGAGCACTACGGATAGGGTGTTTTTGACTTGTATTCATTTTTATTTACATGAGAATAGTATTTGCTGATCAAGTGAACGCCAGCGAACGAGTTCAGACAAATGCAATGGTATTTTTGTAAATGAATCCTATGCATGGATATTTTGGTGAAAGTATAGCAATCGGCTCAGAAATAATGGTATTCTAGCTCGATGAAAAATATATTGATTTGATAATAGAAGAACTGCATGGGTTGACATGGCTTATTTGATAAATTGATATTTATACACTTTACGGTCTCGGCCGACAATCGCAGTGATGAAAGAAACACAATGCAAACTCTTATAAAATTTATGGCGAAAATATGAATCACAAAGAGGCAATACTTTTGATAACAAAGAGACACTTGAAATCAATCCATACTCTTAGATACATGCTTAAGAATGGTAGCGCAAAAGAAAAAAAAAAGAAAAAGAAAAAGACCCCCCCGCTTGAGATACGCAATGTATCGAGAAAAGCATGCAGGCCGCGTAGAAGATATGCGGCTCTCAACTGACCCAGTTTATACATTGATAATTACGATTGTCACTAATATTATTCCCAAATACACAATTGAACACGATTGATAAAGTTTTACCCATTGACAGGTCTTCAGTATACACGCGGAGAACTCAACATAATGATAAGAGAGAACCTCTTTGCAGCAACCAAGCAGAGGTGTGTTGAATTGAAGAATTGCCATCCACTCCACCGCATATTCACTGGGAAGATATGTAGGGAAGATCTATTGATAAGAGAATCGTAAGATCTTATAGAAGGTCAAATAGAATAGATACACACAGCCACACATTATGCAATGTATACAACCAACATTCTAGTTTTGAAATTGCGCTGAGAACATTTCGTTTAACCCAACTGTCCCGATGTTCAGATAAATACCATACGTGGAGCTCGTTATGTAGCGATCAGCACCGTCTGTTTCACAGTCATCGAGAGAATGGACGGACAGTGATATGCCGACCCGATACAAGATTTAGCATATTCGTTAAGGGATGATGTCCATTTTGTCACGCTCCGCAAAAGTGGAACAGTGTTCCACTTAGGGGGAGGGGAGGTTTCGGTCAAGTTTTGGATATGCCACTTTTTTGTGGGTCTAATATTTTATCTCGTGCGCTAAAACTTTTTTTCATACCTGAATCCCACTATTTACTATTTAAATTTGGCATTAAAAAAAGATACACATCAGATTTCACACATTAATTAATATTATGATGTACATTCCTGATTCATAATAAATATTAATTAATGGCATATATAAGTAATATTTGAATAAATATTGCAAAATAACGTGTAGATATTCTTTGACTATGTCACACATCTGATGTTCTCACGTTTGGGGGGAGGGGGCGGTCAAGAAAAAAGAGAACGCTGTTCCACTTTTGCGGAGCGTGACAAAATGTACATAATCACTAAGCCCCTTTCACAATTGATCGCAAATAAATGCGACAGAAATGTCGTACGATCTAGTGTGTTCAATAGGTGGTCGCAGAAATGATTGCAAGTAACATGCTTTTACGAGTATTTATCAAGCCCGTCGACACTGTCCCAAAATTCAGGTGCATGAGGTTTGTGTCGTACAACAGACGTACAAGGACGTAAGATGGTTGAGCAACGCTCCCACGATGGCTGCAAGTCACCTTGCGACCGTAAAACGTTGTGCGCCACCCGCACGAAATCATGCGAGTAGATACAGCGTTGTACAACATCCGTGCGGTGTAATGTTTAAAAAATCAATGGATGCGCCAGTCTGCGACCCAAAACGGAATTTTGAACGTGTTCGAAATTCACTTGTGATCGTAAATTCCCCTGCAACAGATGAGATCACACGTACGAGTTATGCGATTTGCTCGTGCAACATATGCGAACGTGATCTCCAAGTGGTCGCGAACTGCTCGCAACGCAATTGTGAAAGGGGCTTTACAGAATCGAATTATTACCGCAATACCAAAATAGATATCACACAACTATCATTTGCTTGTATTGTAAACGTTTTAGCACGGCGGTGGGATCCTTAAGTTATTGCGAATACTGCAGGACCCATTGTTTTTATTATACAGCTAGGTTAAAAATTCCCACATGTAAAGTGTCTTAGCTTTAATCGTAATATATACATAGTGATGTATATCTGTGTGCATAATCAAAACACAACTGGAGTTCAATTGCCGCTCGAATGTTGATACTTACATGCTGAAATTAGTGTAGACCATGAAGACACTCCAGCAACATTAACTACCAATAAATTATGTTTGGATAGATTGTAGATAGAAAATTCACTTAATGAAAGAGGTTAACTGACTGATAACATACATCACACTTTTATAATCTAAGCATTCACGATCATCACTCCAGTATATTACCAGCAATCATATAGTGATAAAACGCTTTATATCCTCCTTTTCAGCTACAATTCATAATAACAAAATGTAATCAAACACAGATCAAAGATAACTTGACGAATTATATTCTGCTAAGAGATAAGATAGTGTTTATCAGATAAACATAATAAAATTCCACTAACAATTGCATGAATGAGAGAATGATAGAACGATAATGGCCGGGATAATGAATTGTCTTTTCTGCTGATAATCACTCCACGTTGCCGCTCTCGTCTGCTGTTGTGACTGTCCGAAGGCAACAGGAAATGGCGCCATTGACAGACACACGCGCAGAAAACACATTTCAAATGCTCATTGAGAAATACCACTCGCTACAAAATACGATCCTGATCAGTGTGATACCATCTCACCGCCACCAGATATAGACTAGATCAAGATATCTAATGTAATCGTTACCCAATGTATTAAAGACCTTTTGAAGAAAAAGTTATCAAATATGTTAAAATGTAGTGCAACATTGTGTGGGAAAAAAAACCTCATCTAAAGCTGTGTGATTAGAGATTACGCGGTAAGTGGAGTTGGGGAAGATGGTATTTAGGGCAAAAAGGTCAACATCTTCATACTACAGGCTCCCTTTTCTACTCTTTAAATGTTGATTATAGCATCTTTCTCCTTCAAGCCTGTCAAGCAGACATCCTATGGGGAAGATGTTTTAGTAGATTCTAAAATGTTTCAATCTTCATATATACAATACATAATATGTCATTCTACAGGCTCTTTCAACTCTTTAAATTTTGATTATAGCATCTTTTCCTTAGTCAAATATCAATACAGCCTGTCAGACATCCTATGGGGCTCGTGTGTTTCCGTAGATTCTATAGAATGTTTCAATATTTGTATCATCATGCGCATATACAATACATAAGTATGTCAATATAATACATTTTGAAACAGCCTGTAGTCAACGGTGTCGATGCCGTTTTTTCACGGGATTTTGTAAGCCAAGTTTGTGTGGGAGGCATAAGATGGGGTCTCAATAAAAGAACATGCCCTTTTTGTACATTGTAATAAAATATAAATGTAAAAAAATGAATGGTTTGAGTTTGATAAAAAATTTACAGAGAAAACCCCATACATAAGCCCTTAGTGTGTTTCCCAATTGCACGTTTGAGTGGTTCTTTTCAACCTTCGTGTGAAATTGGGAACTATTTAAAGCCTTGTGCAAGCGCTTGTGGAGGAATTTTGGTTCGGTATTTAGAAAGTGGTGCATATAATGGAGTTTTTTCAAACTTTCTTAATATAGTGGTGGTGGTGTCACAGTGGTGGTGGTCGGGGGGTTGATATATGGTTTTTTTTGTGACATCAATTAGAACCATTGTTAATTCTGTATTTTATATTGTGTGTATGGAAAACAGGTGGAAAAACAACAATTTTTAATACAAACATTAACTTTATGTGTATTTTAGAATTTTGAATAATGTTAGCTATTATGTATATACTGTATATATAATTTTATTTATATGGATTGTAAAATTGTAAAATTTTACATGTCTGAAATAAATGTATCGTATCGTAAATACATTTGAAACAGCCTGTAGTCAACAGTGTCGATGCCGTTTTTTCACGGGATTTTATGTAAGCCACTTGTGCAGGAGGCATAAGATAGGGTCTCAATAAACATGTCCTTTGTACAGTGTAATAAAATCTATATGGTTTGAGGTTGATATTTCAGAGAAACCCCATACATAGCCCCAATTGCACGTTTGAGTGGTTCTTTTCAACCCTCGTGCTTGGGAGGTGTGCGCTGGGGGGGTTGCAGTTTTTGGGTGACATCTATATGAGTGTGTATGGAAAAGAAAAACAACAACAAACAGATTTTGGAGAAAATTGTTAGCAATTCAGACTCAGCGAGCGTAGAGGAGTGTACACATCAAATGAGAATATATACTTCTACAAATGCAATGAATGACATTAGGATGACAAAGCAGAGAAACATTTATGCAAGCTATGAAACTCAGCTTTAGACTGTTATATTCTTAAATATATGTATTATCATCATACTATTAACCTATCATTATTCTGTGTAATGACTTTGCTGTGTCTGCTCCTCTGTAGTCCGCCTGGCACCTGGCAACCTACTGTTTGGGGCAGGCTCCGTCAGGGTCGTTTTGCACATGGGTTCGTCTCGAGGATCCGGGGGCTGGGCTCTGTGTCCCCTGAGTTTTTTGGGAATGGTATGTCGGACTAGACGGGTTTTGTGTCATGGTGTGTGTGTGTGTGTGTGTGTGTGTGTGTGTGTGTGTGTGTGTGTGTGTGTGTGTGTGTGTGTGTGTGTGTGTGTGTGTGTGTGTGTGTGTGTGTGTGTGTGTGTGTGGGTGTGTGGGTGTGTGGGTGTGTGTGGGTGGGTGTCTTGGGTCTTGTGTCATGGTGGGAGTACATGAGTATTTTTTATTTTTTTTTTACTGTATTTTCATTGATTGTTTATTTCTTTTTTCTCATATTAAAGCTTCCTAATCATGAATGTGATTTTTTTAGATTTTGTGTTTATAGCATTCATAAGTATAAATTAAAATTCATATATAGGTACAATCTTTACACATGCCTCTTCAAGAATGAATGATGAATGAGAGTAATATAGCTATAGATATAACCTTGCTAGTTCCTGGAATAGACATGCTGGAGGCACTGTTACATATGCCAATTACATATAGAGCGACAGTTTTCAATTAAAACAAATTCCGGCACATGACACGACTGTATGCTTAACGTGTCTTTAAAAGCGACTAACCTTGTTCTTATTCAGGAGGCAGCGTGATTCTTATGCCAGATCTGAAATTAGAGCAGACCGTGTACACTCTGAGAGAAATTGGTATTTGACAAATGTAATAGTCCCAGCATTGTCAACAATAATTGTGTAAATCAACTTAAACTCTGCTCACCTCGACAACACAGCAAGAATAGTTGTCTGCAAGAGTGACATTGCCTCCTCAATGTCCATTCTTATTTAGCGGGGTTTCCTGCAGATCTTTGTTTTGTTTACACAAACATTATGCATAGGTAATGTTTAGCGTCTCAGTGCTCGGAGGACACACAGTGGTTCTAATTTAGGAGCACACAAATAGAGATTCTTTTAGCTTGTTTGGCGGAACAATGTGGCTCTTGAAGAACAAACTTCACAGCTTATAGGTAGATAAACAAAAGCTAATCTATATATGAGAGTCACTGTGTGTGTGTTGTATTTGAGCAGTGTGTTAGTTTTAAGGGAGCCCTGCTGAGAAAAGTCATGGTGAACTACTTTCCGTACCTGGATTTGAAATGCGCTGACGCCAATTATACCAACTATGACCTCCCTGCGTTGTGCACTCTAGGTACCCGAACCACCCAGCCATAGGTTAGGTATAGTCGCATCATTTTGTTCTCTTTACCACCTATTGTCTTTGATTCATAAACATCGTACCTATTAACATAAGATTTGAAAGCAGGTGACATTGGAAACCCCAGCTATTTCATTAAAATGTAAGGCCTACCCAGTACCTGCTTTCTTATTATCCAAATGAAAAAAAGAAGTGAGAGCTACACCTGACGACATTGATTCTTCTCTGTCTTTTTTATGTATGGATGTGTCACCTTAAGTGGAAGCGGCATCCCCTGTTTGATTACGCGCGGAGACAACACATGTCTCTGAATTTCCCACTAAAAGAACCAGTGGATTGAAATGTGTGTTTGAACATGGCTTAACTGTTTATAAGCAGATCCAGACTTCGATGGTTCTATCATCCTGTTTGAAGCTACTGATCTCCGAGCAGCGTCAAGTCTCTGACGTGATTTCGTCTTCGTTGTGTCACTATATTTGTCAATTGAAGAAGTGATATTTAAATACTTGTGATTAGTGGATAGTGCAATTTATCATTTCCAAGTGACCGAAATCGTCTGCAATGAATGCCGCTCTAATCATTGAAATGGAATGTGCAAACAGTTATATGACAGCCGTACAGTGCTTTCCAGTCAAGTCATCACAGTAAATAAATTACTGTGTTTGTACGAACATCCAAAAGAAAGTGTTTATTAGAATACAATAAAACGGTAATACCAAGCAGACACAGGACACATTGTGCTAATCAGTCGGGATCTGTCTTTTCACTATAAAAAAACTGACTGGAAATTGGAGTGTGATCAGGTCCGGTGCAATTCTCGTCACTCTCGTGATTCCAAGCAGAAGACAGTTGACACATAAGTTAACGAACCTGCTATTTTCGTACAAAACTTTTTCTGGATAGAGTATAGCAGTCTCAAGCGCTAGCTCAACATAATAAAAACGTAAATTAGGCATATAATTACGTAAGGACCTGACAGGCTTGACGTGGGCTTATCAGAAGCAATCAAACTGCAATTAATCTTGTTTAGTGACAATCGGGTTGGCGGCTGCGGCAGCCGTGTGCGTTCAATGATCACTCGGTGGCGATAGATTAGTAACGGGATTATGAGAATGGGCCATAAGCAGCCAAAGTGCTACGTTTAAGGAGTGTAAATGGATAAAACGTTATGGGCCGGTCCATTTTGACACTGATATGAGGTTCATTTGGCACTATTTGTATGTTTACACGTGCGTTATTGTTGCTAGTGTTTAGAATTCCGATATAATCGAATAGGGTATATAAAGGCCCTTTATTGGCTAGAACACAGTCAGGAAATACGTGCATTCATTGTTGAGGATGGCAAAAATGGGTCTCCATTGTTTGATTTCCAGATAATACTACTAATAGATTGTGGATTGATATAACATGGTTTGAAAGCGGCGTATAAAAGCTAAATGGATAGGAGCAAGCCTGATTGCAGTGGCAGTTAGATTGTGGTTTCAGTTGCAGTGGCTTTCACTCTGTAATTTATATTAACTCAAAGTACAGAGTACCAGTCATCATGTCGCATCTAAAACTAGAGGTGAAAGAGTCTGAAAAGTCTCCCAAAGTGTTGATGAACAACTACGCCCTGGACTCAGTCCTAGGCAAGGAGAAGGATCGCATCGGCAAGTCTGAGAGGATGGTCGTTAATAGGTTCACGATGGAGCAAAAAATCATGCACCAGAGGTAAAGGATGAACATTTCTAGGTATTTTACGACAGTTAGGTTTTCCTTTTTTAGTATTTTTGTTTGGAAGAGGCGATTTGAGGATTTGATAGAACTAATTAGTCTGATGTTCTGTAATCAGTAACACTACATTATTTTGAATTATATATTGTTTAAAGTTTGTATTTCATTACATAACAGAATGCGGCATGTGTATATATGTCTCCTTAAAAATCAATTATGAAATCTACATGTATTATGAAATCTACATCATGAAACCATTTGGCCTTAATCATTGAGCTTGATAATTAAATAATATATAAAATGTAAATATATAAAGAAGCACTAGCACTTGACCAAACTTTTCTTAAAAAAATGCTGTAAAATCTGTGTACTGTTAATTTTACATTACACAGCTAGATAAATGTTAATTTTACAAATAATGAACATTATGCAAAAATGTAAATTGGGAAATATACATATAGTTTTCAAAGTGAGGATTCAAATTGATTGAAAACGAATTATATAACAATTGGCAATGGCCAACTTACAATATTAAAAGTCTATCGTAAAAATATGCGTGAAATATAGGCAATCGTACAGTATACTTTCCACATGTAGTATTACGTTCTAAACCAGAAAAAAAAGTTTTAGCACAGCACTTGATACGTAAGAAAACAAACAGCAGCGTAATTTGTATCAATCACCACCCGTTTAACCTGTTACATAGGTTAAAAGACACACCAATGATTACATGTCTTATCACAGAAAATATGTGTGTTATATCATGTAATTATTCGTAATTCATTATGCCATGAGTTATGATAGACGCTAATTCTAGAACCAGACCTGTGTGTTGATATTTAGAATGAATACTTTTTTGAATCACGCTTGTCCAAGTACAATATTTTTTCTAAACAATACAATCAAAACCAAGTACATTTTAAATGTGACAAAAATGAATAAGTAAATAATTGAATCATTGGTTGATGCAAAAATGCATAATATAGTTTGAAGATAGTTCAAAAGGTAACAATAATCATTGCATTCAATAGCCCAGTTATGGATCCAGGGCGTGGGGGGGCTTTGGGGGCTTAAGCACCGCCCGCCCACCCCCCATCCCCACGCGGTTCCCTTGCACGCGCGAACATCCTCTTTCCTATTGTTTTGTAAGTGCCCCCTTCCAACCAAAGTACTCTCAAGCTGTATCCTTCTCTCAAGTCAAGCCCCCTCCTTACCTATCATAATCCCCCCATATACCCTTCACATTCTCTCAAACCTCCCTCTCCACCCATATGATACTCACAAGCCCCTGCCTTCATTCAAGCCAAGCCCCAAGCCCCAGCCCTATACGTATAATCTCACAAGCCCCCACCTTCTCAAACCCCCTCCACCCCCCCTGCCATAAGCTCCCCCCAACCACCTCTCAAGCTCCTAACTTCCTGGCAACACTTTCGCTCTAGTTACCCCTTCCCCCATGAGGCGTATACTCACAAGCCCCCCCCACATTCTCTGGAGCCAAGCCACCCTCCCCCACAAGCCATATACTCACAAGACCCCCCCCCCCGTTCTCTCAAGCCAGGCTCCCCCTCACCCATACCCTCACAAGCCTCTGCCATCTCTCGAGCCGATTCCCCGCCATATACTCAAAAGCCCCCCCCCCCACAAGCCCGCTCTACCCCCATCTCACATTTTCTCAAGCCAAGCCACCACCACCCGTCCGGCCATATACTCCCCCCCCCCAAATTCTCTCTATGTCTCGTATTCTCTTAACCAAGCTCCCATCCCCCAACCCCAAACTCTCACAAGCCACCGCCATCTCTCAAGCCCCCCCCCCCGCTCTCACATTCTCTCAAGCCAAGCCCCCCCCACCTTTCAGCCATATACTCACAAGCTCCCAATCCTCTCAATCCTGATGAAAATATAATCATTATGTTTTATGTCATTTTGAAATTGTTATTCTTATGTGGTTATCTTTATATCTGCATATTCAAGTCATCAAAATCCCCGTCCGGGGGTCCCTCCCACGCAAAACAAAAATTTCAAGCACCGCCCCGCTTCAAATCCTGGATCCATCACTGTTTAAATAGCATCATCCCCGCAGACTTCTAATTGGCCGTAAATTTTCAAATACAAGAATATGGTCATCCGTGTTTTCTCCAATGCGCAATAATCTACACGTAGTATACTTTCAATGTATCATAATGATATATGACGTATATTACTACAAAATAAGTATATTTCAATAACAGACTATATGTATACTTGTGTTTGTTACTACATGTACTATAATGGCTGCCAAATTAACAACAATAAATGCAAACCTGGAATGGCATCAACACTATTCCTCAGTGACCTGCACCCCTTATTAAAATATAAAAACAAGAAAAAGAAATCAAGAAACAACAACAAATGCAAAACACAAAAGCCTAACCTCAAAGAACATAGAAAGTAAGCAAGATACCAGACACAAATCCCATATAACGCCCTTTCCCTTCACACAGGTACAAGAAGATGATGCACCAGTCCAAGCTGACGTACGCTCGCATCAAGAGCGACCACCAGATGGAGAAGACCCTGCGGCAGGGTGCTGTGGGGGGCGGGCCGCACCTCAACACGGACGTGGGGCGTGCGCTGGCGGCGGACGGGCAGGACGACATGCTACGCCGTGTGTGGACGTACGGAGCGTGGCGCAAACGTCAGGTGGACGCCGCGGCAGACCAGACCAGCACGCGGGTGGGTCTTCTTCCGTACGATTATTTTTGAGGAAGCTTAACAAATAGGGACACCTTTGAAATGGGCTCATTTTCCCCTACTCACAGCAGCTTCTCAAATAGAGGTGCTTTACTATATTCTTTTGCCATGGTAAATGGAAAGAGACATAACGTTTAGCTCAACCACTAAGACTGAAATTCCTTTTATACGTCCGCTTAGTTTTCATTTAAGGAAATTTCGGAAAAATTTGTTTCGTTTTGGGTGGAAGGTATTGTTATTGAACTGAGCTGTCATACGTGTTCAAATTTTAAACAGCTAAATTCGTAACCTTAATCTTTCACATTTCACCCTGGTTAGTTTGACCTCTCCCAGGCCGCCTCAAACCAAACACCCTCGCCTGGATGCAGTTACATATGTATACATATCTGTTTGCATACAAACAGCCAGTAAGGACACTGCATCTCACGAGTTTTCTCAGTTTCTATTTTTCACCCTCCTGCCCAACTGCGGCCCAACATTGCTCGAGGAGAAGTACTGATGACATGAAACTTATTCTATAAGGACCCACTTTTCCAAATCTGCATGCTGCATGTATGCTGTTTTTAAAAGTTTTCTCTTCAATTAGCATCTGCTTATATTGTTTGTTTTTTTGCTTTATGCATATTTGTGAGCGATAGATCTGTTTTATATCGTGATTCATATCATGTATTGGTTTTACCCTTCAGATTCAACTCTAAACTTTACACATATTTTGAAATATATTATAGCGTTGAGATAAGCAAGGAGATGCAATGAATAAAGTCGTCGTAATAACATATATTCACCAGAATAAATCTATTTCTTTTACCTTTTCACACAAATAAATGAAAAAGATTGAGCACCGTCAAATTATTCATAAGACAATATTAGGTCTACTCGAACGTCTGAACATATTGTTTAAGTCTACACAAGCATTAATCCTTACAGATTCGAGCACAAAGCGCGCCGTCAGGAGGGAAGCGTCGCTCCAAGAAACAGGACGCAGACGACCCGCCGGCTAAAGGCTCCAGCACGTCCCTCGCGGGCCTCACATCCCCGAGCGCCGAGTCCTGGCTCACGTCCTCGTCTTCCGCGGCGTCCTCCCGTGTAGGCTGCGGCGGCGCCGGCAGTGAGCGTCCGTCCACCAGTGTGTCCATCGCGCGGCCCAGCCGCGGCGGGCAGAAGCGGCGGCCCGTGTCGGCCGCTGTCCCCCAGCCGGCGGTAAAAGCTGAGCAGACGAGAGTGAAGCTTCTGGAGAACACGACAGGCGGCGCGTCCACCATCTACACGCTGTCCCCGCGCGCCCCATGCGTGGGCGGAAACGGCGCGCAGTCCGATACTGAAGAGACTGATCTGCTGCTGGAAGATCTGGAGACCGTTGTAGATACTGAAGAGACTGATACTACAGCAGTGTCATACGCCAAAGATCAGTCTGAAAGTAGTACGAGTAGAAATCCGTCAACACCTATTAAGCCGAGGGGACAGTTCTTGGATACTATAATGTCAGAAACAACAACAGCAGTACCGAAGCGGCGGCCCAAGACCACGCAGGCGCTGGTGGCGACAGGCGGCGGCCAGCAGACGACAAAACCCGCGGCGGGGGGCGCGCAGAGGCGGCCGCGCAGCTTCCGGGAGTTCGTGGGCGGCGTGGTGTGTCGAGAGCCGGGCGGGAGGCCCAACCTGCTGGACATACAGAAAGTGAGAGTGAGGCTTGCAGACTACAGCTCACAGGTACGTCTTTGACTTGTTGTCTGAAAGTTTATCAATCATTATTATATTGTAATAAGCAAAAAATGAAGGAAGAATGAAAGAATAGAATTAAAGTAAAAGCCTATTAATCTGTCGTCTGTCTCGCTGACATATGTCACTTTGTACAGGTGGCCCAGTTCGGTGAGCGCGTGGCCCCGCTCAAAGCGCCGTCTACCGCCATCACTGACTACTACACGTCACGCCTCATCGAAGGTGAGCCCTGTCTGGTAGTGTATGGCATGCTGCATGTTTGTGTAACTCACTCCAGTCGTCGTGTGCGTCTCTGTGTGTCGATTTCCAAGCGCTGATCATAAAACGTCCTCGTTCACACGTGCTAACCGGAAGTAGAAAGGAGCCTCGGTTTGGAGGTTGTCTATCTGTGTGCCAGTCTTATTATAAGCTACCTATGTGTGAGAATATGTCTGCCTTATAGGCTGTATGCGTATGAGTTCACCTATTTGTGTGGCTTGTTATCTCTCGGTGTGTCAGCGCTGGCAGATCCAGGTTTTCGGAAAATGGGGGCAGGGGTTATGATTACATGGGCTTTCAATCGCGCAAAATCTAGCAGGATATGGCAAAATCCAATGTAAATTAAAATTGTTAATGTGAAAAAAGGTGAGTGAGGGGAGGGGCGTATTCATCAGTATATGTCCTGTCAGTGTGATCAGTCCCGGTGCGCGGAGTGACCGCGGTTGCTGTCAGAGCATTAAATGCCCGTGGTGTCTGCAGTCTCCGCGACTTCAGTACAGCCCATACATAAATTGATCAGCAAAGCCCAATGTACGAAGTGCTACTTACAATGTGTCCTATCCACCAGTCTCAATGTGCTCTATGTCTATAAATTGCCCTCGTGGTCACCCTCTCCACTACATTGTCGTCTGCCGTCTGCTGCAGGTGGCGCGTCTGGCCGGTCGGCGCCGCGCGCGCCCCGCCTCCTCACCGAGCCGTCCGAGGCCGAGCTGCGGCGTGAGATGGGCAACGTGCGGCTGGCTTGCTTCACCATGAAGCCGCTCGACACGGACTTCGCCAGCCGACCCACCACGTACGTGGACATACCCTCGTACTAAGGCAGGGTTACGGCCGCGGCGGAGGGCGGGGTAGCAGATATTGCTGCTGTTGTTGTTGCTGATGTTGCAATGCCAACATTTTCTTCAGGAAGTGTTCGAAGGGACGTTAGACGATGTACAATGTAGATGTCTGTTTAATGAGATTTGATAATGAGATAAAAGGGAGGTGTAGGTGCAGTTGCATGACGGAGAATAGAGTTGTCAACAAAGTTGATGTGAACTCAATCTATGTATGTGCATGTCTAATCTTACTATGTAACATGTCTATAGATTGAAATATGACACTTATGGGTACGTGCTCAGACGTAGACTCCTATTAGCCTTAGTAGGTCAGGTAGGAAGCTGCATACTGGGATGCACAATGTGGCACAAGACAATATTTATACACATAGGGAAATTGTCGTGATAATGACGCCTGAAGCGACACTTACTTGAAAAAAGTTTTTGCAACGAGTTACAAAGTAACGAGAAGTTGTAGAATTGTAGATTTGTTGACTTGGGCGATAATGGGGGTGCATTTGATTTACTCCATTTTGCTAGGAACTTGCGTGCAGTTGATGACAAATTTGAATGTGACAGAGTTGATGTTAAGTTTATTCAACAATTACATATCTTTATCATTTATGAAACATCAATAAACGATCTATTAATGACCAAACATTAGGGCCTATTAAGCTGCATCTATCGGCAAAGTCAACATTTGCAGCGTTGTTGACAGATGCAACATTTTTTTAGATGAGGTTAGTTTTCTCATTTAACTATTGAACAAATGGAATCATTGCATTTCATTTTCACCGTGAATATTATCAGCTTAATCGAACATAATTTTGGTTCAACCGAGCTTGAAACGGTAGTTACTTGTATTATCGTCCATATTCACAAACCTAGCAAGGGGTGCATCTCCAGATCATAGGAATATGGACAATCGCATATTTTTGAATGGTAGGTATGTATATTTGTATGTGACGTCATTTGGTGTATTAACGCATGGAAGTAATTTCATAATTGAATTATCGACAGAGTAATACTTTGATTTATAAATCTCCGCTAATGGATTGTGTATTTGACGCTATATACTGCTATCCTCATCGCAAACGGTGAAGCCAGCATTTATTTTGTTTTCAACTTGTTATTGCATGATTGCGCTTTTATATATAATGTTTACATTTAGGAAATGCCCATTTATAGTACAAATTCTCTCCTTTTATATCTTAGATACGTAGAATTGTTAGACGATATAATTTCTACAATTAAGTTTTATTTCCACTTTATGGAGCTGCTGTACTTCCAATATAGTCAAAGACCATACGGGACAAGACCTGATGTTGATTACAATTTAACACGGTCATTATGCCTTCAGAATTTGTATTTACTTCAAATAAAATAAAACAAAGCGCAAACAGGACTTGCTCTTGAAGGAACAAAAATTACGATTGCAAAATACCTTTTTATGGGAATAAAACAATCAATATATAGGAGCATGGGCCTCAGCATCATGGGAGGGGGAGGGATATATAATGATCTACTACTATGGTTCACAAACAGTATACCATACAGTATACACTATATATGACTATCTATATATGACTCCCATGATGCTGAAGCCCATGCCTAGTAGAACATCACAAATAACAGTGGCAGATCCTAGGAATACAGTAGGGGTGAGACAAAAGTTTAATCATGTTCACCACTATTATTGACCAGCTATCTCGCGGGGGGGGGGCGTGTGCTGTATCATCCACCCACGTATAGACGCGTGTCCCGTCCAAACAGGGAATTCTAGACCCTCCACTCATTAAGTTATGGAACCACACTGCTTGATGATAATCTTAAGTCACTGAACTTAGAGTGTGCAAAGCTAGTAAGATGATATTTTCTAAACAATGTGTAACATGTCATGAAAACTTTGCCTCCTTTTCCATATTTGCACAATGTCGGGTTTCGTGTACGATGTAAATGTTAGTTTGAAAATCGCCGTAAGTCTGGTGTTTGATTTTCTAAGAAGCTCTTGTTTAATTCAATAACAAATATTTTCAATTCATTTAAGCTGTCAGTTAAACACATGATTATTCATTGTGTGCTTTACACATGTATTTTTGTTTAAATAACATAGAGCTTGGTATTGGTCCAAATATTAAGATTATTTTTTGTTAGAATATTTTAATCGGTAACTTTCTTGTGTGGACATTCACAAAAAAGCATTGTTTATTAAATATATGCTAAATTTGAGGCGTACGTATATCAGAATAATTATGAGAGGGGTGCTTCGATACTTGTAAAAATGTTACATTTATTGTTTACGATAACATTGATAGAAACATACTAATCAACAGTCATAATTATTTTACCAATAGAAGCCACTAGAAGCTCAAAGTGACGGAGTAATGGAATAGTGCTTCAACTGTTTGTTGTTGTTGTTGAGCAAGTTTAACCATGTACGTTGTAAGTTGTTGATTTTGTGGACAAAATTTTAAACATTTATATTCATGCATTAATATAATGCTATAGATATGGCATAATGAAGGAAGACAATGGTTTTTTTCTGACACAGTGCCATCTCGCAACATATTTTGACAGACGAAATAGAGTATGGAAATTTTTTGGACCAAAAATACACGTTATTACCTGTAGGCAATTCACTATTATTGTAGTATCAACAACACATATATGATCCATCGCACAAGTTTACGTCTGCTCAGTATATAATATTAATTTTTTTCGTTTATTTGTATTAGGATGCTCACAACATGATGCTACTAGCTCAGCCGCTTTTTAATACAACAACA
>CM032664.1:14700605-14712375 GCA_019095985.1 Streblospio benedicti | reverse complement strand
AATGAATTTGTAAAGGTACAATTTTCTTACCATTCATAATTTTTATTTTTTTTTAATTAGTATTTAACATTTTACAGCACTAAATTATACACACTTAGGACCTACCAACAACTAGATCAAACGTGTTCAAAGAACGAGTCGCTAGAACAACATTTACTTATGGGCAATTAAGATATATACTGAAACCACGTGCCCTTTACAATTAAGAGCTTTTATGAATTTGAGGAGAAAATCCCAGAATAATTTTACAGCAGTGATCAATTTTCAGCAAATCATATTGCTCTGTATGTTGCAAAAAGTACTAGCAACAGATATTAATCAATTTTACAAAACACAGTGACAAAGTTATACAAACATTATTGCAATAAAGGCGTATTGAAAATCTTTCTTTGATTGGAAATCACACTTTAATTGGAAAGTGCCCCAAATAAAATCACTTTGGTGTCGCTTCATAACCCATAGGTTTGTAAAGTTTGAATGAAATCAGTTTATCGGTAAACGCTCTAGCTTGTCCGAGTCATACATACATAGTTAGAAACGCAACAAAACAAGCACTAGGCTTTCGCTTCAGCTGATGAAGTGACGCGATTACACAGCCAACAGACGTGACTGTATAAGTTCGATGTCATGTATTTTTCAGTTTTTCAGCCTAACTGTCCTCTATGAACACTAGTCTACAATGCAAACAGTACACCGTCGCAAGTCTCTCGACATGACTGTCTACAATGCAAACACTGACAAAACGCGTTAACATTTTTGTGTCGTTGGTGAGCTGTTACCGATGAACCGATTTCGTTCAAACTATGACTATGAAGTATATTTATTATATGACACCAAAGTGATTCGATTTTGGGTACTTTGCCAATTAAAGTGTGCTTTCCATAGGGCCATTATTGGTCCATTTTCAACTTTTTCTGCAAGAACTTTGCTATGGCTTGTAGGAAAACATTAATACCCGGTACAATGCTTACTAAGCTACAGAACATCAACTGTGTCCAATTTTGACACTTTGCCAATTAAAGTTTATCTTCCAGAGAGCCATTTTCAATATTTTGTATATCATGTTTCCACCATCGTTCAAAACTGTTTGAAACATAACTATCAAATTGGCATAATTGGTATTTTTAGCTTAAAAATGCTTGGAAAGCACAGCGTCATCACATTGATGTTGATTCATGGTCAATAGATATTTACTTTAGCCATTGTTAGAAAGCATCTGCAATCCAATGCGAAGAACATAGATGTAAGGTGAATCACACACCAAATAAAGCTTTTTTTGCTTTAATGCTGTGATTGCAAAGTAAACACCTTTATTTACCATGAGTCAACGTTGTTCTAGCGACACTATGCTCTCTGAGCACTTTTGATCTAGTTTATTTTGTACTATAGCATACGGCAACATTTCTATAAAGTAAGGGCCTCCTCGTATAATCGCTTTCCACAACAGATTTTTACCATCAAAATATAGGCAATTACCCCGAACAGCATTAGCATAATCTTATCAGTAGGAGCATATCAGATAAGAATTAGCTATAAAAGAAACCAAAATATCTTTGATTCTATGGAAATCAGCCATGCTTGTTGATGGTAAAATCTCTGTGCTAAAGAGCAGGAAGTTGGCAAATTAAAAGTATAAGCTCTGCTTTAGTCCACTCAGATTCTGGCCACAAGCGTGAGGTTTGAACTAGTCTCTTTTTGACGTTTTTGATTTGGTTAAAGGCTTCTGTTAAGGTGGTCTTTTTTATAGAGGTGGCCCCGATTGGAGGTTATGCTGTATGTCATTTGAAAATAGACACATATCATAGCCTTGCATACAAACTGTATGCAAAGATTCAACATAAATCAACCTTCATTAAGATATTTACTGATAATTTATAAATATTTTACACATTGTGAACTGATAAAATTGAAGTATTAATTAATGCGCTACAATTCCAGAAGATATTCTCGAAATGAGGCGTCCATCTGGCTCTGTGAGGGCAATCAAACGTACAACTTTCCTGTGCAGTGAAATGTTACTTTCATGGATTATGGTAAAGGTCGGTTTCAGACGGTGAATATCGTTGCTCTGTATAAAACATTTTCTTTGGCGTGTGTTAAGAATGTTGTTATGGGAACTTTGAATAGGTCGTCACCAGAGAGCTCGAGGCGACTGGCCTTGTCGAAACAGCAACACTGGTGGTAATCCAGTGAGGCGGGGGTGGTGGTGGGGGGGTGGGTGGTTGCTGGGTCGCTTATGATAATTCGGTTACCGAGCTAGCACCACACGTGAAGCAAAAGAAATATTTTTACACGTTTGCATGTTAAATCTAAAACGTGACTTGCTACCACATGAGCGATGACATGATAATAGATCCGGGATTTTATGTAAAATTGTCTATATCAAATGCTGCATTGCCATTGCCGTGCAAAATGCGCCAATAATGCAGGTAATTGGTCTCGATTTCAAATGTTCACTCGGAAATGGTAACTATAGTTCATTTGTGCTATTCCAGCATAACACCAAAAATTCTTCTCTTGTTATTGCTCCATATTATGTCCTTAATCATAACTGCACTGCATAACTTCAGATGAAATCTCATCATTCATTGTGCTCTGGAACAAAAGACATTAGATTTCCGGTGAGTGATTTCTTTCACAACAAATCGTCTGCAAGAAATCATCTCATCATGGCGCTTTGTGAATGACGAATTTCCAGCTCTGCGAATTACGTCAATTGACTGTCTGGAACAAGTATAGTGATTGCATTATAAAACAAAACTTAGCATGGATGTTTTGTGGAAGAGCTGTCATTCAGTTAGAATGCACTCCTCTAGCAGCATGTGCACTGCGTATTCGCTATAATGACTATCAATTAGCGACATCAATTAATAGTAGAACACTAAACTTAAAACAATGCGAAAACAAATAACTCTCAACAACAGCAACACACAAACCAATTAGAAACACCGAAAGAAGCTAGTAGTCAAGCTACTGTCGTAGTAGTGTGAAGTCTTCAATCACAGATTGTCTGATTTTGATCCCGGCCAAGCTGTATTTTAGAACAATGCATCACATTGAAAGATTGCTGCCGTAAAAATAATCATTTTTAATCCGCTTCTCATTACAGAGAAAACAATCAAGGCACATTTTTGTTGAATTCATCTCACTCATGCCCATCAATTGCGTTCGTTGCTACAGCCAAATTCAAATAACAGAAGTTTACTATCACATACGCAGTAGTAACTCTACGTGGTTACCATTTCATGCACTAGCTGTTGTCTCATGCGACATTTGAATCTATGAAATTCGCGACCCCCGGTCCCAGCAAGCACACAGTTTGTATAGAAAGTATGTAAAATTGTACCCCACTAGAGCTTCAGGCTGTCTGGTTGGGATTACCGCCCCCATCTGGCCAGGGCCGGCAGGGGTGTCCCTGATCCAGGCTGACGAGGCCCCGGGGACTGACGCTGCTAACAGTGACGGCGGTGGCGGGTCGCTTGTATGAATCGTGGTGGGCATGTCCTGGGTGTAGGATGGGATGAAAAGAACAAGACTGACCATGTTACACTTGTGACCGAAGTACAATTAGAATTGCATGGTAAGAACAATGGCAGATATAGGTTTTTGGAAGGGAGGGAGGGGGGGTGTGCACTTAAGGGATTTTAAGGGTTTTGTACGCGCGATCGACGGCATACACCCCCCCCCCAAAAAAAAAAAAAAAAAAAAAAAACAAAAAACAAAAAACTACGAAAATGAAATTCGGTGGGAAAGGGGTGTGTCCCAGGTGTCCCCCCTGGTGCTGCCTATGAAGAAGTCAGCAACGGCGGCGGCGGCAGCAGCAGTGACAACGAGATTGAACAGCAGTGTAGCGTGCTGTCCCCCTCCCAGCGGCGTGCATAGCATTGACTCCCCACCCCGTCACACATAAAGCAACCCATAAAGGCTGTTGTTCGAGATCGTGTGTTGCTGATAGCATCCATGAGTATTTATGGACATAAGTTATAGCACCCAGCACTCCACGGGGAATGTCTGAATACCGGAAACAGTCACAACAGGCCAGGGCATTGGACGGTCCTTGGTGTTTGGTGCTATTGTTGTTTTTTGAATGTGATCGTCGTCGTTGTCGTCGTCGTAGAGTTTATCTATTTGTTTGCTTGTTTGTTGTTGTTGTTAATGTTGATCAAGGCACGCATTACGACTCTTTCATAAGGATGGGGCGTAGACCACGGCCTTACATAACTATATTGTTAAAGGCAAAAGCGCATGCGTGTCACTTTTTCAGGCGAATTTAAGATTTTTGGGAGATACATTTATGTAGAAAATAGGTAATGCATTATGTGAATTCAAGTGCATGTTTTTTTAGCGCCGAATGTTTCATCTGATAATTTGCCACTTCTTCCTGCTTGAATAAAATGTACCATATTATGCGTAGAAAAGCATTGCCATTCAACACTTTATTAAACTAACATATTATGAATATTATGATCTACTGGTAAAAATTGGAAAGTGAAAATTAACAATCGGACTATCCATAACAAAGCTTCATGACCAGGTAAGCACTCTCAGTTCTATATATAGCAAACATGACCACGCACTACCATTATATTGATGTAGCTGCAGACAATCTTCTATTTGGAAATTCATATCCAACGTTTGTAAGACTAGAATGCAACCATACATTAAGAATCGAGCTGTCAAAAGCTTCAACGGACGAATAGGTCTCTCGATAGCCCCTGGACTACATATTTTGTAAATTATTGATTGTTATGAGTTTGAATCCCACCCAAGAGTGGAAACTTGTTTGAAAATCTAAATAAATCTCACTTCTCACATAGGTCTATGATGATGGCAAAACTCTCCATGTGGATTATGCTGTGTGCAGTACTCCAGTGTGAGGGTCAGAGTACTATAGACTACAGTTTCTACTGCGACAACCACCTGATATCCTTCATAAGAGAAAGTATCCATGATATAAAGGCATCGTCAGCCACTCGCCAGGATGTTCAAGACGTTCTAGAGCAAATGAGGAATGAACTGACAAGTGTGAAGAAAACACTGGCGAGCACTTGCTTAGGCACTGGTGACTCAGGCAGTGGCGGCACGTTGCCGGGACCCCAATGTAGTCCTGACAATGAATGCCATCGTGGCTGGACTAGAATTAACAACACGTGCTACCTAAGGTCAATGGGTTTGCTGAATTGGGTGCAGGCTAGAGATTACTGTCGACTCAATCTAACAAGCCATCTGGCTGTTTTCGAAGATAAAGAAGAACTGGATGCTGTGGTAAAACTGTTCAGTGTGTTCAGTGCCCCTTCCGGAAAAGGTATGTGGGTGAGCGCTTACAAGCAGCATGGCAGGGCGTACGCGTGGGAGAAATGTTCCTGGAATGACCATGGCTGGTTCTGTCACTATGTGCCCGTTGACGCGGACATGTGGGATAATGGGCAGCCTAATGACGACAAAGGCTATGCTCTTGTATGGGAATCATCGGGGAAATTACATGATGATAATCCTAATTATGATAATTATTTCATTTGCGAGTATCAATTATGAACTAGTACAATACAATACATTAAACTGGACGTAACTGACAGACAGAATATGCACTTATTTTAAACACGCTACTAATATATAAGTAAGATTTGATAACAACACTTTTTTTTATATAGATGCTCTGATGAAATGCACATATTTAGTTACTGGTATTCTAACTACAGTTTTGGAGAAGCTATGTTGATTTGTATCACGTCGGCTTCGTCATGGTTGATGTTGTCGTAGTCGTAGTTGTTGTTATTGTCATTGTATATAATCGAATGTACATAATCAAAATAAAGGTTTTTTTTGTACATCATCAACCTACTGGTGTTCCTACGCTCGTTGATATATAATCAAAAACCTTAAGGTCGACAAAGTTGCACACCACATGATATGCTCATTCTTGTTTGCAAAACTATTCACAAAACAGTATCAACAATTGGTTGTTCAATCGATGAATACAAACTCAATTGAAAAACGTTCTATCAAGAATACAGATACTAATATGTGACCGCACTTTACACATATTGAGTAAACATCCAGGTCAACAGGAGACATCTGTCGTCTGCGCACATATTGACTTTCCAGCACCGGGCAGTCGCACGTAGAGAGTGGAGCATGAGCGACTGACCACCTTGGCTCTTGTCAAATATTTCACCAGCAGACCTTCCCAAGGATAATTATTTTGTCTAAATAATTCACAGAAGATTTCCATACGGATGGCAGTTTGGCCTCTCATCATTTACAGGTATACAGTACACAGCAAACAATACAAGATGGCCAGCTAGCGAGATGGTTAATGGGGTTGTGGTCTTCGATTAGTTACTTATTGTGATACCCCATCAACACATAGTATATTACTACAATCTAGAATGCAGAGGCATTCTCGTTTTGTGCATAGTAACACAACTCCGCACGAGGCTCGTTTTTGTTTAGAAAACAACCGTCTGAACCCTGTCCACTATGCCTTGCCTGTTTCAAAATATCAGCACTGCATACGTAGATCTAGATCTATACATTTATATATAGAACGTTTGCAGCTTCTGACGCGCGGACGCATTATTATCGCCTCTTTTTCTTCTCAGTATTCGGTTTCTAAATATCTACCTTTGGTGAGAGCCTATGTGATGGACCAATCATTGCTGATATTATATTTACATGCAATTGTCTTTTCTTACCACTGAGTTATACAATCCAAAAATAACAATATATATTCTTTTATTTTAATTTCAAAAGCTTTTCATCTCTAGAGAGACCTTCTCATGTTCATTAAAATACTCCTCTTGTCAAAATGCTCAAAATACAACTTTACTAAACAAGAATTGTATTTTATCCACCTTGGCCAGAGGAGTGTTTTGAAAATTATAATGAAAATTGAGAAAGTCTCTCTAAACATGAAAAGCTTTCAAAATCAAAATAAAAGAATCTTTATCGTTATTTTTGGATTGTATAACTCAATAGTAAGGAAAGACAATAACACATAATCAAGGTAATATGCAACATAGGCAGATGCAGGTTTTTTGAGAAAAAAGGGGGGTGGGGCGCACTTAAGGAAAAGAGGAGGCGCACTTACGGGAGTTCATGAAAAACCCTATGAAAATGAAGTATTTTGGTGGGAACCTGCGGCCCCCCTCGATCTGCCTATGTGCAACCTGCTGCCACTTACTTCATACATACAATATCATTGACACAAAGCATTGCTGAATGTTTGTACTTATTTGTTGTGATTTTCCTCACACTTTGGTACTATCTAAAATATGAGATAAATGGCAACATTGTGAGATAAGGAAGATAGTATAAGTACCAAGTATCTCTGTGTTACTGAGCTCAATTTTTTGGTTTAGTAAAATAAAAGTGACTAAATGTAATGTTAACGCCCCCCCTAGAATAAGTGTGCTTAATAATTCTGTGTGTATTGGAGGGGAAAGGGCGCGGATCTACACACATGAAACAAATTGTAACAAATGGTTGACGAGGAATCTTCTTGAGCAGCTGATCGGTTACGAGCAGCCGAAAAGCAATTAGCAATTGGGATGGAAGTGACACAATCTATTAGTAATGACACTTTTTTCATGAATCCTACTATGATTTGTCATCATAACACGTGAAGGAAACACGTATTCTTTAGGCAGCGTGCAAACCTACTTGGTTACGGTGTTTGTGTGGGGGTGGGGTGGGGGTGTCTGGGGGATGCTCGGCTGGTATTTTTTTTTAATTCTGTATGTTCGCAGTTGCATTCAGAGCCATTTTCAGCTTAAATTTTCACATAAAACTGCCTTTTTGTCTGCTGATATAGCAAGTTAGGTTTTCAGCTTGACCAATAATTAGGCAATCCTTTCATTGATTATTTTGGTATGTCATTGCATCGCTTCAGCTCAGCTGCTGAAGCAAGCATTGTGTTTGGTTCGTTTGTAACTAACGAACTAACTATGTTTGTAACTATGTATGTATGTCTCCGGACAAGCTAGCGGGCATACCGATGAACCGATTTTGTTCAAACTTTAAACGACTATGAGGTATGAGGCGACACCGAAGTGATTCGATTTTGGGCGCTCTGCCAATTAAATTTTGCTTTCTAGAAGCACTTTTATGACATTTTTAATGATATTCAATGCCACTTAGCCAGCAAGAAAAAAATCAATATTCCAATTTCCAACCAACCAGCAAAATTGATTATTGGATTTGAAACTGATATTTATTATCATTTTGTTATTCAGTACTATTGTACGGCAACACAAATGTCTTTTTGCTGGATATATTGATTCTGATTCATTCTGATGTTTTCTCCTCAAATTCATAAATTTCTTGATTGTAAAGTATACATTATTTCAGTATATATCTTAATTGTCCATAAGTCAACGTCGTTCTAGCGACGCAGTGTTCTTTGAACACTTTTGATCTAGTTTTTATTGTTTATTACAGGTTTATTTGGTTATTTGAAAGCTTATGATTTAACATTAGCTTATTACTCATACCATTGCTGTAAATTAAGTATAATCATTTCTGTAGAATATGGTGGTTATCAGAATGTTTGCAAGATTGATAGCATTAGTTCTTGTGTGAGTGAACATGAGCAACTCGGACCGTACGTCCATTCCATAAAGTTGCATTATCCTCTTCTTGTTGAATAAAGTAAGATATCCCTTTAAATTGAATACCATAAATGTTTTATTTACTTGTGTAACTGTAACTTTAAATGGCGGAATGATTAGAATAACTGTGAACATAAAGAATGCATGAGGTACCTACCACCTGATATAGGATGTGATGTAAATTGGCAACGTGCTGGGTGCTAGTATCGTAGTATATGGGGCAAGGATAGGAACATTGGCTGAGTTCATGATAGACTATTGTAAATTATATCATGATATCAGCATCAGAATCCAGAAAAAACTACAATTTTGGATGCAAATGTTTAAAAAAAATTGTGGGGTGGGAGGCATATCAGTGGAAGCCAAACCGGGAGCATCCGTGAAAACCATTCTGGTCACTGACAAGTCACAGAGAGTTACAATCAGATCACAATCAGCTCCCCACCTAAAAGATTAAGCTTCGACTGGATGCTCTCTACAAGAGGGTCTTTGGCGTGACAGGGCGATAAGGTCTGTTAGAACGGAAAGATCACACCACCATGAGAAGCGTGTGGTGGGGGGTGCTGTGGCAGCCCATGGTCCGCTGGATCCAGTATGAAGTCCAGCACCCAGATTGTTGACGTCAGATGTAGACATTGATTTTGCAGCTTGTTGAGATTTGGGATGGAACTTTATTCTAAGTTTACTATATTAGAGAAAAAACTGAAATGTTAGAACTTACCAACGTGTGGAGCAAAAAATAATTTTGAAACTGTTCAATATGTTACACAGGGGTGGCCCAGATATACTGGTCCCTTGCCCACCTATTATTTTGTTGAAATATTGTGTGGGGTGGGGCGGAAGTGTATCTCGCCCCCCACAATATTGTGTGTGTGTGTGTGGGGGGGGAGGGGGGCTACCTTCGAAAACGTGCCATCCAGACCTACTGTCCAGATTTAATGACTAGCCAAGTGATGGCTTATATGGCATCATCCAAACATTCATGAATAAAGAATAAGAGAAATTGCATCGTATAGAATGTGATAGCGGGGTTCAAGGTTAATCTTAATTCTTGACGTCATCTGTATTCATTGGAAGACACCGATTAAATTTGCATAATGACCTTACATTAGAGGTCACGGCGTAACAAGATGATTCAATAGGACATGTATTTCGTTGGCACTATTCATTGTAATTCCTAATTCCCAGCCACAATGACTCTTCTACGAAAAGGAAAATGCTATACGGATTGAGTTTGCATTGAGTCAAATTTTGATAAAAGCTTTGATTTGTTGTCAAAAGGGTTTGGGTCAATCACCAGTTGTGATATTCAGTGGGTGATTTGAGAATTTAATTCATTCATGTGTTGATAGGGTTGTTTGAGACCTGTCATAACAACCAATGTAGTCTGATGTTCGTCCATTAATTAGTTGAAGCACTCATTATTGAATTGAATCGCAAAACGAAGACAGTTGTCACGCTCGACAAAAGTGGAACGTCTATAGGGGGGAGGAGGGGGACACATGAAATTCACGTGGCTTACTATTTTTTTCACAGAGATTTAGGGGGGGGGGGGGTATTACTTGTTTCACAGCATGTTGGGAAAATCGTCCTACCCCCACACTGTCCTAAATATTAAATGGTCCCTTACGATCCGGCACGAAAGTTTATGCGTAGACAAGGTTAAATGAAAAAATAAAAACATACAGAGGACGACGATGACAGCAACGCTCGGGCAGCAACGTCAACCAAGACGGCGGCATTACCAGCCAAGGCTATTTTTGTGCAGTCGGCGGACTAAATGGAAGCACAGGCATATTTGCTAGGAATGTTTGCTACAGAAATATTTGTATAATTCCTTCAAAATCAACACCCATTATTGCTATTGAGAACAAAGATAATGTACACATATTTTGAATTTCGTGTAGTTTTGTTCAATAGCAAAGATGTCGACACAATTCTGAGGAAATAAATTATTGTTGTCAATTAAATGGAAGCTCTTTCAGATTACATGGTAAATCAAGAGTTTATATACGTTTGTCCCCCGTGTCATATACCCTGTTATATTTATATGTAAATATAAACATTGTTTGTATATAATAGTAAATATCATATATACACACCCTCCTCATTAAGGGATGACGTACATTTTGTCACGCTCCGCAAAAGTGGAACAGTGTTCTCTTTTTTCTTCACATCTCCCCCAAAAGTGGAAACATCAGATGTGTGACATAATCAAAGAATATCTACACAGTGTTTCGCGATTTTTATTCAAATATTATTTATATAATTATAATGCCATGAAATAATATTTATTATATATCAGGAATATAAATTATAATATTAATGAATGTGTGAAATCTGCTGTGTATATTTCTAATGCCACATTTAAATAGTAAATAGTGGAATTCTGGTATGAAATGATTTAGCGCGAGAGATAAAATTTTACACCCACAAAAAAGTGGAACATCCAAAATTTGACCAACCCCCCTCCCCCTAAGTGGAACACTGTTCCACTTTTGCGGAGCGTCACAAAATGTACATCATCCCTAAGGCGCATATAATAAGCAATTACCTGCACTGAGCACCAACCCCCAACAATGCACAATATTCACAACCACATGAACATGACATGCACGGAAGTTCTTTAGGACTGATGCATAATGTCTTGATAAGCTAATACAAACCTTTCCCGATCTCAATGGGCGGCATATATCATCACATCAAATCCAACATGGCCAAAAAAAACACACAAAAAAAACAGCCAGTCTGAATCCATGCTGCATGTTATGTTTTACTGTACGTTCAGACGAAGGATTAAAGCGTTTAGAAAGTCTATCCCGTACAAGGCTTGTTTGTATCCTCACGGGGCTTTTCATTACGGATGCTGGTGTATTGCCCCGCAATTACAAACCAATACGGAGTACCTTGGGACATTTTGTTACTGAGAGATACGGGCATGATTGTCACAGTAGATGAGTGGTTTTGTTCTATGCGTCATACTTACATGTATAAAGTGCTGTCCCTCCGGGAAGTTTGACCATGGTCACATTTAGCCTCGCATAGGCCCACGACTTGAGCCTGTTTACATGTGTATACCTTGTGAATCTGGTCGTTTCAACCATTGTAGCTCGTATATCTATCTTTCTTCACTTACACATCCCTCTTTTTGTCTGACTTCC
>CM032664.1:14652129-14700505 GCA_019095985.1 Streblospio benedicti | reverse complement strand
TAATTTCTCCTGCAGGGCCCTCGGTATGCTGAAATGGGGTCTCCCTCGAAGGGAGACAGTGGTTTCATATACTTTTAGACCCTTTCTACTAGTTTAAAGTCTAAAACGATGTATGTCTAAAGAATTAAGGAGGCTACTGTACCATTAAAATCTTGTGGCTATTTTCTAATGCGGGGGCCTATGTATGTTGAAATGTGGTCTCCCTCCAAGGGAGACAGTGGATTCATATACGTTTGGATCTATTATAATAGTTTCAAGTCTAAAACGATGTTTGTTTGGCTACTGTACCATTCAAATCTTGTTGCTATTTTCTAAAGCGGGGGCCATACGTATGCTGAAATGGGGTCTCCCATGAAGGGAGAGAGTGGATTCGGATACTTTTGGACCCATTATAATAGTTTCAAGTGGAAAACAATGTATTTTGTAAGAATTAAGGTGGCCATTGTACCATTAAAATCTTGTGGCTATTTTCTAATGCGGGGGCCCTAGGTATGCTGAAATGGAGTCTCCCTCCAAGGGAGACAGTGGATTCGTATACTTTTGGACCCATTCTATTAGTTTCAAGTCTAAAACGATGTATGTTTAAAGAATTAAGGTGGCTACTGTACCATTCAAATATTGTGGCTATTTTCTACTTCAGGGGCCCTACGTATGCTGAAATGGGGTCTCCGTCCAAGGGAGACAGTGGATTCATATACTTTTGGACCCATTCTATTAGTTTCAAGTCTAAAACAATGTTTGTTTAAAGAATTAAGGTGACTACTGTACCATTAAAATCTTGTGGCTAATTTCAAAAGTGGGGCCCTCGGTATGCTGAAATTTTATGAAAAAGTGATTTTTAAGAATATGAAAGTAAAAACATACAGCCCGTTTGGCAAGCGGATATGGCTTCTCACACTAAAAATAGCAACCGAAATGACCATAACCTTGATATAAATCTAGATATATGTTATATTCATGGCCAATCAAAATGCGGGACAAACGTTGTAACATAGACACCACATAGTTTCTGTAATACATGGTGTATATTTCACAATATTAAATCAATGTTAAACTACACATCAATATTCTAATGTTCACGGCCAATCAAGTGCAGGATACAAGTCATATAATAAATATAACATTTGTACGTTGCTTTGCAGTTAACAAAAAATCCCATAAATATATATATGCCAATGTTGCAGATTAAATCAATGTGCAAAGCTGCTGGTCGTTAGAAATGTGGTAAGTGCTGTGCCGCAGCAGACACATTGATGTGTTAACAGCCATTTTTCAAAAGTCAAAATGACAAAGTTGTACACTTTTTTATGCATATGAATTCATGACTTTGGATAAGGAAAATGTGTGGTACCCTAAATTTGTTGGGACACCACTATCAAAAAATGGTCATTGGGAGTTTCCGGTAAATCTAGACTAACACGACTTTAAATATTTATAAAGGTCATTTTCAAGTATCATTTATCGTATGCAAGGGAGACAGTGGTTTCATATACTTTTGGACCGATTCTATTAGTTTCAATTCTAAAACGATGTATGTCTAAAGAATTAAGGTGGCTACTGTACCATTAAAATCTTGTGGCTATTTTCTACTTCAGGGGCCCTACGTATGATGAAATCTGGTCTCCCACCAAGGGAGACAGTGGATTCGTATACTTTTGGACCCATTCTAATAGTTTCAAGTAGAAAACAATGTATTCTTTAAGAATTAAGGTGGCCATTGTATCATTAAAATCTTGTGGCTATTTTCTAATGCTGGGGCCCCATGTATGCTGAAATGGAGTCTCCCTCCAAGGGAGACAGTGGATACATATAGTTTTAGACCCATTCTATTAGTTTCAAGTGGAAAACAATGTATTTTAAAGGAATTAAGGTGGCCACTGTACCATTAAAATCTTGTGGCTATGCTGAAATGGTGTCTCCCTCCAAGGGAGACATTGGATTCATATACTTTTGGACCCATCCTATTAGTTTCAAGGGGAAAACAATGTATTTTAAAAGAATTAAGGTGGCCACTGTACCATTAAAATCTTGTGGCTATTTTCTAAAGTGGGGCCCCAGGTATGCTGAAATGGTGTCTCCCTCCAAGGGAGACATTGGATTCATATACTTTTAGACCCATTCTATTAGTTTCAAGTGGAAAACAATGTATTTTAAAAGAATTAAGGTGGCCACTGTACCATTAAAATCTTGTGGCTATTTTCTAAAGTGGGGCCCCAGGTATGCTGAAATGGTGTCTCCCTCCAAGGGAGACATTGGATTCATATACTTTTAGACCCATTCTATTAGTTTCAAGTGGAAAACAATGTATTTTAAAAGAATTAAGGTGGCCACTGTACCATTAAAATCTTGTGGCTATTTTGTAAAGTTGGGCCCCAGGTATGCTGAAATGGTGTCTCCCTCCAAGGGAGACAGTGGATTCATATACTTTTAGACCCATTCTATTAGTTTCAAGTGGAAAACAATGTATTTTAAAAGAATTAAGGTGGCCACTGTACCATTAAAATCTTGTGGCTATTTTCTAATGTGGGGCCCCAGGTATGGTGAAATGGTGTCTCCCTCCAAGGGAGACATTGGATTCATATACTTTTGGACCCATTCTATTAGTTTCAAGTGGAAAACAATGTATTTTAAAAGAATTAAGGTAGCCACTGTACCATTAAAATCTTGTGGCTATTTTCTACAGTGGGGCCCCACGTATGGTGAAATGGGGTCTCCCTCCAGTGGAGACAGTGGATTCATATACTTTTGGACGCATTATATTAGTTTCAAGTGGAAAACAATGTATTTTAAAAGAACTAAGTTGGCCACTGTACCATTGTACCTAATTATTCAGCCTTTGTTGACAGGAAACGCAAAAAGGTGCTCTTTCATAAATGTATTTACTGGACAAAACCTAGAAGATAGAATGGTATTCATTGCTATTCAATGTACACCATGTGCTACATTTATCGATTGTGAAACCTACCAAAAGTGCCATTAGACCTCAATACGGTGTGATAAAGATACTGAAGTGGTTCTTGTAGGGCCACAAACAAGTGCCTCTTTGCTCTGATTATAGTTGGTCCCAAACAGCGACTTATCTTGTTGTCTTTGTTTATGTTCGAGTAACATCATGAGGTGCTTATACACCATTTTAAACAGTAGTAATCATGTCCTTAGACCAATATACATTACAATACTTTCGATAAAAGAAGCATAAAGGGCCCTCTAAGGACCACAAACAAGTGGCTCTTTGCTTAAAATAGCCCACTCTGATGATAGGTGGTTCCAAACAGGGGCTCATCTAGTTGCCTTCTTTTCTATTCTAGTAACATCACGAGGTACTTATAATCCACTCTAAACATTAGTAGACATGTCAATAAACTTTTATATATTGCAATATTAATAATAAGAGATGGATAAAGGGTCATCTACGGACCACAGACAAGTGGCTCTTTGCTCCAAAAAAAGCCCACCCTGATGATAGGTGGTCCCAAACAGCGACTCATCTAGTTGTTCGTTTCTGTTGAGTACATCATGAGGTACATATAAACCATTATCAACAGTAGTAGACATGTCCTTAGACAAATATACATTACAATACCTTTCAATAAAAGAAACATAAAGGGTCCTCAATATGAAGGCACACGTACAAGTGGCTCACAAGGTCTAAAAAAAGCCCACTTGATGATAGGTGGTTCCAAACAGGGCTCATTTAATCTCCTTGTTTCTATTCTAGTAAAACCACGAGGTACTTATAATCCACTCTGAAGATTAGTAGACATGTCCATTTGACCAATATTCATTACATAATTCTCAATAAAATATGGATTGTTGGTCCTCATGAGACCACAAGCAAGTGGTTTTTTGCTTCCAAGAGAAAAGCCCAGTTCCTGATGATAGGTGGTCCCAAACAGCGACTCATCTAGTTTGTTTGTGGTGGTGGTCGAGTAACACCATGACGTGGTACATATGGTGGTGGTGTTTTAAACAGTAGTAGACATGTCCATAGACCAATATGGTGGTGGTGGTACAGGGCTAAATTAAAGAAGCATAACGGTGGTGGTCTAAGGTGGTGGTTCTGGTGGTGGTGGTGGTCCTTACCTAAAAAGCCCACTTGATGATCGGTGGTTCCAAACGGTGGTCATCTAATCTGGTTTGCTTCTATTCGTAACATCATGAAGTACTTATAATCCATATTCTAAACATTAGTAGACATGTCAATGGTGGTATTACAAATTACAATATTCCCCAATAAGTGATGATAAAAGGGTCCTAAGGATCACAAACAAGTGGGCTCTTTTTGGTAAAAAAAGCCCACCCTGGTGATGATAGGTGGTCCAAAACAGCGGCTCATCTAGTGGTCTTCCTTTCTATTTTGGTACATCATAAGGTTATAAACCATTTTAAACAGTGGAGACATGCCCTTAGGCCAATGTACATTACAATACTTTCAATAAGGAGAAGCATAAAGGGCCCCTGGTGACCACAAACAAGTGGCTCTTTTTCCAAAAAAAAGCCCACTCTGACGATAGGTGGTTCCAAACGGGGCTCATCTAATCTCCTTCGTTTCTATTCTTGTAACATCATGAGGTATTTATAATCCATTCTAAACATTAGTAGACATGTCAATAAACTATTATAAATCACAATATTCCCAATAAGAGATGGATAAAGGGTCATCTACGGACCACAATCCAGTGGCTGCAAGAAGTGGGGGCATAAGAGATGCAGTGGGCTTAAACGTCTAACAGGGGGACCCAAGTTCCAAGTGCAGACGATGCCAGGGAACTGCAAGACCGATCGATGGCAGACCAAAGTGGTGAGGTCCAGGTAGGACCCGACAAGCTGGAGGTTGTTTTTATACCTGGGGAGACATGCTCTGTTGACGGCGGCTGTGATGCTGCAACCACAACTGGTGGTGAAGACAGCCTGGGAAAAAAGTTCAAAGAGCTGCTGCCAGTTGGTTTTATGTCGTCACCTATCACACAAGTGGTGGGACATTTTTACAGCACTTGTGGTACAAAGTGCCATGCTCCATGCTAGCGAAACATGGCCTTTAAGCAAGCCAAACTTTCAACGTTTGCAACGTAACGATAGGGCAACGATCAGACAGATCTGCAATATGAAGCCAGATGATATCGCCACCACAAGTTCAAGAAAGCTTTTGAAGCTTTTTGCCCCTTGAGGACCTTGGATCTCATTCTGAAGGAGAGAAGATCAGTCCGGTGGTATGGCTACGTGGTATGGTCAAGTGGGGCCATCAAGACAGCATGGGATATGCAAGTAAGTTGTAGTCGTGGAACCGGTAGACCAAAGATTTCATGGAAGCAGGTGACAGAGAGGGATAGGAAAGACTGGAGTCCCTCTGCAATTGATCCTCATGAGAGAACCAATTGGAGATCCGGTGTACAAGCAGCCATGCGTGACAGCCAGCAGCTGGGGTGGTCGGCGGTGGCGGTGGCTGTGGTGGTGGTGATTCTTTTAAAATACATCGTTTTGGACTTGAAACTAATATAATGGGTCCAAAAGTATATGAATCCACTGTTTCCCTGGTAGGGAGACCCCATTTCACCATACCTAGGGCCCCTCAGTAGAAAATAGCCACAAGATTTAATGGTATAGTGGCCACCTTAATTCTTGTAAAATACATTGTTTTCCACTTGAAACTGACAGAATGGGTCCAAAAGTAATGAATCCAATGTCTTCCCTTGGAGGGAGACACCATTTCACCGTACCTAGGGCCGGGTTTTGGCCACAAGGTTTTAATTGTACAGTGGCCAATTTAATTTTTAAAAATACATTGTTTTCCAGTTGAGACTAAAAAGAATGGGTCCAAAAAGTATATGAATCCACTGGCCCCCTTGGAGGGAGACACCATTTCACCCTACCTGGGGGCCCCACTTTAGAAAATAAATAGCAAGATTTTAATGGTACTGTGGCCACCTTAATTCTTTTAAAATACATTGTTTTCCATTTGAAACTAATAGAATGGGTCCAAATGTATATTAATCCACTGTCTCCCCTAGCGGGAGACCCCATTTCAGCCTACCTGGGCCCCCCATTACACTTTATATTAAAAACTAGCCACAAAATGTTCTTGGTTCAGTGGCTACCTTAATTCTTTCAAATGAATCGTTTTCCAGTTCAAACTAATAGAGTGGGTACATATGTATATGAATGTGTGGCCCTGAATACACTTTATATTAGAAAATGGCAAAATTTATTTATTTCATTTATTTGTATCAGACTAAAAGTCCATATTACATAAAATGTAACTACAAAATGTTAATAATAAAATTATTACATAACAGTACATATCACAGATAATAATAATAATGATATCAATAAACAACAAATTATTTAATATTTGGAAAGGTCGCATTATCAGCAGGATCTATTAGAATAACTATTAGAATCTGTTATTAGTACTTTACAAATATTCATTATTCGATATATACAGGACTGTATGAATAGCCATTTCCAATCGTGTGGCGGGTTCTAGTGGCGCTTTTCAGTAGCGTTTTTTGTTCGGAGCCGGTCTGCAGCTACCCCTGACTCGATGAAAGTACAAGTGGTCTCATTTTATTATCTTCCCGCATACTATGAGGGTCATGAAATGCTCATTTATCTCACATAATTTTGGAAAAAAATCATCAAAGCTCATTAACGAGACTTGCTGGAGATTAAAAAATTCTCAAAATATGCTATTTTTTTTTATTTTAATATAAAAGTACATTCATTTCCCTGTTTAAAAATGTATAACACTTTAGGGGTTTCGGGAATAGAATTTGGTTTATGGACCATACAAATGATCATGTATACAATTTCGGTACAGGCAAAATTAACATTGACTGAATAATTTTTTATTGTCTTTTGTATGATGTTTTGTATGGTCCATGAACCAAATTCTATTCCCGAAACCCCTAAAGTGTTACATATTTTTAAAAAGGGAAATGAATGTACTTTTATACTAAATAAAAAACAAGAACATTTTGAGAAATGTTTTCCCTCCAAATTCTTTTATCTCCAGCAAGTCTCCTTAAGAAGCAAATGTATTCCAATGCTTTTGAATTCATGATAGGAATTTAATTATTTGTTGGAAAAATTTATAATGATAGCGTGTAATAATGGATATCAAATAGTAAAAAGTACCAGAGTGTATTGTATCCATATTGCATTGTATTGTCAGTCAATACATATGTACAGAGCCTGGTTGAACGGGGCTACACAAACTATGTGTCTTAGATTTAGTGATGGAATAAATTCCTAAAATATTTGGGATATCTATACATGTACTCAAAGTTATTGATCTATAATGTGAAACCAATCAATCATCCATCAAAATATTATAGGCATTTAAATAAAAACTGCATTTGCAGGCTACTTAATCATGAGTAATTTCGGTGTAATCACTTTTATCATTCTTTTTCATGTTATTTCATTGGTTATCATGATCCAAAAAGTATCCGATAACCCGGAGAGGGTTATCACGCCTCTTTGAAGAGGGCTGATACCATGGTTATCATGCTTGTAATCAGCCGGACTAGTTTTTCACATTTTTAAAAAATAGTGTTGTAACTGTTCAGAAAAGAATGATAAATACAAAACCGGGTTTCTTATGTACCATGAATTATTTTATCAGGATTCGTTCTTGTGGCGCATCAGGCTTGCACTTCGGGATCGCCATGATACGCCCCAAGAACTCACCTGATAAAATAATTGTAATGAAATAAATTTAGGGATGGCGCAGCATCATATAATAGGCTGACCAACAAATACAAGGTGACACAGGCAACTCCTATTGATGCTAGATTACTAAGGTGTATAAGTAGATTTTAAAAGTCAAATGATAACACTTTCGTTGGTTCAATTCAATGATAGCGACATTTAAGCGGTTCAAAAAAATTAAAACCAAAAGGATTTCACACACATTGTTTCATTATTTAGATATTTTGAAAATCTAAAATAATATAATTTAGTATTAAATGTTTCTGTTTTGTCTTCTAGAGAGTATGCCAAAGATCAATAGGATAAACTAGATCAAAGGTGTTCAAAGAACACTGCGTCGCTAGAACGGCGTTGACTTATCGGCAATTCCATTTCTTCACACTTAATCATTTCTCTAACCTGGTTTCATGAAATTTACCGAAAAATCATGTTTGTAAACATGACTTCTTCTCAGTCTTACTAAATATTTCTGACCAGCTAATTTTGAATGTTGGATGAGAGAGGCTGCAAATTTGTGCGGTGCTCTTTTATTTCCATGGGAGATATGGAAGTGACAACCAGTATGACAGTCCACGTTTTATGTGTAGACTCGTCTATTCATATTTTATCAAAACGCACACTAAATAAGTGCAAACTCCTAAGTTATTACAAGCATCATGATAAATGAATCAGAAAATAAATTATTAATTCAATCTATCTAAAAGGCATTTGCTGTACATGTCATTGAACACAACTCATGATGTTTTTATTTGAATGAATATAGAATATATTATCAAAAATTGTATGTTTAATGAATTAAATATCAAATATCAACTATCATTAACTTGAAATAAACTGAGTGCAATCATAACAGAGCTTCACTAAAAATCTAAACGGAGAGGTGTTTTGCTTCATTTTTCAACTTTGATAAGTTGCGGGACACAAGGGCTGCGGGGAGCCATGCAGGGATATGGTCTGTATGTAGTAGGTCATATATTGTAGGAATTGACCACGAGATTGGAGTGTCAATCGCAAAATTGAGCATGCTGAATTTTGCGATTGACACTCCAATCTCGTGGTCAATCACCATTCTATCATGACTAAAATCCATTTTATTTTAAAATAAATCATATTATAACATTCAACATTCAAGTCAATTTCGTTTGTTTTGAGCGTGCGGAGACGTCAATTCCTACAGTTCTGAGCGCGCGGAGGCGTTAGTCTAAACTGTTGCTCTCCGCAACAACGAAATGCGCCTTACTACGTCAGCGGCTGTATTGATATTGTGAGGAGTTTAGACTAACGCCGTGGTTTTTTTTAGGAGCGTGTTTTCCATCGCAAAATTGAGCACGGAGATTGACCAATCAGCGTGGGCTATTGGCGGTGATTTTTGCACGGAATGATAGAATGATAACATTCTGTTCATGACTTCATGTGAATCCTTTTAACACGAAATATTACTTTCTGTATCTGTACAACTTAAGTCACATCTTTATCATTTACATCTACATCAGTTATATAACAGTCGATTCCATACAATCAAAACAATTGACATTTCTTAATTCAACTCATTTGATATTCCTGTCTGAGTGTACAATGTATTATGTTACGCATGGTTTGAATTAATTACAGACTTTATCGTGGTAATAGAGTGTGTATTGACTTTTGTTAATTCAACTAATTTGTTATTCTTGTCTGAGTGTACAATGTATTATATTACGCATTGTTTGAAATAGACAAATGCTGTATCTTAATGATTCATAATGTAACCGATGCAATCAGCGCATTAGTAATGACAGTAATCATAGTTATGGGATGTGTATAAAAATGATGTCTCTATGTGCATAGATAAGACCAAAAAATAAATAGACGAACGCCATTCATAAAGTATGTACGCACATGTAGGTATTAATTATTTACAATCCTGAAGGCCAAAATTGTCAGGTGTTGATAACGCCTGTGGTCGGTTCATGGGCATCCCTTTCATACTGCACATACAAGAGGATTGCCGCATCAAGACCATCTAGAGGCTAGCGTCAACAGAGAAGTGGTCTCTTAGAATTCTTTCCTCACAGATTTTTTAGTAAGGCCATGGCCTTGTGGCCTTAGCCCTTCCTACGGGCCTGTGTGTGACAAATGTCAATTACCTATAGTGTCAGCGTAAATTTAGAACATAAACTTAAAAGCTGATCACACACAATATTACGTCCACATCACGTCCAAGAAGTTATGAAAATGTGGTGGACGTGGTTAACAACTGTCCTTTATGGTCAATTTAGACTAGGACGTGCTTTTGCACATGGTGTAGGCGTCGGCGGCAGTTCCACTATCTACGTCTTGCCGCGTCCTCCCACACACTGAACACGGCTGTAACAGTGCTTGTCACTTCTGTTTCACGTCTGCTGCACGTCTCAATCACGTCTACCATAAGTGTCTGACGACGTTTGGATTTATCCCCACGACCTTCCATGTGTACAAATTGGCTGTGGCACGTCTTAATCACGTCTATATCACTGACAATCACGCCCACAAAATCATGTGACGGTTTGGACGTGGTTTGGACGTAGAGCGCAAACCGACAGACCCTTAAGATGAGCTGCGTTTCTACATCACAGTTACACGGAAACAGACAAACTAAATGCACGATGAAGTGCCACGTAAAACATTGAAAGGTGTACAATAGAACCTCTAAATTAAGAATAGTTCTATTAAGAGACAACTTCTATAATTATACTATTTCCCACGGTCCCAGACCTTAAAACCATCATCATGAACGCCTCTCTAAAGAAATCACTTTTTGTTTAGACCGCTGTCCAGTGAATATCAGGTGGGTTTGAGTACTGTCAAAGAGCATTACCTAAACTATCTCTGGTACTGTTTGAAATACTACATATCGGATTGTACGTCACGAATGATGCCTCGATTTCCGATAGCGTTTATACACCGCCCGGAAAGCACCCCGTTACGATCCCGTAAATGTGCCCTCGGATCGCAAATATCCTCGTTCGGAGCATTTTTTTTAATACACCCCATGCCTGCGTAATATTGCACGACGAAAGTAGGCCCCTATTACGAAAATACGCAGCAAAGAGACCCGCAGGATCCGCAGTTTTACGCCGACCCATCTCGTGATGTTCACAGCTGGGATCTTGGGTATCTCTGCTGCGTATTTTGATAATATTTACGTATTTCCATTTTGCAAGCATCCGCAGGTCCGTAAGTGGCCATGTGACTGTAGCATAAGGATTGCTATAGATAAGGTAGCTGTAATGAGTAATTAAATGCCCCATTCAGCCAAATGCAAACTTGTTGTGGACACGGTCAATTTATTACAACCAATTTATTGCATCCATGGACCCCAGCATCGTTTGAAAGGGGGTGGAGCTATATAGAATATTTTCTACTATACAAACACCATTCTTACTATATCATATGATATAAAACTGTAGAGGAGTCATCTTATGCAAAAGAAGTTGAACAGCATAAGGTTAAATACGTTAAACATTATATAGACTAAGGGATTTTCCCCCATACGGCGTTTTAACCAGAGAAGTGGCCGTTTAACTGTAGCATAATATATTTCCATTTGACCTTGCTGACCTTTCAGCATCTACTGATATTCATGCCGAGCTGCTGGGATCAACACCATCAGAGGCGAGACTCCAGTTGGTTAAAAATCCTGTCAAGAGAATTCGTTTGAACCAAGTTGCGCAATTTGATTGGCTTTATTCAAATGCGAGTTGTCAGATATGTAGCTGACCCTAATACACCCTTTTCACCAATATCCATTGTGGAAGAGGATCCTTGCAATTTGATAAAGATGTATGGATGTTGAAAATCCAACAATTAGGTCAATGCTGAATTAAATGGTCCCAGGCAATAAAATATGGTAATTAGAAATAGATTGGACGCCATTGGCAACTAGAGTCTGCTAATTGATATTGTAGTATTAGTAATGGATGGTGGACTCCGCGGCAGCGTCCAGTCCTCATTTGTCATCATGCATTACGCGGTTTGTGAGAACTATAGATGTGATTAGAATATCATTATACGTGTGGATGACGGACAATGCTCTAAAGCGTCGAGAATCGGTCATGAAATGCAAATGGTGTGATGATGAAAATGAGTGCGTGTGATGTTGTTATATCGTTGCGAGGCACAGGATACCTTGAGCAGATTTCATTGTTATACCAGCGTATTCTGACAAACAAGTTCCATTTATTTTTCTTCTAACAACGTTCTTCAACTAGTCTGAGACCTCTGTCCTCGTGGAAGTCTGCGATTTGTGTTTTTAGAAAATAAGAGAATAATATGATAATTTCTATAGTTGTGAGTCTTTCTAGTGTTCCTATCATGTGTAGACCATGAAAAAATGACGTATGCTAACTAGTGTGTGGACGGTTCGAGAAAATTGAGACCGGTTAATCTGCCCTGCAAAACCGAACCGTAACCGGTTGACCGCCGATTATCGCTCATCATCTTAACGATCTTGTGGTATGTGAGATAGTTCTAGTACATAGTAGTCCCCGACAGCATGGTTTTCTGATGCACTCCAAATCCTCATCATCCCCATAGTCCTTGATGTCGATGTCTTCCTTGTACCCCTTATTGTCATGCCTTGATTCATACTTTGTGTGGTGATACTACTACATGTTGCTAGCACTTGATCTTGGTTCTCCATCGCTTATCCGTGGTTCCAGTGGTTGCAAGTAGTTTGAGTGTGTTCTTTTTTGAGCTGGCGCCACAGCATTTCGTTCAGCCAATTGTCGTTCCGCCTCTGATGGTTGATTGTGTAGGCTGCTCAATTCTTCTTTTTGAAGCGTTTTTACTAATATTGAGTGGAATCGTTTCACTTGATAAGGAATTTTTATGTTTAAATGTGCTGTTTGTTTCGATAGCACATTATTTTGCATGTACGGGCTGCTAAATTTGTCTGTCTCCGATTTGTCCCTATTTAACTGCTATTTTATATGACAAATGTACAGTTGTTACTGACAGTAGTTTGATTTGCCACTGTGTTGGTCGCCTATCGAGCTGTAGTGATTAGTGCAGGCAGCCAGCAGGATAATCACTGCTAGGTGTATTGAGTGCTGCAGTAACCTGGGTGCGAGTACCTCGTTCCAGTAACCTTGAGGATGGTGGCAGTTTGGTTCGGAGGTCTGTGCTCATCAGCATGTGGCTTGGCTTGTATTTCATGCTTGTAAGTGGGATGTTGCGGTAACCAAATGTTTTATTTTTGTATTTCTTTCCAATAGCATTGTTTATAGTGAATTACATGCATGAAAAAATAAAGTTGTTATATTCTTTAAATACACACATGCTCAGGTCATTATGGATTGTTATGATAGTTAGTGAGATTAGAGTTATTGATTAATTAATTTGTTTATATGTATCTTGAGAAGATGAAATTAAACTTTGTACTGGATAAAATTGTTTCGAAAACTAACTGAGCTTTCGCCTAGTGAAACCGAAGGATAGTCTCGGAAAGGACAAGATAGTGGGTCCAGTCTACCAGATCAATTGTGAGAGCTGTGAAGCCTCTTATATCGGTGAGACTGAAAGATCGCTGAAGGCAAGGTTCGCAGAACACCGCAGACCCAGTACCACCACCTCAGAAGTCTCACGCCACATTCACACCGATTGCCCAAACCACAACATCAGTTTGGAGGAAACGAGGATTTTGTGTGTGGAGAATAGATGGTTCGAGAGGGGGGTCAAGGAGGCCATCTACATCCGGATGCATGAACCTACGCTGAACAGGGACGGAGGACGCTACCAGCTTCCCCCCGTTTGGACCAACACCCTGAAGGTTCAGGCAAGCCGCCCAGGACATCAGGGGGGGCCGCCAGTTCCACCATAACGCCCGCAGTCTGCTCCACACGCCACCTAGTGGAGCGACAGTGAACAAGCCTCCAGCGCCGAGGCGAAAGCTCAGTTAGTTTTCGAAACAATTTTATCCAGTACAAAGTTTAATTTCATCTTCTCATATATAAAAGCTGGATAGATGAGTCTACATGGAGGTATATGTATCTTACTTTCATTCTTGTTCTACATATACTTTATTGTTAATATGAATCTAGACTATATTTAATAATGTTGATAGTTCTTTGTTATTTTTGTCATTATTGTTCTATATATTAATGTTGTTAGTCCATTGTTAATATAGATCTACAGCATTTATGTGATAATGTTGCTGTCTAGGTGGTTACTATGTGACAGTGTTTAATTTTATGTTGGTGTGTGCTGTAACCTACATGTAATTGATTGCTGATCCTTCATGCTTATAAACTGTTGAGTATTTAATACATTGTTGAGTTTTATTGACATTTTTATAACAAAACCATAATTCATAAGTTTTACAATAGTAATTACTCCACTTCTCACGTAATAGTCTGGTGCCATATGTAATTCCTTAGGATTTGTCTGTTAAAATTTATTTTTGTTGATTTGGGCAGTTTAGGGACCAAACTAACCAAAAATGTCGGGGGGGGGGGGGGCAAATTTTCCTACCCCTGCCCCCATTTTGGGGGCAGTTATTGACTTTTCCTTCAGGGGTCTGACAGCACCCTCTTGGGGGTTAATATCTGCTAATAAAGCTCAGTATACACATTTAAATTAAGATTCATTTTAAGCAACAAATTGATGGTTGTTTACCGTTTGGATATGAATCGGTATCACAATCTGATAGGGCATGTGCAGCCAACAGATCAAAGAATTTGTTCGCTAGTTTGGAAGCTTTAATGTCTATCCCTTTTCCATCATATCTCTTCATGGAGACTGAAGTAACTGGCTTGTACAGCCAAACAAAGTAAACACATAGCACGAAAATGCATGTCTGTATCATCAACACAGACTTAAATGTGTTGTTTTTGTGGCAGCATGTGAACATGATTGTGGACGATTTTCACATCCCCATCTTCATGATGGTACTTACAGTCAGCACCTATCAGTTGCAGATCAGGACTAGTTCCACTATTATCACATGTGAACTGAATCTGGAGAGTGATATATAATACACAAATATACAGTTTATTGCTTTAAACCAACAGATACTTATTTACAGAAAACTTACATGTACAAGCATTCATCCATTCATGATATGGCTTCATCAGACTGCCAATATCAAACATACTAGTCTGAATAATACTACAGTATTAACAAGCTATTGTTTGCCCCTGCCCCTTCTGCTGCTTACATTTGAAGAGACGTCATTGAGCAAGTTGTTCCAGGCACTGGGGAGGTAATATCGTCCACCATCTCTATTGAGATACCAAACATGATATGTTTATATCATCTACATGATATACCATACTCAAAGGGTACGTCTCAAACGGGGTGCTGCTTAAAACGTCAATAACAAAAAATTGCTAAAGGGTGCCAAGGTGGCACCCATCAGATTCTTAAAGCAAATATATCATATTACCAAAATCTGGAAAAAAAATACGTTCTTATTCTACTTGACGGTCATACCTTGATTTTAAAAGCAGTGTTCCTTGACTATTGAGACATCTGACTGGAACATACATATTATTATCTAATAAATTTACATATTACAGGCGCGGCAGAGCCTGCCAGAGACGGTTCCTTATTAGGGGACTCGACTCCCATATGCATGTTACGATTTTCCGCCGCCATCTTTTTTAAGCCAAACAATTGATTTTTATCACTTTGTCATTGATTAATTTATTTTTGGAGTCTCCAGAAGAGGTACCATCTCTCAAATTAGTTAACATCATCAAATCCATTTCTTATTTTCGTTTTTCATTTTGAAATAATATACCTGACAAGGTGCCAATTAAGCGAACTAACCAAGTTTATTTTATCTACCAATTACATAAGCAGCCCGTGTTTACGCTCGACGTAAGAGTTTAGTCCTAAAAATGATAGAGGTGGTCGTGTTTTTGCATGTAAACAATGTTAACTAAATTGCCATGTTACTTTGTTACTTGTACCAGTATAATTAAATATTGCAACATTTCTATATCAAGGTTAAAGGTACAACATGGTATAAAAAATCTGTTACAATTCACGAAAAAAAAATCGGCCTAGATCTGTCGTCCGTGAATGTATTAGATAAAAAAAAAAAGTAGATCTAGTCTAATAGCAAGTACTGTCAAATTTCAGTATCCATACTAAGTATCAGCAATGTCAGAGTTTGTGTATGTTTATGTTTAATTCGTTCATGACATGGGATATTATAGAGTTGGCAGTTGGCATTTCATTCGAGTGTTAATGCAAGAGACGGATTATATATACCAACGACACATGTACAATAATGTTGCAGTAGTTTGCTGAAAATCAAGAACAAATGGAAATATTCACCCTGTTCACTGCACACGAATGGGCTTCACAAGTATTGCACCACATGATAGGATTATGGCCTAGATCTATATAGAGAAGGGATATTTTCTTCAGAGAGCTTTTTTGACAGATACGTGCATTATAATTTGATGAGTGTTGTGCTTGTTACATGCTAACATGGATTCACTGGATGCCAATAAAGTGGATATATGTGTATTCTTAAAATGAGAATTTAAAGTGAAAAGATAACTTTCTGTGAAAAAATAAATAGTGTTTGCATCAGGATTAATTTTTGAATTGTTAGTACTTAGTACATGGTATTGAATTCATTAATCTCTCTTGCCAGTTGTACAGTGCAACTTGTAGTTTGGTGAAAAAATCATATATGCTGCAATTGAATTTGTAAAAATTGAATTTATAAAAAAGAACCTTACAGCTATGCATACTTTCAAATTAAGTAAAAGAGAGGACAATAAAAAAGAGAAACAAAAACACGAAAGAAATGCGCGTATTGAGAAGGGATCATGAAAAGGTTGAACTGCTGTTTACCAAGGAAATTCAAAATGTATAATAATAGATCCCGAAAGATTTAGACCAAAGATTTGAGGACTTTAACAAAAGTATTCAGACCCAGATTGATAGCATAGGTGAGGATGTGGCCAATTTAAAAGGCAGACTCGCGGAAATAGAAGCAAGCGTCTCGTTCCAGAATCTCTCTCCGTTTGATACAGACAGTCAACGATCGTAGCATTGTAAAAAAGTGCCAGGACCTTATCAGAGACAGTATAGGGAGTGAAGTCAAGGGGAAGCATGCAAAAACGACCCCTTTTCATGAAAATATACCTGGAACAGTTGTTAAAATTGAATTTGAAAGCATAGATGACAAGATCAATATTCTAAAAGAAAAACAAAAAACTGGCCAACTCTGCATTTAAACACGTTTTGATCAGGTCAACGCAAACGCACGCTGAATGCAGCAAAAACCAGTTTTGCGTGTCGCGACATTGTACACCCCTTAATTAAGATGCTTGATGTGGAACATTAGTAGTTCAAATGCCCATTGAGGGTGGCCATTCTAACATTAGAATTGAAACCTGATATAAACAGAGATTGGTAGAGGTAAATAGGATCCTGCACACCACTTTGAATAATCTGAGTGGAATCTCACCCAAAATCAGCCTATTGTGCTAGTACCAATTTTATTCCACTGCTTAAGATTAAAAACTTTTCCCTTAAACACTTATTCTAAAAATTATATTAGATATGATTTAAAGTAATATCCTGCACCTACGCAAAGTTTCCAGTTTCTTTAAATTTGCAAATATAGACATTTTGAGCAGGCAAAGCCCAATTTAAAAAACGTCAGGCAAATTTACATGGCTGGGACTGCCACTGACTTAAACCAGTGAACGAAAGCATAACTTCTATTGTTCAATAATATCCAAATGCACAGGAGATTATTTAATGCCTGAGCAGTCATTGGATGTGATATCTGGACCTAATATAGGTATAAGTTAAATGTTTCTAAAAGCATATAAACACGGCTGTTCCAATCATAGCCCATTTGCCTCTTAACAATATGGCTACACAGTTAAAAGCCAGATATGTTCAATTTTTCTATATAAGTGTGACTGTTGGCACATCTTTACAAGCTATGAAGATGCACAAAAATTCTCATGTGGGTGTGGCATTTTAGCATGGATGATTTCTAATAATTTACAAAACAATTGTCTGAAGGAAAAAATGTTACAAGCCAAAAATTAGTGGAATAAAGTTGTTGTCCACACAAAAAGACATCACACATGCTTTTAATTTTTTAAAACGATTAAAATGATATGTTATCTTAAGTAGCACTATTCAGTGTGTCATACATGTACATGATTTTCATTAAGAGAACAGTAATTTGAAAGATTAGGTCATATAAAGTGGCAGAATTGATATAAGCAATTAGGCATTCACTGATTTGCCAACGTGCTGTAATAGTACTTACAATTTTGTTTTGCTTTTTAGCATGAACTAGTCCATCAAATAAGTCACAATCATATTTTATTTTGTCTAAATGTACACAGCAGCATTGTATGTTGATTTTGAATATTTCTTATAATATTATGATTTTTTATGGACTTACCATCTTTTACCAACAAGTAGAAAAGACCATACATTTTGTAATAAAAATACCCCCAAATTTTTTTGATTAATTATTTTGTTCTACCATATAAATACACATGTATACAATTTTAGTTTTACTCTTTCTAATCCCTAGATGATAAACATGCTGCGCCTGTCTTAGGCATTGCCTATTCATATTATTATCTAATTGCCTAGAGTGGTCTCGGCCATGATTTGTTGCCTAAAGGGTTGAAAACACGCATCGGAAATCTATCTCGCCTAACGCTGCAAAACGACCACATTAAAACACCGGCGAATCGTCCAGAAAAGCACCGACGAAACGTCCACAAAGCACCGGCGAATCGTCCAGAAAAGCACCGACGAAACGTCCAACGTCCACCGGCGAAACGTCCACACCGGCGAAACGTCCAGAAACCCATAGTAGATACTGTAGATGTGCCACGTGTTTGAGTCAAGAAACGTAAAGCGAAACGGTACTAGATATATTGATTGGACACCCTGTAGATCTATCAATATTAGCGTTTGAAAAAAAAATCGTGGTTTATGCATTTCGTCTTTTACGTTCAACAGAAAGGCAAAATTAATCAATAGCAGGATATGAAATTATGAAACAGTCGTGTGGTCTCATGTCAGAGAGGCACTCGGCGTTCAAAGGCAAACCTTCCACTGAACTTGCAGTACAAGGCACTGAGCATAATTTCAATTTGTGATGCATCGAACTGTGTGTTTACCTGTTGCTGGGGTAGCTTTTGTTTGTGGTGTTATTTTCACTTCATTTTGGAATATGAATATGCGCGGGATTGCCGTAGATAAGGTAGATATAATGAGTAATTAAATGCCCCATTTAGCAAAATGCTAACTTATCACTATTGTGGACACGGTCACTTTATTACATCCATGGATAGTCAGGAGGAATTATGGCAATATTTCATGGCGGTTGGAAAGTTTCTACAGTCTTTTTAACGGTGGATTTTGATAGTTATGGGTCTAAGGTAATGTTTTCAGGAGGGTGTGTAAAATTTTACCCAGTGGCATTTTTAAAAATCCAAGATGGCCGCCTCGGAGAAAAAAAAAAATTTTTAAAATAACCATATCTCTGCAAATATGTGTGCTAGATACTTCATTTGGGGCTCTTTACCTATGTTTTCATATATGAGGAATCTACTGACAGCATTATCAATAACTTATTATGACTTTTTGAAGACTAGTTCATATCTACGATGCTCACATATATTGCTAAAAAAAGGCTACAGTCGCCAGATTTTAAGTGCTGCCCTCATTAGCTAGATTTTACAGATATCTTCACCCTTATTGAGGTGCGATGGCAAAAAAGGGTGTGTGTGTCCATAAGGCATCGACCATTTGATCTCAAGGGGAGGGGGGGGGGGCGCAGCTATTTTCACCATAGCTCCAATTATTTTTTTTTCATGAAATTTGACACCTAATTATTTTTTTCTTAGATTACTGAACCTCAATTATTTTTTTCTTGGATTACTGAACCTCAATTATACAAAATTTGACAATTATTTTTTTCTAGCCAAATGAAACCTTATTATTTTTTTCACCAATTTTCAGCCTTGCGTTATTTTTTTCAATATTTTTGCTGCCCCCCCCCCTGAGATCAAATGGTCGATGCCTATAAGGGGTGTGTATGTGGGGGGGGGGGGTATGTGTGGTGATGAAGGGAGGAGCATTCAATCTGTTCAAGATCTCATCTCAATTTCAACCCGAGCAGCAGGAAGGGGGTGATGGAGATGCATTTAGTCTGTTCTGGACCGGTTTAGATGGGTATGGGGTAGAGAGGGTTGGGGAGAGAAGAGAGGGGGATGGAGGCGGAAGGAAGGGTAGAGGAGGGTGGAACATTTAATCTGTTCCGCATGTATTTATCAGGGGTAGCAGTTGCTGGGGGAGGGATATTAGAGGGATTAATCAATGCCATAAACATGTACTGTGTATGGCTGTGACATATGATGATGGGAGGAAGGAGATGGAGGTGTATTTAATCTGTCAGAGACCTGTATACTAACATGAGCTGATGTGAGGGATTGGGAAAAGAGGGAAGGATTGGGAGGGAGGAGTATGCAATTTGTTCGGGCTAGGAAACTATACACGAAGACTAGTAAACCTAAAAGAATTGTAGTACAGGCCAGTCAGTTACTAATTCTGTTCCCACTCTAAATTTTAGCTCATTTCCAACTTCACACTTAAAATTTTCATTTCCCACTAAAATGAGAGCTATTTGAGAATATTTTGCTCACTGATTTAAACAATTGACATATCAGGACCAATATTTGTTGTTGTACTGCCTTGACATGTACCAATGTAAGTACAATATACATTTTGATTATTTACAGTAAATAGCGACACATTTTCCCTTCACATATTGATCAAATGCTTTCAAGTTAATACCATCTGCTCCTAGTTGATGTTGGATGCCTATTTGATGCCATAGCATCATTAAAAAGTAACATGTACCATATCAAAGAGACATGCACATGTCAATTTATGTAATTTCTACCTTTTATGCCACATGAATAGTATTTACAGCGCAATTTGAATATATACATTTTCATCTATATGCAGTGTTCCATTTCTTCACACTTAATCATTTATCTAACCTGGTTTCATGAAATTTACCGAAAAATCATGTTTGTAAACATGAGTTCTTCTCATTCTTACTAAATATTTCTGACCAGCTAATTTTGGATGTTGGATGATAGAGGCTGCAAATTTGTGCGGTGCTCTTTTATTTCCAGGGGAGATATGGAAGTGACAACCAGTATGACAGTCCACGTTTTTATGTGTAGACTCTCGTCTATTCATATTTTATCAAAACGCATACTAAATAAGTGTAAACTCCTAAGTTATTACAAGCATCATGTTAAATGAATCAGAAAATGAATTAGTAATTCAATCTATCTAAAAAGGCATTTGATGTACATGTCTTTGAAACACAACTCATGATGTTTTTATTTGAATGAATATAGAATATATTATCAAAAATTGTATGTTTAATGAATATCAACTATCATTAACTTGAAATAAACTGAGTGCAATCATAACAGAGCTTCACTATAAAAAAATCTAAACGGAGAGGTGTTTTGCTTCATTTCTCAACTTTGGTACGAATTGTTTTAGACAAATAGTATTAGTTCGTCATTAGTTCTCCTCATGATCACTCTCTGAATTTGATCAAGTTCACCATAGTCTGTCACCTCTACAGTGTTGCATTCTATAAAGTGTGGATGTAAAAGTGGCTGTGACAGAAAATGTTGCTGCAAAAAAATAACATCTTATGCACAGAACTTTGTGCATGTATAATGTTTGTTCGCAATATTAAAAGTATCCCTAGATTTAGTGAAACTGATGATTTTGATGGATGACATTCAACCATCAATTAGTTTATCATGTCATTATTATATTAATATGTATATATAAGCATATGCTTAAGACCCAAACCCCTCATGCTATGTCTGGTTAATGTGCAGAACATTTACAGTTAAGACATACCCTATAAGACAATTTCACAACAAAAAAAACAAAACAAAAAAACTGTCAGGATGGGTAGTGGGCTACTGGTAGAACACTGGTGGGTGATCTCAGGACAAGGTGTAGGAGTGTCAAGATAGTGTGGATGCAGTATGAGCTATTTCACGAAATTGTCAAAATTAAACTTGGTGCTGTATGTATCTTTATTCATAATTGGTGAAAATAAGAAACTAGACAGTCTCCTGAATGTAAATGTGAATTTGAATTTGTTTTGATAAAAAACATAAGAACTGCTAAGGGACGGACCATTCGATATTTGGGGGTGGGGCGACAAAATTTTCCAAAAAAAAAATCTGCCTCTGATTTTGAAAGGAAAAAAAAAATTTGTCTCTGATGTTCACCAAATTTGTCTCACTTCAAGTTGAAAATAAAAAATTTGTCGCTAGAAAGTAAAAAAAAAATTTGTTTCATCCGTAAACATTTTGTCGCCCCCCCCCCCCCAAATATCGAATGGTCCGTCCCTAAGGATTATATTTCACTATCAACAGAGGAAACCTCCGTTGGTTGCAAAATGCGCCTCCAGCACTTAGAGTACTACACTGATTTTATCCACGGCCGGGCTCCCAATAATGAACCCACAACAGTCGTTGATATGTCAAAATAAAGCTACTTATTAGTAACATTGTTGCATCATAAACAAAAATAATTGCATGATGATGTGCAAGAGACTATCATTTTGAAAGCTATCCATAATTGAGTACAGCGATCACTAGTATCAACATACGTGTGACGTAATAATCTAAACGTGATGTACGTCATTCGTTCAAAACGTTAGGCATTTTGACTGAATTTCTGGTAGTCTCGCGCAACACAGACCAACGTACGGCGAGCTCCAGCGTTGCCCCGTCAGAGTGAGGCTGGCTGGTCGATTACTATGTTATGGTACAATGTTCACTATTTATGATCGATTTATAGTAAGATTGTCTTTTTTGCATTTGAGTGATGCTATTTAGAATTTGTGGTTGATAAGATGTTGCAAGAAAATTACTTTTCCAATCGTGATATGAATTTTTGTTCAACGGTAGCCATTTTGGATGCCATTTTAAACTTTGGCTGGTAAATATTGATTAAAATTAAAATTTCCATTGTTGTTGTCATGTTTGAAATCATACATTTTAACACTTTATTTGTAATTTCATAACGATTCCTTGCCAAGTTATCACATTTTAATTCATCGGCTACCTATTTGGCGGCCATCTTGGATTAGAGGCATTTAGGGAGTTCAGAAAAAATGTCTCTCTAATTTTCAAAACAGCTTATACTATATTCTATCATATTCAAACAAGATTTTGCTTTTAAGAAAAAAAACAAAAAAACAAAACAAAAAACAAAACAAAAAACACAACACTTAAGTTTATGACAAATGAGCCTACACGACATGTTGATCTCTCAGTGTTGCTGCCGTGGCTGGCAACTAATTATATAGTGAAGATACCCGAGAAGTGGTGTTAATGTGGACCTCATGCTAGAATAGAAGCCGGCATGTTAGCAGTGTCCTGCCGCTTTAGAGAATGATCATAAATAATGACACCGGGGTGGGGTGGGGTGGGGGTCGTCCATTTTATTGGGACTCGAAGAAAAAGTTAACTGACCGCCCCCCCCCCATCAACATTTTAAAAAGTTGACTGACCCCCCCCCCTTCCCCACGGCTAAAGCAAAAGTCCTCAACATAGTCATTGGATTTCTGCACAATTGCTAAAAGAAAATATTTGAAAAAAATACCATAGCGTAATGAGAAAGTTCAGGGACCCCCAAAAAAAAAAAAAAAAAAAAAAAAAGAAAGAAAAAAGAAAAAAAGAAATCAGAAAAGTTGGACGACCCCCGAACCTTTGTGGGCCCTTTGTGGACGACCCCCCGGTATCATTAATTATGATTGTTCCCTTATTATTTTCAATTTTTACCATTCAGATAGTCATACAATAAATGCGCACAGGGGGCAATGCCCGAGGGACAATGCAAATCAATACTGACAGACTGTTGTGTGCATACTGTAATTTTACTATTTATTTAAACTATTCGTATGAACATTGGTCGATCGAGTTTGACAGCTGAACTGTTCATATTTTCACCAACATCCAGCTCGGTATATTAAAACACTACGTTGCATGCATGTCATGATGACACGTTAATGTGATAGCAGGCTACTTTGAGTACTCCGCATACTGTAAGAGTTTTCAATGTGTCGGTGTCATGCATAGCTTCAGTGTTCTGTGTGTTATTTTTTTTTTATTTTATTTTTTTTTTTACATTCCTCAAGTTCGTCTTTAAACGGGCGTAACTGTAATACAGTAACAATTACTTTGTAAGCTGGAGCACTGACCAGAGGATCAGGGGTTTGATTGTTGCAAAGTTTGCAAATATCTGAACGTTTTAGTCGTTGCATCATTTTCTATTCTCTATTCTTCTGCTAGTTTTCTGAAATGTTGAAAAATCGCTCATGTCAACCATATATTAAGTGCAAAGATGAAGAGCAAGTGCAATTGTGCCTGCTTCTAGCTCTAATGGATATAAGGTCTTTTACGAATTCCACTGCCTCCAACATTGTGGCCTGTTATTGTTATTAAAACCAGAGCATTCACTAGCAGCGGCTGCAGAAGGGGCAGCATGCATGGGTGATTTACCTGGTATTTGCCAAATAGACAGTACTCGTACATTACCCCCCTCACCCCCTCACCCCGGTTCTACGGTCCTTTCCTAGTCGTAACCCAAAAAAAGCTCGTGGGTATTGACGACTAGGTCAAGAGAAATATGCATTTTTTTTACATATTTTTTTCCCACTCTACCGTTGCCATCTACAAATATGTGATAAAATCCAGGTCCGGACTAAATTGGACAACAAGATCCAGACATGGTAAAGACTTGATAACGACTTGGTAACGACTTGGTTCAGACATGGTCAAGACGTGATCCCGAACGTCGACCATGGCGACAAAGTAAAGACCAAGAAAATTTGTCAGGTTGTAACCTGGTTTTGATGCTCGTTACTATCGTGGAATGGGGATCCATACCAAGTTGTGACCTAGTATTCAGTTTAAAGGATATTGAGACAAGGTCCCCACTTGGTTAAGACCTGGTCGACACTTGGTAAAGACTTATTAAGGACTTGGTAACGACTTGACAACGATTTTTTATTGATTTTTGAGGTTGTCAGCAAACCATGGCGACTTTTTTTTAAAAGTTCCACGTGCATGCAGCAGAACTAAAAAAAATCCCCACCTATCGTTGGTCTTGCTGACGTTTTTTGGAAGACTAGATAACGACTTGCACTCTGAGGATCAGAGGTTCAGAATGTTCAGAATGATTCTGAACATTCTGAAACTCTGATCCTCAGAGTGACGACTTGCTGCCGACTATGGAGACTAGATAACAACTTGGTAAAGACATGCTGGTGACATGGTGCCGACGCCCAAAATGAATAATCGTTATCTAGTTTTGGTCCAGGTAACGACCATGGAACGGGGTTAACCCCTCCATTCCACCGTCGCGACCAGTACCGAAACTAGATAGAGACTTGATGGTCGCCACCATGTCTCTACCATGTCTTTACCATGTCTTCATCTAGTCTCCAAGGTCGGGAGCTACTCGTTATCTAGTTTCCGAAAAAAAGTCGCCGGCGCACCGGCGACAGCTCGCGACTTTTTTAGTTGCACAGACATGCAGCTCAACTAAAAAAGTCGCGGGTGTTTGGTTACGACTAAAAAAATCAATAAAAGATCGCCACCAAGTCGTAACCAACTCGAAACCTTTTATTTATCTACTCGAGACCATGTCCTCATCAAGTCTCTACCATGTCGTTATCAAGTCTCCCTGGTCGGGAGCAGATCGCCACTTCAACGTAGGTAACGAGTAGATAAAGATTAGATGGAGACTAGATAAAGACATGATGAGGACTTGGTGGTGAGTTGGTGGCGATTAAATAAAAACCTGGTCAAGACCAGGTTTAACCAGGTCTTTATAAGGTCGTAACCACATCGCCATGATGACGGACATGTCGCTACTAAGTCTCTACCTTGTCTCTACCTACTCTTTACCATGTCGAGATCGATTTTCACGGTCGCCGGGGATTTAGTCTCCACCAAGTCGTAACCTTTGGCGACGGTGGAATGGGACACCATTTTTTGGGGCCAAAAATCAGCATTTTGTCGTAACCTAGTCTCTGATACCCGTGACTTCTTCAGGTTGCGACTAGCTACATGTAGCAACGGTGGAATGGGGGGGGGGGGGTAAACGAGAAAATATCCAACTTCAGCAGCTGCGCAGCGGCTCTGAAACTAGATTGCTGTTCTAAAAAAAAGAAACTGTGTGCTTTTAGTAAATGATGTTGCAGTAGCCAACCAAGTTGCTACACTTGCTCCATACAGAAGCTTTATTATAGGCCTTCATGTCAGATCATTTAAAGGCCTTGTGATAGGCTAGCATACCACGTGTGGACGGTACATATATCTTATAGGATTTTTGTAATGATTATGATTCTCTAATCGGATTTTAGTTAGCTTCATGCATTTGGCTTTAAAGCAGAGGCACAGGATTAAAAAGAGTACCTTTACCTTTTTTCCTGTTTATTGTCTTATTGTCCAATCCACAATTATCCTGTTCTGGCCTTAGCACGTGGACGTTGTGGCAGCTCCCGGAAAAACCCTAGCTGCCGCCGTCTTGGATCGCCCCCCACCTGCGCCTAAAGGGCCAAGAGTGCCGGACATCCACAACATGACCCCGCAACAATATGAACGTGCATTTTTCGAGTAAGAGCTATTTTGTCGTACGTAGGTAAAAGATCGGGATATGAATATATATTTTTAAAGGTATACACAGGGTGTAATTCCACAAGATGCTTGTGCCCAAAGGTGAACGGCAATACCAAAACCTTTTATGAGTGGATAATATTTGTCCCATAATATTTAGGTGAAAGGGGTCACTGGGGCAATTTATAAATACCCGCTTTAATGGGGCAAAGACCAATACTGTGGAGAATATTGAAACCGTAACCCAAGGCCTACGACCTCAGTATTGGCCCTTGCCCCTAAACAGCGTATATTTTTTATCCGTGAAAGAGGGGGGGGGGGAGACAATGTTTAAATTAACAATAACTACAGTGTCATGAGTGATTTGGCTTCAAATATTTTGGGTTGTTTGAGACTGATTGACATTATAGCTTTAAATGAGCACATGTACGGTAAAATGACACAGGTTGAGCAGTCCCATGTCTGATCTCACCACCAATGACCACACTTTCTGCAGTCGCATCTTTTACAGCATCCACAGATTTCTCGTTCACGTTTTTTCTTATATTTTCATCCATTTTTATTATTATTCTATTTTTTTTTTCAATTTTAAAGATTTTCAAAGAATATAGAAAATGCGTGTTATTGGTAGCAGTCAGTAAATAATCGTTTTCTTCATCCAGAGTCTTTAAACTACCTCCATGGCACTGTCAGGAGCAGGAGAGAGCCGGCAATGAGGGGGACGGCGGGTGGACTGTGTGTGTGGATCCGCCGTATGCCATGCAGGAGCAAGGCTGTATCGTCTTCTCATTCGGGTATGTACAGGTATCACTGGTGGGTGTACGGTCAGTGTGGTTAAGATAACATGACTTCAGATAAATGACAATATCAATTTGCTTTGAATTAAAAAAAATCATCCCGCAATGTGAACATAAAATTGCCAGCGAACTGGGGTGAGAAAAATTAGCATTTATTTAGGTTTAAAACATATACATTATTAGAGACGGTAAAGATGACAAATATGAGTATATTTCTTTTAATAACTTTTTTTTCTGAATCAACATTATGTAATAATTGTATCAATAGACACATAAGTCTGTGGATCATTTGCTATTTCAGTGTACATATTGTGAATACGTTAGAAAACCGTTATCTGGTTATGGGCGCAAATTATTTATTATTATTAAGAAGTTTAGTGAAAAAACATCTTTCCCTCAGAATGTATGTTTGCATTGGGCTTGATTATTAAAAATGATGTTTAGTTAAATAGCTACCTTTAGAAGCCTGTCATCCGTCAGACTTTGTTTCGACTTTCGCTATTCTCTCAATAGTTTCGTCAGGCCTAATGAAATGATCCTCTCATTTGGTCAAACGATCATCATGATGGTGGCAGTCACGTGACACTTTAATACCTTAAAGTCCATGCTACCCTCTCCCAAGAACAAGTCCACTGATAGTGCTAAATGTGGTATCATTTATGAGGTCAGTTGTCGTTAGTGTCAATATACATACAATGTTGAGACAGGCGGTGCGATTGGAACTAGTAGTAGAGGAACACTTGAACCCTGAATGGGTTCCAGCGGCAGTAGGGGACCACATCTAGGATACGGGACACAAGATCAGCTCTAGTGACTTTAAAGTTGTGGCACGGCAGGAACAGGAGCTCCGCAGGAAAATTCGTAAGGCTATTGCAATCAAAGAGCACGACCCCGGATGAACCAGTACACCAGCTACAACCTGCCCCCATCTACTTGTCACTGTTGTCACATGTAATGACAATACAACTGTGAGGATCATTTCATTATTATATTAGGCCTGACGAAGCTCTTGTGAGAAGATTGAAAGTCTAGCCAAAGACAGGATGAGAGGTTTCTAAAGTTAGCTATTTAAGTTTAAACCATTTACATTAGAGATTGTAAAGACTACAATGATAAGTACATTTCTTTTGATAACCTTTTTCATATTACTGAATGATTTTATTATACTTTGTACATTTTGTGTATGTATAGATTTGTTATTTCTATTATGTAATATAATCACATATCCAGGATCGGCAGAGATTGGTCATTTGATGATCACATGGCAAATAAACACAATTGCTCTGTCCATTCTTTTGACCCCAGGTATGATTACATCATTTGCTGTTCATTTTTATACATTTGTTTACAATAGAAAATATTATGCAAAAAGATATCTTATAGAAATGTGTATACAGACTGTGAAATAGAATGCTATTTTTGTATGAGTATTATTTCTATTTGAATTTTCTTTGAAGTATACACAAAGAAGATCACATTCGAGGAAAAAGTGTACATTTCTTTAACACTGGCATTGGGGGTACTGATGGAACCAATTCAAAAAAATGGAAGTTGAGAACATTTAAAACAATACTTGCTGACACGGGCCACACTGATGTAAGTACGCCAAAATATGTATGAAAAAAGCCATGAACACAAACAGAAAATGGCTGTCATTCAATTTATGACAATCTGCACACTATGTATTGTATAGCAATGTACAATGTATGAGGTGTATTTCCAGTTACAAATTAACAACAAATGCAAACTAGATCAAAAGTGCTACTATTGTACAATGTATGTAGAGGTTCCAATAGTTATCTAAAAATATTCCTCTTGGAATCTACAAAACTATGAAATTAATAGTTATTGTAAATGTATTGGTGGAATCATTATAAACTAATCTATGTTAAATTCTTAAGCTGATGTATGGCCCAAGTAAAGCTGGTTATTTGTAAAATTTTACAAAATAGGCTATGATTAATCAATTGTTCTTTGCAACATGTACCACAATCTGATCAGTTCTTGCAACCACCCCATTGAAGCATCCAATAAAATGAGTAAATTTACTACTAGTGTACAAGTACCATTGACTTTTCCGTTAAGTCACCAATATCTCATATCAAAATAATTTGTATCATTAGAGAACATCTATGTTATGTTTGTAATGTTTTTAAATTTTGACACAATATCAATGTATATCAAATTTACCAACAGTGACAGCCATTATAATTATGGGTTTGAATCCAAGCCGATGTAATTTTAATTGACTTTAAGAATCGGTCATTAATATATATAAATAACAATGTACCAGAATATACACACATTGAACATACAATGTTTTCATTCTGTTCCAAAACACTTACAAAACTACTATTGTAATTTGCTCTTTAGGACATCATCGATGTGCTGAAGATGGATGTGGAAGGGAGTGAATGGCCATCACTCAAGCAAATGCTTGTTGATGGAAGTTTACGTAATATCAAACAACTAGTATTGGAAATACATCTCAACCCAATATCACGATTTGCGAAGAAGGATGCATCTCTAAAAGATCATATCGCCATCTTAAAAGGTCTCAAAATTGCTGGATTTATCCAGTGGAAATATTTATGTAATATACACACCGTAAGAAGATTTCCTAGTGGAGAGACACGATGTGTATGCAATGAACTGTCGTTTGTTAATAAAAGATTCTCTAAATAGATTTTTCGTCATTGGCTATAACATAGTAATTTTGTGCCTGTAGAAATCATGCAGAAATCAGGATCCAAGTCTTAATTGAAAACTTCAGAAGTGCCCATGTTCATTGGTATTTTGCTGATGACTAGAGATAATGTGCATGAATTGTTAACTGTCAATAAATGCAGATATCTATTGTTTCATTACGTATTAGAAATGAGTACTACACAAAAATGTTTAAAAACATTTATTCAAAATCTAATAACAAGTAGTGGACCGCAAACTTCCTATGATCATGCATAGGTGGAACATTCATACTGCTAAATTTTCTTCCTCCTCATATCATCAACCACCACTTACATTTTTCTTATAAACTCACATCAATAGTGACTAGCAATTTGCATAATAAATGTCCTCTTAGGTAATTGCTTCTAAGCATTTAATTTATATTGTACGAGTTACTATGACAAAATAAAAAACCTATCAACAAACAAATATAAAGCTCCAGTGTATTTGCAATGAATTCAAACTTCTAAAAATAAATTGTCACGTTTTTAAGTTATTCTTTACAGTGGGAACCTACTTTCCATTTGCCTGTATATGATTTGTGTCCAAATATGCTAAAAGTTACATTTTACAGGACTTTTGACTTTGTTTATTAAAACAGCTAATGATGAAGTAATGAAACATAATCTTGCATTGTAGAAGGTAAGCGTGTGTAACATGCTATTTATATTGCACAATACAAAACACAGCAAAAATACAGCAGCCTTGGATTCACACGCTTGGAATTATAATATAAATTCATTGAAACATAACTCAAATTGAGCGATTAGGCATACTTCACATTTATACCAAACTCTTTAAAATTTGATCACAGTCTTTAATACTAAACTCTTAATGTTCACACTTCGTATCGTTAGCATTCAGAAGCATCCAGTTTCAAATTAGTATATGTACACATTGGTCCCAAGACCAATTTAAGCACCGTGGAAGATGATTTTACAAATTTTTATACGAGTATATTAAAATCATCATGAACTTCAAAGAATATGAGTAAGCAAGGTAAATAACGTAATTTAAAAATTAATAGGTGATTATCAAATAATGTAGTTTGACTGATGGTAAACAATAATTGAGTGTTACTTAAGCTAGCACCTTTTGACTTAAAGAAAATATTGTCTTTAGCTTGAGTTAATAAGTTATTTAATCTTATTGAACTCATATTATGCTCACTCCAGATCACAGATGATATATCCGTAGAATTTCAATCACACAAACCCCAATTCTGACTAGTTCAAACATGACCAAACATATAAATAGAAACAAAGAACCCACCCAACCTTTGAGCATTAGGGCCACTTGTGTCCAAGCCTAAATGAATTTCACCTTGTGAATTGACTTCTTGTCTGCTTGCCAACAACAAAGTCACATATAATAAGCTTAACAATTCATTGTTATGTAATGTGTTCCTTTTACAAAAACAATACTCTTTTTCATGACTAAAGTAAATTTCAGGGCTTTTCCTGACCTTACTACAATAAAAAGCATTTAGTCTTAGATGAGAAATGCTAAATCTCTGATTATGACAATATCTAAACAACAAAAGCTCAGATGAAGAACACATAAGTTTACAAAAAAATACTGTTGCAGAGAAAAATAATTGATGAAACAACGTGTAAAATCAAGCCCTCTCGGAAATGCCACTAGTCTCCACTAGTCTGCTAAATTCTCCATCAGCACAACTAACAGAGAGAGCATGAACTGTCTGGCTGCTGCCCAGACGACACTACGTTTTACAGTTGCACGGGATCTGGAAGACGAGGAAAAAGAGGATGGCTGCGATGATGACGACGGGTGCGGCGTGGTACGGAGACCCGGCTTCGAATGCTGTGTCATTGCCCGTGGCCACTGGAGGGCGGTGTGGCCCTGGCGGCGGCGGCGTCACCGTCGCCTCCTCCTCCACCGACTTGCGGTCGTCCATGCTCAGTTTGTGGGTGGAGGTGGCCACCGTGGACACAAGCAGGCGAGTCATCAGTGCGCCGCCTTCTGTCGTGGTGGAGGGCGGCCGACCGTGACCGGTCTTGGTTTGGCGCAGGTTTGTGAAGCTGGCAAGCGCCTTCCCTTTGCGGATCTTCTTGCGCACTGACTCATTGCACTGGTCTGGCCCCAGCAGGTAGAAGGCGCCGTTGCTGCTGCCTCGGTGGCGCGGGAACGCCCAGCAGTACAGCTGTTCAGAGTCGCGCGCCGACCGCGCCACAATGACCTGCAGGCTGCTCGACGTCAGCAGGCTCGAGCTCTCCACACACGTGTACGACGTCGCGATGGACGACGTGTCCACCGTGCCACAGTTGTGGAACTGCGCCACAAAACTATTGTCAGAGCTCGACAGCAGCGAGCCACTACACGAGAAATCCTCCGTGCCACGGAACGTCACCGAGTAGTTGATTAATCCATCAGGCAAGTCACATGCCACTGTGTTTGAGGTCCGCGCGTACACCAGCTGGAAGTTGTCACTTTTGAACATGTTAGGCACGAGCGACTTGTCATCCTCAAACTCAAAATTCGAGCAGTCGACCCTCTGATCGACACTTTGTGTGAATGGCCAGCTCTTGCCGCGGCTGATCTTCACAAACAGCACGGAGCTGGCCTTCTGCAAGAATGTGGCGCACGTGTAGCGCGGCTTACAGCCATTTTCAAACTCGGACACCATCATGAGCGTGGTGATGTGTTTGTCGTCTTCCCCCTGGGGTGCCGGTGGGTCCCACTGCATGCAGTAGAAGCGCTCCTGGAAGCCGGTGCGATCGTACGTGGTCATGAAGGTGTTGTTGACGGTGAGTGCCAGCATGCCCGGGTTGTCGGACCTGTACCATTGGCCCTTGAATTTGCCCAGGTTGCAGGGCTGCGGGCGCGTTGTGTTACACAGACGGCACGTGCGTGGACACGTGAGCGCCAGTGAGTCGCCTGCGTCGCACGGACGGTTGTACAGGCTGCACACCTGCAAGCAACACACAAGGCAATATTACTGCATCTAGATTTAACAGTATCGACCACAAAACCCCAGTACAAGCTGCTTGTAAAGGAAATAGGGATTACCCCGCAGGGGCATGGCCAGGCCATCATCGATTTCTTTGTAATTATATTGTGGAAGCTTAATATGAATGGTTGACAATATGTTTTGAATAGGGTAGTTCACATTTGGATTGGTCATCATGAGAAAATATTACACATATGGATACTTGTGTGTCATTGTCTTCACAACATTTTAAAGGAGAATATTTGACCAGCATCAGGGAAGAACCCCAAATGTTGCTGCAGGAGTTCAGGTGACAATGGGTGACATCTTGCATTATTCTCAGGGGAAGTGGGATCAAAACAAAATGACGACGATGACTCACTGGTTCTAAGAAGGAAATAGTTGGACCATCTTATCTCAAACTCTGATAAGTTATATTCATGGACAAATCAAGCAAATGTCCATTTCCTGTAATGTTACTTTACATTATAAATAATTTAGACAACTTGAAACTTCAGAAAACACAAAATTTGTAATGCGTCAAAATTTATATCTAATACACTGACACCTATCTATTAACCATCATAGGGGTGGTCTAAGTAGTCTCAATAAAGGTAGTCACTTCATGGACTATTGGGACAAGAAAACGTTCTCTTTATAGAAGTGGTCTATTTAGAAGGTGGTCTTAATTGGAGGTTTATTATGCTGTATGTTTCCTGCTGCTGTTCTTACCTCGTAGTCATCGACACAGAGGGAGCTGACAGGTCGTGGCACGTCCTTCACCATGTCCAGCCGCATGTAGTTCATAGTGGCCGTTGTCCCTGAGCTCGTGTCAGCAACCTGTAGCATGCGGCACATGGAGGAATGCAGTGACACACAGGTGCAAAGTTTGGCCAGCTTAACATCATTTTCTTTGATATTTTATGTTGAAGAATCTGACGCTGTAAACCAGCTGTCAATTGATTCCCAGCCTTCTAAATCTTAACAGTAAAGTTGCAAGCTCAACCATGAATAGGCAAAAAATTAAGGCGAGATACGCACCAGATCGTAGAAGAGGAATGCGACGAATGAGTCGGTGACGGCGCTGGGGTAACGCAGCAGCCACATGTACTGCAGCGCGTCATGCTTGATGAGGGAGAACGAGAGCGCGCCCTCGCGCCAGTTGGCCAGACACACGGTGCGCTGGGTGCGGAACATCATGATGTCCTCGGGCACGCACGTCTGGCTGCGGAAGTGGAAGGTGAGGCCCTCGCCGCGCACGCACTCACTCTCCAGCCGCGTCTCGCCCTGCCGCACGCAAACCCACAAGCTCGCATCAAACGCTCGCATCAAAGGGGTGGGTGTGGTATTGGTTGACAAGAAAACCTTCATTCTTTATTTCTTTGGCTTTTTTTCCCAGGTCCCAAATTTTTTTGGCCTTTGTTTCGTATATCAATTCCTTGAAAATCCAACATCCTTTATTTTTACTTTCCGGCCCCGCATTCCATTTCATTATAACCCCCCTTAAAAGCCTATCCTGGAGTTCACTTTCGAAAAAAGACAAGGTAGTCACCAAAATTTATTGAGCTTACTACATTTTTTTGTCATTATAGTATGTTAGTTGATTACTAGGACTAAGACGTAAGATAGTATATTGTCAAAATATACTGAAGAAAGCAAACAAAACGTTTTTTTTTCATTATTTCAAAATCTGTCATAATCTGAATTCAGGGATAATCTCCACAAGTATTGATTGCATCTTAATGAATGTTTGCCACCTTACTTTTCAATCCTCAGGGGACAACTATGACAGGTTAACAAAAATCAGTTCCATATTTACTAAAACGCAATGGGCTGCATTTTACAATTGTGCTCTATGGGAAACTATACCAAATACATATCCGATCTTTTTGAAACTTTTACAAAATTTCCGAAGAATTTGGTATGACCACTGACAAAAGTGTATTAACATACATATATTTTGATATAAAGCCCTCGAGCGCATGTGTCCTCTCACCTGGTACCCGTCGCAGACGTTCTCATGGCGCCGCTTGTCATAGATGCGGATAGAGAAGCCGCCCACTAGTGAGCAGCGCTCGGCGTCGCTGCTCACATGGTTCTTGTCCACAATGAGCCAATCGTTGAGCACCAACTTGGAGTTGTCACACAGACCTGCAGAAATAAGGAAATGTAAAATCACAGCTGTGGAGCACAACTTACGTAGTCTTAGCACGCAGACTCCTCGAATATGACAGACACGTACGAGTAGTTGTTTATGACTGAAAGTTTATCACCCACATTGCAAAATTGTCCTCTAGTAAAGACCTTTCTCTATGACTGAGTAAAAATTGACTGGGTAGTTGGATGGAGGGCAATCATCTCACATTTTCTATCAAAAATAACACCCTAGTAGATTGATTTTCCTACTTGTCCAACATTTTAATACTAACACACATATGGTGATATTCTCATTCTCCCAATGCCCAAAATGTCACTCTTACCCTCGGCCCTTCACCCCTATAGTGATCCGTGAAGAACTACACATGAACGATTACATCAGTCATCACAATATTGTAACATTTATATATTTCATTTTTATTACTAGTAGCCAAATTTATTAGAAGAAAACAATAAATTTCACACATTGAAGCAAACTAAAATAAACTCGATGCTTGAAACATTCATGCACTCCTTCCAATTATCGTGATTTGTTAGAAACAGAGTTACCTTGCATAATAGCCTTCGTTTACGAAAGCAAGCATCAAACTGGTAAAAGATGTGCACAGAAAATCAGTTGCGATTTAGAGTATTGGAGAAATAATTTTAAAGTGTAGTTTTATGAACTTATTCGTAACCAAGCAACATTTTATAGGCACATATGGTACTATTTAAAAGCCATTTAAATAAAATTGACAGCATATTTTCATTATTGAGTTCCATCAATTGAACTCTGTTAGTTCAAATCAGTGCAATACCAATGGCACAAACAGAAAATGTTGGTGTACCTATGCATTGATAAAAGATGATAATCATAGGCATGGTTTCCTACTTCATAGACACATGAATGTTATTAGTGTTTTTTTTCTTGATTTAGGCCAAAAAAATAAACTTAAGCAATACACTTACCAAGATCCATGCGAGAACTGGTTTCAGCCTCTTTGATCTGGACCACATTTGGAGATCTTTGCAAGAACTGGATGCATGTATATCTAAAATAAGACACTTTTCTAATGAACACAACTAATTTAATACCGTGTTTTGTTTATAAACCTGAACTACACAATCTAAGAACTCCAGCTCAATGAAACATAAAATCCAGACTATGGTATTTAATTGAGTGTATAATAATCGCATATACTGCTTAATTGCATAAAAGTGTCTGCATTTTGACTCTTGTGTAACTGCTCACATTGTAAAACCACTAATACAGTGTCTATGAAAAGCATCATACAAAACTAACTTGAGCACGCTTATTTATATTATGAAGAATGTAACAGAAATAGTATAGAAATGTATCACTGACTAAAGTGAAGAAAACAAAAAGATAATAAAATAATTCTTTCCATTTGCCATACACATTCTTATTCTTTATAAATTAAAACATTCAGTTAGAGCAGGCAATGGTCAAACTGCAAATGTAGCATATAGATATATACAAATTGGTTTTCCATATGATCTATGGAGAATGCTAGGGAACGGAAATATGATTTTCCAATACACTCAGCTGATCTTTATTCAACAAGGCTTTTAATTAAATGATATCTCCCTTGACAAAATGAAAATCCGGACACTTATCCTATTTGACAGGAGACATAATAGGATGTTAAATGATGAGATAAAAAGACAATCCTACATTGTTTACATGTTCAAATAAAAAGTGTAGGAGTTAACAAAAAATAGCTGTAGGTAAACAAGCAGAAACAAAATTAAATACGAACTACTTATATTGATATGCTAATACTTAAAAAAACAACCTAAAATTTGAAGCTTTTCTAATCCCTAAATTTTGACATATTCAGAATTTCTTGCATTATAAATCTCTTGGCGAAGTGAACCCCAGAAAATATGACCACACAGATGTGCCCAAGTTAGAATACTTGTCCTTTGTAAATCACATTAGGCATTTGCTGTGTGCATCCTAGTGCCACTTTATGGTGATTTTATTGCGAGCTATCAGCTGATTGTTTTGATGCTTTTCAGCCCCAATCAGGTGTGGTGCTTGACATGGAAAATTTGACCCACGGGTCACATGGACACTCAGTTCATGTGAACTCATGGATGCACAATGCCTATATTTTCCTTTTCAATTTAATGCGTAAAAAGATTTAAACCTGGTCAATTTGAAGTGTTAAAACATATGTAACAGCGTTAAAATGTATGTGAATAGCAAAAACCAAACCTGGACCACACTAACAGTACCTCTATAAAGTTAAAATGTGCAAACATCTCATATCAGCAAATTTTATCACGATTCCAAGTTGTTGTTAAACCTTAGTTCTAGACAGAATTTAGTTATACTCTATAATGGTCTGAGACACTCATCCCGGCTTATAGTTTACTCCAGAGAAAACCTTCATTACCAAAGGTTTAATAATAACTCTTGTGCCCTTCCCATTATTTGCAGATTTAGCATAGTTTATTAAGCAGCAATTGCCATTATTCTGCTGTCTCTTTTCACCCCAAAGTCATTCATCATAATCATTTACTGCTAGGATACAATGCCTGTTTGCTCAATTAATCTTTCAATTTCACTCTAGTTTTTTACGCACCTCAAGTCTTTAACACCTTAATTTTAGTTCTTTAAATATCATTTTAATTCCATACTGCACTGTGATAATCAGAAACATATTTACCAAGAAAAAATAAGATAGCATAAACAGCAAACATTTCATTGACATAAACACGATGTTTCAACTGTCTCGTGATGTTGGCCGAGTTTTGCAATGCTGTGCATTAAAGATTTTGTGGATTAATTTTCAAACATTTATAATCATGTAAGAATGGTATAAAATTTATATGGTATATGAAGTAGACATTGTATTCTTTCTAATGCAATGCCTTCAAGCAACAATATTGTTTTAGCAGAAGAAATAGAGTATGCAAATATTGTGGACCAAAATAATACAGGTTACCTGCTTAACATGTTGCTATTATTGTAGTATCATCAACAGATATATAATTCATCAAACAGTTCACTAAGGGATGGTGCAATATTTACCAGGAAGGGGGACCGGTGCATTTGGTAGGGGGACAGGTACTTTTTTCAAGGTAGGGGGGCCGGATGATTTTTCATTCTTGTTGGGCATGGGACATGTACTTTTTTTCAGCTTCTGAAATCCCACCTCGACGTGAGCGAATCGGTACAAATTAATCACGCAAATATTCATGGGAGGGGATGCAGACTTTTTTTATGAATAGAGGTCATGGGACATCAGGGTTTTTTTTTCATCATATCAGCAGGGGACAAGACCTTTTTTCAGACTAGTTTTCCGATACGCACCAGTGCCCCCCCGCCTGTTAAATATTGCACCGTCCCTAAGCATTGGTCTTCTCAGTATATAACTGTGAAACTATCATTTATTTCTGTAACTTCTACCAAAATGCTCTCACAACATGGTGTGTATGCTCCAACCACGATTTTACAATACCAACTGTAAAGAGATTTGTCACCCACAGAAATTTGTGAGGCAGTTGAAGCAATGTGATAAAGGTATCACATTCTAAATTGCAAGGCAGAAAGGAGTCTATGAAGCATTTGATGTTTGCATTATGCATATTCATGCACTGCCCTGATTAGCATATGCATTTCTTTAATCATTCATTTTTGTTATCTTCATTTGAGCGCAAAATTATTCCATTTTACTGAAATTATAGAAAATAACAAATAAATATCAAATGATAATTTTAAAAAGAACATTTTGCTTGACATGCACACAATGCATGTATTTTGCAAACTAATCGACTCATTTTATGCGCAGTTTCCATGAAAATGACATTTTTAAACACATTTCTGAACACAGTTGCTACAAACGTCAGCAGCAATAATATAGGTACATTGTATCTCAACAAAAGACTTATTTGTCTGCAGAGAACTATAATAATGTTACATATTTCATAGCTGTTTATTGTCTAGCGCTACAGCTGTATATCTTCCACCATCAGATGGTGATACAAAAAGGCTGCTAATGTGATGATATATTCTATTTGATTTAGCAATCTGATGTAGTAATAAATCGTCCACTAACAAGATCTGTAAAATTTATGACTGATTTTGCCACTACTTTGATTTTTCTTAAACTATGCATGACAAGTATTTTTACTGAATGCAATTTCAGTGTCCATGAAGATATGTTCTAAGAATATATTTGGCCAAGGAAATCATATGATACAAACACTTGTCAAATACGAGACGATTTTTCAATCAGAACATGGATAAATATCATATCGACCCACAATTTTCCATGCACAATTGAATTTTGTAATGATTTTACAAACAAATGTCAGGGAATTATTCTTGCCTATTCCGAGTGCATGATCTAATTAGTCAACTGACTGACTTTAAATCTCAACAATAACTGTTGATAAGCACTTACAACACAAAACATAATCTTGGGTAACATAATGACATTGATTGGGGTTTTTTTCACAGAGAATTTATATTATCATGGACATATATTAAAATTAAGAGGTATTTATTATTATTATTATCTTCAAGAGAAACAAAAGTAGAAATGTCAGAACATGTCTTCTTTACACCAAGAGATATTACCTCTGACAAGTGTCTAATATATGTGACATAAGCAACTGTTAAGTGAAAAATTAAATTCCTGCTTGCAATATTTATCAGCAGTGAGAACTATAAAGACGTCCTCCCTTGGAAAATGCACATTGTTCTCTTAAAGAAGCACTTAGGTACCTCTTTATTTCAATTTTGTGGTTTATCATTAATATATGAGTACATACTCTATGCATTTCACCTCTGCTTATACCCATTCTTCAAATCAATCCTCTTGGTTCTTCAGGTTTCTCTACTACATGTTTTTCTGTCTTGTCTCTGTATTTGTTCCCTCATATTCCCTATACATTTCTCAACGTACCATCCATATTTCTTTTATCTATACACATTTATTCCAAATCTGCCTCTTTTTCACTGTCTCTCTCAGCTAAATTTCCTCTTCTCTAAATCTTTTCCACACTCCATCCCCATATCCCGCATTAGAAAACCAGTTTCCTGTTACAACATTTCCATTCCATTCTACCCCTATTTCTCCTCTATACATGCCCCCATGTACATACTTGTTTTCCTTTTGGCCAGGAACCTCATGTGCCACGAGGTACTTGTGCGCGCCAGCGCTCTGCAGACAGACGCGAGTGTGGGAGGCGCCGGGTCGCGGGTCGGTGGCCACGATGCGCACCAGGTTCTCCTCCACAATCACGGTCACTGTGAACTCTGTGTACTGCTCCTGTCAACATACACCACAACACTGTGAATATCCAAACACTCTTTACTTACATTTTGTATCACAATACAAACTGTAATTCTAAATTAGCATTCAACTGTTTGGTGAAATGAGTACTGCGGTTGTTAATGTTTGTTTTTAAGAATAAATCATCTATAAAAATCCAGATTCTGAATCATTCAGTCCCTATGAGGGCTTAGTACATTTCAGCACAAGATGACATTGCATCCTGTGCAAATTTTCAGTGCTCTATCAATTTTTGATGGATGACAAATCTGCACTTTATGTTTGCAATCTTAAAACTAGCAAGGAAATTTTAAACAGACTAATCATTCTGACCTATACAGAGAATGTAAGTGTGCTAGTTTGCATCCATATATGTACTACAAATGTAGAAATAGCATGTTCTGACTGGGCGACGGGTAAGTGATGAAACTAATTTGGAGTTGAAAAGTGAAATGTACAATACACCATGTGTGCTAAATTATAAAAGGCTGTGAATAATGATTAATGATAACCTTTGATTGTTTCACTTATCAGGGTAGACAGGAAAATGTACTATATACATTAATTAACCGATACTTACAATTGTCATTAAAAAGAATCCTGCTAAACTTTACCATTTACGCAATGTATATTTTGAATATTTGAATCTTAAACCATACATTGTATATTAAAACAATTATACCGATGTTTATTTGATTATTATTGATGAAATTTTCAGCAAATAAGTGTTACTTCTGTTGTACAAAACAGTTTAGCTCTTCTTCAAAAAGCTCTTAGTGCACAATTTTTAACATGGAAACATGGTCACTACTGCAAAATAGGTGCTTGGCATCAAATATGGATGCAAAATAAACACACACAAAAAAAAGAATCATAACATGTGATGCAAATGTGGCAAGATTAAACACTTGCAATGAACCCTGGTCGATTGCAACTTAATTATGAATTGAAAAATGAATGAGGATCTTTCTCTTGTACAAAAATAGCAGAATTTATGAGGCTGAGTTGCTGTGCCATAAAGCAGCCGCCCCACCTGGGAAGGGAGCCGAAGGTTAACATTTCCCTGACATCAGTTAAAATGCATTCCTCCAGTGAAAACTACATTTGAAGTGAATCCTTTCCATTTGGCACAATTGATATAAAGCTTTAACCACTTGTGTAAATTGGCCAATCAAGTTTTTGTCATGGCGTGAGCAAATTTAGACATGACATGAGTGCAATGAAATGACCATTAAGATATTGGATTGGAAATGTAAACATGTTTCTTTCTGTATTTTTTGTTTGAAGCTTATCACATATAAAAATTTTGCAAATTAATTTAACCCAATTAAATGAAAAAAATAAACCCGACAAAAAACATTATCTTTTTGACCGAACCAAATGAATGATCTTAATTTATCAGCCCAATCTTAAGGTGTTGAAAGTTTGTTTTTGTTTTGGCAAACAAAAATCTGATAACAATCTGTTTTTGATTTTTGACAGTTTCTTATGATCAGCACATTGTTAGCACAGGATTGTAATTAAAATGTTGTGAACCAAGGAAACACAAGTTAAAATTAATGATTGAGTGTCAACAAAACTAGGGGAACCGTACAATGTTTGAGAGACTACAGATATTTTTTCAGTGGAACTCTACCATTCTTTTCAAACAGCCAGTTTAAGCGTAAAAGAAGTGCTCTAAGGGAAAAAATATCAATTTCCAGCTTTTTAATATTTATATCAAACATCAAGTTTTAGAATGAGCCTTTTATCATCAATAATTTTCAGAACTCATTCTTTGCTGTACATGTACTTAGGACACTAAAATTACATGGTGAAATAATTGGCAAATACTACAATTTGATATGTGCAAACAAGATGGACAGTATGTTACATGGTAGTGGCTTAAAACATGACAAAGGCCCCAAAGATGTCAAAGGGCCCCACGTTGACTCACGGCTCGGGGCCCCTTTAAACCTTAATCGGACACGGTGCACTATGTCATAAAAAGTTTATAACCAAATAGACCTAGCTTCATAACATGAGTGAAAGGGAAGTGGGTTACACATAACTCACCGGCAAGATAAAGTGGGTCTATTAGTCATGCAGCCAGCGAGTTACACTTGTGAAACTTGTAGGTTTTTAGCTAATTGGCATACGGGGAAAGCTTCAGGTGGCTGCTTTATTAGGAGACTTCTATTGCATTTTGCGTTGTAGAAGCCAAGAGGGCTAAAACGGTAACTAATGCAAGTGTCACCAGGGTTTACAGCGTAAATTCGCAACTTGCCCACTTCTGTATTTTGTTATTTTAAGTATCCATTATAGTGTTTATATACATGTATATATTTGATCAGGAATTGTGTAAGATTGCTATTCCTGATACTATGTATAAATATATTCATTTTCAACTGTATATTCTGAGAAATTTATAGCTCACAAGTACTAAATATCTTAACAGTTAACACACAATATGATTCCTTATTTATCATTTAAAATGTATATCTATGTGAATACTTACCTAACATGGGGAAACTACATTACCATATTATAAGTTACAATAATAAACACCAGGAAAAGACTTCATTGTCATTTTAAAGTTTCAGAGCTACATGTATGAAGGTGTCAACCCACTCAAATGAATGTCACAAGTGTTACAGTTTGTATGAAATTCAAGTTTGACAACAATAATGACCTTCTAATGTTGAATCATTGTCGTTTGATCGACAAAGTCATGGCTGTTCTTAGTTCTCGTTCTAGATTACAAAAACTCAAGTATTCTTGACACAATTTGCATAAATATACTTTGATATCATTCTATGCTTTCAAGCTGATGATATCAGGTATGAAAGGTGATAAAATCAGTGATCTACAGACACAGGCTCGACTAAACTGAGAGAGATTACTGTCATTAGTGATGTTTATATGCTTATTAGTGTGAAATTTACATATAAAGAAACTGGCAACATTAATGCAGGCTTCAAGATTCACACAGCTTTCATATGTAAGCCAAGTGCCAATTTTATAGCAGCCTAGCTATAAAGATGATTGTAGATAACAGAAGCTATTATCGTTTAACAAAGTAAAGTAGTTTCTGTTGTGGAAGCACATCATAGTATGTAAACACTACAATCAGATGGTGAAAAGCACAAAGAAATGGATGAATTATACATTTATATTAAATGAATGGGACTTTCCATTATTTTCGTAATTAGAGGGGAAATTACCAAGAATATTCTGAATATTATCATTAAATGGCATGTTTGACCATTGATGGACATGAGAATGTTATCAGATATTGATCAAATCTTCACTGTTTATGGTCCCACCATTTGAAAGCCAGTGGCCGCAGACTGACCCGTCTCCCGTGTAATAACAAATTATATGATAAATGGGTCTAAACGCCCTCATGCAAATACAAATGGCAAGGGTTAAGCCCCATTAAGCCGTAAGTGATCTGTCTACACGCAAAGACACAATATAGGTTTGGGTATTGATAAGAGAATCTATTATGAACTATTTATGGACACCTTCAGTGATAAATCAACATATCCTATATGCTATCAATGCATGCTTTATCCACAGCTGTCAACATTTGGGTAAATTATGATGAGATTGTCCTACTGGGCTGAAATTGATCAGCGTTATTATATGTGATGATGACGATCAATTGGTTTGTCGATCTTATTCAACACACATTATTGTGGATCAAGTAAATTGCGTTTAAATGTGCAACATATTATTACATTACTATGAAAAAAAGAGGCCATCAATCACCCAATATGATCAAAACAACTAAACTTATTCAACCTATTCTGGGAATGTGTATTATAAACAATTTAGTACATAGAATACTGATTGGAAGACGTCAGTGGGTACAGTAGCCATACACAGTGGATGACTATTTCAGAAAAGCTAAACATCAACTCCAATGGGAATGTGCATGAACCTTGGTATTTTCATGGCATTTGTAGGAATACTTCTATTGTGCCATTGAGCCTTTAGGAAATCACCTCAATAGAAACTTTCAGCCTGAAGTTCCCCTTATAGGATTCAGGGTGCAGATGAAACAAAAAGAGACAGACAGCATTTGCCTGATTGAATGATTTACTGGACTCATCATGCTTCATTTGTGTATTTCATCTGTTAAAAGCTTTTCTTAAAAGAGTGCAATTTCTATAAAGTGTTGTTATGAATGCAGGAATCCATGAGAGTCCTGTAAAGTATGTGAGCTGCCTCAATGGATTGGAAGGACTCCAGTAAACTAACGGCATGCATGTCAGATGATGATATGGGCTTACATCTTACGGCCATATTATTACAGTTTATGTCAGTGTAAGAGAGCCCAGGAGATCAAGCCAGGCCATGCTTCTTTGTTATCACATCAAAGTGTCCAAGTTAGACTTGGCTGTATTTACGAACCTACTTAATCTCTCCTGTTGTAAAGCCAATCACTTGTTCCATGTAACCATTTTATCTCATATTTCGGTGGCTGTAATTAGTGGTCAGCCTGATTTAGAGCCAGATAATGTTCATTAAGTGCACTAAAAGCACTTAATGAAGAATAGTTACACTGCTATACTGGTGATAATAAGGGTGGTATAAATATGGACCTGTTGACTAGGTCTATTGGTGACATACCTTGTAACCTTCCTCAACATTTATTGCAATGTATGCTCTATTTATGGTCTAGTTGAAACAAATCTCTTTAATGTATTCACCCTATTAGACCTAAAAGGCTGGCAAATTAGAGGGATTCATTATGCATTTGTCTGTAAAATGAACCTATCTGTATACAGCCCTTCCAAGTCTCAAAATTAGAAAAAGTAGGAAGATATTTTCCAAAGGATTATTTCTAAATTTCAAATATGGATGCACCGGCATCATTCGAATACGCATTTTCAAATTGGTACATTCAATGTCTTGCCAGTTTGAAAACACATATCTGAATGACGATGCCCACATCTACTAAAATGTTTTGGCACATGTATTATGAATGTATATTCAAAGGGTCACAATTTTTTTTTTCAATAGATTCTTTGAGTAAAATCAATTAATAATTACCCAAGTCAGTAAGGCACACTAGTGAAAATATAAAAATCATTTTGTTTTTTCATATCTTATCAACCTACTTTCAAGCACTAATGGTTCTCCTGACCTTTATGCGTGTACTTCTCAATCATATCAAGGTTAATGTCATGATCGTACTAAATTGTCCGCCAAACGGAGCTGCATACCTTGATGTGCGAGCGCCAGTCCCTGATGTTGTTGGTGGCGTTTGTCTGCATGAAGCGTGGGAAGTCGCAGGCGCGCGCCAGACAGCACGGCCACAGCGCCAGCCACAGCAGCCAGCGCCCCAGCACCGCCCGACCACCCATACTGCACAGTGCCTGAAAAACCACATTTGTCACTTATTACCACATTGTCAGTTTACATTTACACCAGATCATTTGCATATACACAATTTCTAAGCAGCTGTCACGACAGGATGGCCAACCAAGAATGCCACCCTTTGAATATTGGTCACAGTTAGCATCATCATAAATTGCCTTGGTATATTGGTTACACCAGGTCATTGGAATACAAACAGTTTCTATGAAGCTGTTTTAGCTAAAAGCAGCTTATGTGACCTTCACTGGACAGGGCATTATGGGATAGCCAGATTAGATTTTAACAACATCAGGTACAGTACTAAAAACACATGGGTTCACACCATGTCATTGGCAAAGACACTTTTTCAGTCATGCATGGGCTTGTCTTATATTATATTATTAGGATTCGCACTTCTACTACATGTACAATCTCATGGCAGTGATTATAGTAGATCAAACGTGCTGCACACATAGAACTTTCTTGTGACATTTAGGGATATCGATTCAATTTTGAGAAATAATGTCTTTAAAAACAACTGTCATCATTAGAAATCATGTAATCAAAGCAAATTCCTTGCAGATTGTTAAACAAATATGATCATTCAACAAGTAATACACTATGTCCTTTATAAGAATTTCACATACTTAAATGCCTCCTGATATCTGAAAAAATCTACTCAAGAGTCTATTCAAACATTGCTGGAAGTCAAAATTGTTCTATGTGAATAGACACAATTTATGTTTGAATTTATTACATAGCAAGATTTTTTTTTGAATTTAAAATGTATCATACTTATCAGAAAAGTTAAACAAAATAAGAATACATCTATTTACTCTACTAAATAGGATATGGCTCTAACTTCCTCCTAAAAAAAGATGAATGCTGAGATATAGAGCTGTAAACTTTAGATAGTAGCAGAAATTATTGTGTGTTTATGTCATAAACAAGGAAATAAGACAGTTTACACCACACTAAGTGTGTATATTTATGTGTTTTGGATTATACTGCTAAATGAAACATATAGTAACTGGATGTATAGAAACTGAACATTGGTATGAAAGATTGGTAATTACAAATTTTAAAATAAAATTAAATATATATATATATATATATATATATATATATATATATATATATATATATATATATATATATATATATATATATATATATATATATATATATGGCATCTTCAAATTGGATGTTACAAAAACTTTGCCACAGTCAAGAGTATTTTGCGACCAACCACTCACAATCCTATAAGTTACACTATTAATACACTCTCATTATAAGAAATGAGCTAATCTGAACAAGGCTATAAAATGACCATTATAAAAGATGAAACTGTCTCCGGACCACTCTTCCTGAAACCCCCTTTCTATATCATCCGGTCTATTCAGGGTTGTAGAATAATGAGTCATTTGAACAATCTTGGCATCTGTTGCATTATAGTAGAACAACTATGACAAATTAGACACATGAAGGTAATTATTATCTTGAATGGCACTATTCTCCAGCTAAAATATAGTTACTTTGTAATGGCCAATGTGGTTTCCAAATTTACATAAAAGAAATTTGCTACAAAAATTGCAGACACAAGGGTTGTACCCCAGGGTTGTATCTTACTACAGTTTGGTCTTCACAAAAAGAGGCTTATCACCCTACGGTTCACGTCACATTTACATAAACAAACCTACTGTAACAGATTGACGTAAAAAATCCATATCACAACTTCCAATAATAGATAAGCATTCTAAATGCAAGCCACAGTGGGAGTTAGTATTAAGTCTTTGCAAATTGGTTGTTAATTATCTGTACAGCCTGTGTAAGTTGACACTCCATGTTTACTCTCTCATAAAGACCCAATATCTTACCTGTGCTGAAATTACACAGCTATCCTTTGTGTGGGCTGTAATGTTAAACATCCACTACACATTCTATCCTATGTCTTCATACATACTCTTTATTAGATGCTTATATCAAGTTTCTCGTCACAAGGCAGCATATATAATGAGCACACATTGAAAATCTTTTAAATCCTGAATCGACACTCCTCATGTTGAAGAGCTATGCACTTTATCAATGCACGACGCTTGAAAAGGATGCTTTTAACAAACAAGCAAACGAGAGAAGATAAACAATCAACAGACTGATATATGATACACACTTTCCGACACGGTTGCACCATTCATGACTAACCTATCTGATTATGCTTTTTTGACATATCGGTTAACCATCCAAAAAGTGATACATTCAACCACTGCTGATCGTTCAGTGTAACATTTCTGCACTTTGGCATTTAGACTAGCCAACCGTTATCCGAGCGTGTTCACATGAGTGCACTTTGCCTTGTTCCAATAACAATATCAGTTGCCCTTTTATTTTGGCTATTTCCTTATCTTTCTCCAGCCTCGTGTCAAAGCGCAGATCAAATTTCAGGCTCGCCCCTGAGCACACAATATCCTGTCACTGCTTGAAGACACAAAGGGACTCATAAACATACACCAGTAAAACATTCAAGATCCTGCTTAGTTATATACGTCTCTCGTGACAGTGTGTCACATAAACAGACTGATTTTCAACCGGTTATAATCATATTATCTCAATTGGTTTGTTCTCCAGAATTCCTTATTTGATCATAAGCGCTGCTTACATTGTCTGTTAATGTGCCGGTCACACTTATCATCGTGCTGTGAT
>CM032664.1:14619216-14652029 GCA_019095985.1 Streblospio benedicti | reverse complement strand
TTCTTTTGATAAAAAAAACCTAATGGTACAAATGTTTTGAGATGTTTGTGCAGCACTTGAGCAATGTAACAAATGATATTTTGACTCTTGATTATCATATTTCAGGCGACAGCTTTATGCACAAGATGAATGTTACCATTCAAAATCATCATAATTTATATATGCACATATCAAGATGAGTGCAAGACTAGTTTCAAAGTCATTAAATAGTATTTATGTTGTATGACCATCAACTATAAGGATTCTAGTCACTGATAACTTCTAAAATACTCACATACATATACAATTTCAAATACAATGCAATGCTTTTATGAAACTGTAAGTGTAGTATACAAATGTACATTATAGTGCAGATTGTCCCAATGATATTACAGCTTCTGTGTGATTTCTATGTTCCTAGAGAACAGCTTTCAATTGGCCTCTTCATCACATTAGTTCACAACTCGTATCCCCTCTGACTGATTGCATAGGAAAGAGTTGATTTAGCAACAGCTAGCATTCTATATGGCTCCAGTAAAGGCGCACTGATTTCAAATAGATGGTAAATCGCTGCGGGTAAAAAGAGGCCTTCATTTAAAGAATGGGATGTCAGGATTGGATTTGGAGTATCGAGGTCGTAAAGAGATTTCTAATGAAGATTTCATCTGCTGGATTCACGCTTGGCAGATGTTCTTTCATCACTTTTAGTATTTTATTTTACAGGTCTTCAAGAAACACAGAAATAACATAAAAGAAATGCTTAAAACATTTTTGTTCAAGATATACATCACATATTAGACCGTCATGATAAGGATAGACAGAAAATATGAGAGTAAAGACCAAATGAAAATACGTATACTCCGAATATCAATGAACCCTTTTCATGCATGTACTGAATCTAACAAAGCTCTTATGATTTAATCATTTTCTTTTGTGTTTACATCAATGCAAGTTCACAGAAATCCAACAAATAGATATTTCATTCATTCATTCATAATATCAAAAAAAAAAATCAAGCAGACGCATACAAATATGAAAGACCTAGCTGCCAACACGCATTATATGACCTTAATTTCGAGTCTGAACCGTGCATATAAGTACTGTCATGATAAGATGATTACATCTAATCATTGGACTCATCGTAAATGTCAGTTTACATGGGCTTTACATTGAAAGTCACTTGTTTTGCTTTTCTAGACAAGAGATTGATCAAAATGACGCAGCTTTATTCAGCATAAAGCATCACTTCAAAAGAATCCTAAATTCAGAATTTGACTTTTGTCATATCACTTTTGAAAACTGACTTTGATGTCATTATGCACAATCACTTTTACACTGACTTTAAACCCCAAACTGGAGAGTTTTTGTTATTTGTATTACTTACAACAACAAAAGTGGCAACTTAAGGAAGAGAAGATGGGCTACAAAAATAAGACGAAAAAATCATTGTATTCTATGAATCAGTACGGTGTATTAGTTTAACAATTTGTTTGAACACAAAAACTCATTTCATTCAATCTAAAAAGATAACTTCAGCTCTATATTCTATCAATCGTAACTGCATATCGCAAATAAATCAGTATACTTTCAGATGAGGACCTTCGTGGAATGCAAGTGACAAATTGTTTATTTCAGCAGCTCTGCCAACAGTGTATGTCACAAGAGACAGTATATGGCAGACACTTCTCACATCCTGCGGCAAACACGTAACACAATGAGAGATCATGATGGAAACAAACAAGTAGCACTTTCAGCACTTTTTATCAAATGCACGCCCACTTTAGAATGATTCAGAATGATATGATGTATGACCAAGTCTCATATGCACTAGATTATCAGTGCATGCAGTAGTCTTGATCAGCCAGAAGCTAGCACCTCCAGCTTATTACCCTGCCCCGTTCCACTAGTTGTAAACTTGTAATCACATCAAGACAAGGGGTTAAAACTTGTCAAATTTTCATTGTCCTGATCTTCTGGGGACCTTGTCTTGACCTTATCGTTTTCTAGTTTTGTTAGTCAGGAGCTAGGGTGGGGTGGTACCGGGTGTAAGTGGCTGGCAGTGATACATCAGAATAAATCTAGACTAGCTAGTTAAAACACTAGTCAATTCTAAGGTATATATCTATCATGCAAAGGTTACTTTCATGTATGGAATAACAAATAAAAAAAATGATACCACAGAATGTATATTGTATTATTCAAATGTGGATCATTGGTAATCAAAATCCATATGTAGAGTCTTATATCACATTTAATAGAAGTTTATGATTTTCTGCACTTTTTAAGCAATCTCTCTGCATAGCAATGCCCTAATCAAATATAAAAAACACGAATCTGCAGAATTATGGTGTTTCTTCATCCAGAAGCTTTTAGCCAACTTCCTACACACAATAAATTGGCATTATTCATATTCACCTGATGATCATAATAGCAATTAATGATGCTGGGAATGCGTCTGTGATGGAGCATTATTAAGTTCCACTTGCATAAATCTGTAAGAACTATCATTGTTAGGCCTTATTAAAGTCGATGACATGAAAAATGTGATTCTAGTTATTGTTGTTACGCTATGCACAGAGAGTATTGCTAACCAACAGAAAAATCATACACTGTGAAGTTCATACTGATTATATTATGAAGGTGATTTTAAGCCCACACAAATATAATTTCTCATTCTAAAAGCAATGTAATATGCCTAATATGAGTACAAAAGGGTATGGATCACCTTTACTTTTCATCAACCTAATGCAATTTTCATCCCACCTTTTCCACACATTACATAGGTACATGTAGGATATGTTGGCGAACATCCCTATAAAATGCAATATCAAGTCTCAAGCAGACAACATGGCTCATACAAGGTTACATACCATTATGGATGGCATCAGCAATTAAAATATCAATGTAGAAAGATGTCTGTAGGGTCTACATGTCATGTTTTTATTTCTTTTACTTCTTTGAACAAGAATTGGAAATAACCGTCTGCAACTTTCAGGTTGTTTACAAGGTTTTGTATAAAATGTTTTATATAAACCACAACCCCCTCCCTAGATGTCAACGGGATATTTCATGTACAGCACTGTGAAAGGAAATAAATAGCAATTTGCTCCACTAATCTATGAATTGTGAATTTGACTTTTCAGAGTTGGAGATGAATGTGTCAAACTGCTGTATGTATATCATAAATGGCCTTTCTTCAAGTCCATGAAAAAGTAGCAAACTTCCATCTCGAGGATCCTTCTGGTCAGGCTGATACCAACCGGGAGAGCACAGGGTTAGATGCACCGAGCTACTGATAGGAATTTTCAATTTATACAATAAAACATCTTCGAATGGCTCACTGACTTCATATTTCTCTGAAATCATCTTTCATGTTATATTCAACTCAATCATTACAAATTGATATATAGTTTTCACATCATAAATGTGCAGTACCAGCCACATAACTACAAGACATTTTAAAAGGATATTCAAAGCATGAAAATAATCCATAATGGCTTCATACATTGAATTGTTCATACTTGAACCTCAATTAAAAGAACAATAAATTCGTATCTCTAAACAAGAGCAACAAGTATACAAAAAATGTTAAAAATGTGCCATCAATCCATTATTCTCTATATTCAAATACAGGTTTTGTAAATTGCATTTGGATTCTGCTGTCCATCATGTAAGAGATGGATCAGTCTCGGAGGACAGAGATCATGATTCCATGTGTGATCTTGTCTAAATATGACCAGCCATTGTTTCAGAGCCTGACAGTAGGATATACTCAATGGAATAATGAACTAAATATTATTACTCTAAAACAACCATGAGAAAGGTCCTGGCTCTGTTAGATCGAGGTTAAATTTTACTCTTCCATTAAGCTAGGGGCACAACTGGCCTTGCGGACATTCTAGCTGCACATTTCTTTCAGGTCTGTGGTGTCTATGGTATTTCTCCCATTCAGTGGCAATTGTAAAGTTATGGGCACATGCAGCACTGGCTCTTAGTACGTTATGCGTGCATCAGTAGTTGGAATCATTTCATTGTGGTGGCCGTGAGTGCAGCCTGCGTAGAACATGTGCGATACTCACATACAACTTGCTAAAGCATCACTTTTGTACGTTCATGTACTGTCTATGTACTGAGAAAGCATTGCACCAATTCTATATCTGTACTGACATGCGGGTAAATCCTTTGTGTGTTTAGGACCTTTGGCGTAAGGTCTCCGTACTGCCTACTTACTGGCTGACAACTGGTGAATTGGCTGTCGTGGAAGTTTGACAAGTCAAACTTCTTCTGCTGCCAATATGCTGTCTGCAAAAAAGCTGTGTTTGTTGGACTGACTACTCACTGATCTTCACGATCGCCATGAGTTTTTCAGCAGTAACTGACAGTAGCCGCGCCTTGCAGCCTGATGTGCTCTGGGCATTAGTTGTAAACATAGGAATGTTTGCTTAATCTTATGTGTACCATCCTGATTTATTTCAAGCTTATTTTTCAAATCATAAGTCTTTGAGAAAAGAAACCTCATATCAAGATACAAATTTTTGTGGAAAACTATTTACATCCTGAGCCAATGAAAAATCACAAATATTAGTTTCAGCAATGTCAAACATACGATCTCACAAGGCTAAATAAGAAAAAGTGAATATTGGTTTTGTTCTTGACTTAAGTCTAACCAAACTAATTTCTCCAGTTTGAAAGCACAACTGAACCCACGGGTAGATATTGGAACACTGAATATACAGTACTGATCGTAAAGGGTGGACCCCTACACAATCTTGCAGGTACATTGTGAATAGGTAATGCTTCAATTCAGACGAATCTGAACAATTCCAGAATAATTCTGGAAAAAAAAAAATAAGATTTGACTTCCTTTATGGAAGTTTTACGGAATTTCAGCAACTATGTAACGACTTTGCGACATGTAAGTGAAAGTAGAGTAGAGAAGATAAGAAGAGACGCTTCAGATTTGTTTCCTTGCTATGTTTTTTATTCTCTATATTTTGCCAATTGATTCATTTTGAGTTCCAAAAAATAGGCCAAACCTAGGTCCTTCCTTCACCATCAGTACTGTATGTACTGGGCAAAAAATATTCCCATAGACCGACAATGCATCTATACTTATGAAATAAAACTGTAAGTCTTGAGTTGGGATATGTGCACACTTTATTACAAATCTGGTTTTAGATACTTGGAAAATACAATATTGCGGGCTAGTTTGGTGCATTTGCATGTTTGAATAACAAATGGCCATTTGATTTTTATACATTTGTTCTTCTTGATCAAATAAATGCAAACAGCACAAAAACTTTCTCCTTTTGCACCAAACACTCGGCAGTCACTCATGGTTTGCATAAATATACACTCCTCTTTTATTGCGGACATAGTTTTTCAGAAATGTACTCAAAGAAATTTAACTTTTGTTCATTCACATTATTGCAATTTGTCTAGTTTTATTGGCTCTTACATTAAAAATGACTTGAGCATTATATGACAAGATCTGCTTGTGAGAATTAGACTTATGATAATTGCATGCATCAACACAATCCCATCTCTTCTATAAAATTAATATTGAGAATTCTATAGAGCATTGCAAGGGCAGCATTTACATGTGCTATTTCTTCCTTATTTCTTTATCATGTTTTTCATTGTCTTGATATTTACATACATGTATTTATCATTTAGATGTTCCCTTGCAAATGTGTACCTCTGAGGAAACCATTTCTCTTCTACATTAGCACTACTAAGAAGTACAACTACATTATACATTATGTGCCTTCTTTGATCCAGATGCCAGTGATTCAAGACTGTATGCAAGGAAATATTCCCTTCTATGGTAAAGCAAGAAGTCCCTGACGGTTCACTTGATTTTCTGTGGTTACACCACACCACAGTCAGAGAGTGCAAATAATGAGCTGTCAATGGATCTGCTCATGATCAAAGATGAGCAACATAATGTAATCAATCTTCCTTCTTCCCCATATTAATTGAATGAAATAAATTTAGAACTACACTCTATTTGATGTGTTTATCAAATCACAATTTCAATATTGGAGCAAATAAAGCACCAAATTGCACATCATCTGAGCAAAGACTGTATTTCACTCACTCTATTTACATGAACTTTCAAATGATGCGTTTATAGCATTGAAACTTGTGGCTGGGTACGAAATCAATCCTTTCAATTACAATATACTCGTTTTTGAATTTGTTGACTTATAAAAATGTTATCATACACCACCTCATTAGCTCATATCTGGCCATGGGAACTTGAAATGTTAAAGTCAACAATCATTTAGTATTTATTTAATATCTATGTACTTTGGAGTTTTGCCAGTTGAACATTGCCAAATTTGTAGAAATATTCCCAATATCAAGTCACAATCTAATCTAACACGAACTGCAATATTTGCTCACAGATTTTTGCAGTAGTTTGTTGACACAGCATTGACTTTACTCAAGTTAATGATTTCTTAGGATAGAAATGGAATTTACATAAGGACTTTTCCTAACAGAACATCAGAAAATCAACATCTACTACTGGTCTTTCATATCACACAAAAATTTATGAAAAACTTTCATTCAACTCTAAAACTCTTTCCAAAGCCCATTGATGCAGTTGCCTGTGTTTCAATCCTTCAAGTCACACAAATCATTTCCAATACACTTGAACATTTCTAGAAATTTAATGATTAGTAATATGAAAAATGCGCAATTTCCCACTTTCTGTTTTCTTTTTACTTTCTTTGCAGACTATAAATGCACAGCATTCACATGATACAAGTCAACATAAAAACATGTTGATCGTTAACCATTCTAATGAAATTTCTTTCACACTGCAACAAATCATCCAAAAACTCCAATGTTATCATAAAAAGCAACATTCTTACTCCGCTGGCAACACAAATAGGCATAAATATTATGACCTGTCCGTGATATCACCTGATACCTATACCCTTGAAGTTACTCTAAATACCAACGCCATGTGTACCCTATATTGCACCATGGAGTGCATCATGGACCCGGCAGCACTCTCTTGTCACTGGTGTTTTTAGTCCTGCCCTTTAAGACTGTGCACATCTAACCATCGGGATGGGACTTTAAATTGTGCTTAATTAACATCGTGATTGTGATAAACTGCCCTCAGTTTTAGACTTTCGGCATTATAAAGCTTACCTATTTCCGTCCGATGACTTGTTTAAGATGTTGTGAAAGATTATCTCGTTGACAAGCACTTAATTTGCTTCCAATGACAAAATCAAATATGGATTGTCTTCATGGTTGCATAGAAATAAAGATAACAAAATATCCATTTATCAACAAGCATGTGTCCAGTTATATACAAACACTTTACACAACAGCAGCAGCAGCAGCACGATATAAAACCTATCTAATTACGTAGCACATTGCTAATTATAATACATCCATATATAATGTTACCACCCCAAGTGCTATCAACTACAACTTGTCTGCTTTTGACAGCTAGCGCCATAAAATAGGCAATTAGTCTGCACATTCTCTAAAGCACTATCAGGCCAACCAGCATTACCTATTACATATATAAATGGAACCTTTGAGAAGATAAATTATATCTCCGTCATAACAATACAGCCATTATCACATTGTATGAAGTAGGGAATGCAGTCATTTGTCCAATCACAAGAGATGCCTTCACTGAGGAAGGATAAGACAGGAGAAAGTCTTATGTATGGGATTGTTATTTCTCCTCACTTCTCCAGTTACTCTGTTCACACCTTTGTATGTTAAGTGTTTACAGTTGTAGTTAAAGAACCACTTTTCTTCGTCAAAAGGTTCTGCTTTGCCTGCGGCAACCATTAATACTAACTGACTAAACTGAAGAGACGGCCAATATGCGCATTTTAATTACTGTTTTTGCTAATGATTCTGACACATTTCACTTATAGTTTGTTTGATTGCTTGCACATGGAATTAAAAAATCAGAATAATATAGAAATTATAAAATACACTATATACATGTACAATATAGTATATACAATCATATGTGTTCTTGGTGTCTGCATATAAGAAATATCAAAGTAATTCTGCATGCAGACAGCATCAGGAAAAATCTGCATGTAAATTCCGAGGATAAATTTCCAATTTATCACAGCTACAACATCGTCCTACATGTAATAATCATGTATGTGGAATACACAATACAAAGGCTTGCCGTTTAATAACCTTCCTTTGGATTACTTGGAAACTGTTACCACAAGCGTCATGGTGTTTACCAGAGTTCTAGTTTCCCTCATATAATTCACATCAGCAGTAAAGGAGTAGCAATAAAACAGCTGCAAACTTCAAGAGCTACAACAAACGTTTTTCTTTGCAATCTTCCATGTGCATCTCCAATGATCTGAACAGACAGATCACAAAACACACATTCATCTTACACAGCGTGAATATAGCCAGTTTGAGATCTGATTTGGCTTATCGGTTTTTACATCATTGACTCCACAGTCATCTATCTCATGTATATTTGACATACATGCAGTTTGTTTGTTTTATCTGAAAACTGATATATCAAGATCGTTACTTAAAATAGGTGGTCTTATAGACAACTGACCAACAGAAAAAAACATAGAAAAGAAGTCATATAGCACAAATGTTATAACATGATTTGATAACTAATGCTTGGTTCAAGGATGCCAATAGTAGATCTAGCCCTATTATAGTTAAATTTGAATGGTCAATTACTTTCATGATACACCAATACTCTTTACCAGAACACAAAACACCTTAAGGCACATCTGCCTCCATAGTGGCCCATCCCACCTTTGAAAATGAAATCTGACACTTGATAAAAAGATGAGGCGATCTTTTCATTATGTTCGTCACGGTGACTATGTCACACTCCACGTTATTTACGACCCCTGATTACCTTCCCTCTTTGATTCCTGAAGACTGCAGCACCTTTCTAACTGTGCTGGAAACAAACATATTACAAAAGATAAGGATTCCACTCTGTCAAGGGCTGCCCATTAAGCAGATTAATAGTATGACCTGCACCAGACCCTAATGGCCTTTTTATGCATTGTTCCTTCTCCAATTACCTCACCCTATAAGGGCGTTTTCCCCAAGCGCGTTAACATTTCGCACAGATCATTCTGTTATTTCCTCCGCTGCCAGCCTCTAGCCAATAACACTCTACTAAATGCAATTTTCGCCTGGTCCGAGCCCTCGTTAGGAGCGCATTACTGGAGAACCTGGGCATATGGACACCCATGTATACCTTCCAAATGTGGATGCTTTGTAGGGTCTTTTTGCTACTCGAAGAATATTGTAAAACTAAATGTACATGTATACACATTTGGTATCTGTCTTTTGAAGTCACTTATTTGATAATATTCCCGTTTCTGTCGCTCCATTTGGTCTTGATGTAAAATGAATCCTAGTACAATTCATATCCTTCAAGTAAAATTGACAAATGTCTACTGTACATACACATTTCACATATCACGATATTTTATATTCATGTTATCAATTATAGAATGTACACCCCCAATAGTAACCATGTTTATAAAAACTGTCACAAAATGCTGGTTTCACTGTATTCACTCTACCCAGGAACTGATCAACAGAATTCATTAACATAACCCAATCATGCAAATGTGACAATGCCTGGCTAATATTAGTTTATCTCATTGTGTAATGAGCACAATCCAATAGGATAATTACATGGTCTTTGCACTTCATTATTAATGTAGAATTCTCCCCATGGACACGCATGCTCAATATGATGGGCAAATGTTTATGTATTTGATTGATTAGGGTCATTTCTTGAACACCAGCAATTTGAGCAGGCATGTGGTCAAATAATGATAATACTGTCTAACTGTGAACTGACAATTCAGACAGACTAATGAAATCATGAAGGATCATTTGAAAAGATTCCAAATAATGCCATATCATTTTCTATCAGAATTATGATGGTCGTTTCTCATGTTCTATTCCTTGAAATATAACAAAATCATGAGCAATAAAATGCAAATGCATATTTGTAGTCAGTCATGCATATTAACTCAATACAAGCCACATCACAATATATTCACTGCATTGTGCATTCTAGGACAGATTGTTATTCATAAACTTTGAAACGGGCACTGTAAAAATGTTATAATGATGTAACTGCAAAGAGCAAAGGGATGCCATGAATAATGTATGACAAGTAAACGTAATCTTGTAATGGGACCATACTCTTTTCATTGTGGTTTATGTGCTTGAATAAAACCTTAACTCTCACACTTATGGGAATGAGGCTACATTATTCAGTGTGCACAACTATTTCTCACACTTAATTTTTTCGTGTAATTGTATCATGACCTGACCGGTGTCACACGAGCTGACCTTTGTATCGCTTCATATACACACATTATTCTATCACTTAACATAATCCAAAATAGAGATCATCAGATGACCACGCCATATTGATTGTATTCTATAATATTGGCAAGCTGTCATCAGAGAAGGTTGTGACATTTTTATCCATGGACCATTTAGAGTAGTATCCCAGGGACATGATGTCACCATAAACACATATTCTGCCTTGCATATTGTCAGGGGCAAACTATTGCATCATGTCTTGAGCCCCCATACAAACATGTTTGTTTATTGTATACAATTACACAGATGCATTTGCACTAAGAGAAGGTCATATCACCAAGACACTACACAGTATAACCTTGTTAGCTTGACCTTGGATATCAAGAATTTCAGCTAATTTCAAATTTTTCTGTGCATTGATTTCAATTCTCTAGATATGTTCTAACTGGATGATACAAATGTCTTGTGTCTCTTGGACATATTTTCCCCAGTTTGTGATAAATCGTATTTACACTAGCACCAACACTTCATTATTATATTTTTGCTAGTACTGACTTTCTCTTCAACAGTGTTGAAATATCTGTTAGCTTACAAACAGTCACTATGTTCTCACCTTGTTACCAATAGTATTGCATTTACCACAATAAATTTGAATTTGTACTCTGAATTGTGATTGTATAGTGATGAATCGTTGAAGGCAAATGTCTGATGCCTTAAGGATACCAATGTGCCAATGTTCTGAGCTAATTTATTAACAAAAGATCTCCTTTTTCATAATTAATATGTAGTGGCATGCACATTGCAGTGTCTTCAGGCTGGAGGGCCCCAACCCATAATTACATTGATACACATGCAAAGTCATTTGTACATGCTTAACATTTAGTAATTATTTCTTTACAACTAAGTCATTATATCAATAACACATACATGTTCATTGTACTATGCAACAAAGCTTCATTTTACTGTCCTTATATTTCAACGCCACGGATTTTGGTGAATTTTGGGTAAAACTATACCCCTGTAGACTTCACCATTTGTACATTCACCCAGGTCAAAGCATAGGTGTCAATATTCATGTGGGTACTTTTATATGCACAAAAATTAACGCTGCACAATACATTTACAATAAAGCAAAAGCATTTCTCAATATATGAGGCAAAAATGTAAAAGTCTGTTTCAATGTACTGAATGCTTATATATGGCAATTTTACCTAATAATAAGTAGCTTACATTTTAACATTATCAGGAATTCCTGACATTATGTATAGGAAATATGAGGCCCTCCAGTCAGCTGTGCAGCTTCTGGGCAATAACCTTAAGTGAATCTACTATATATTATTCATTATCGCCTACATTCAAACAAATGTAATGTTTACTCAAATAGGGCAAACATCAAAGTAATTCTAGAAACAATATCTAAATAATTTGAAAAAGTTTAGTTTAGAGAGGAAAGTTCTTATGTTCTTGGATGCATATTTCATATTGAAGATAAACTTCTATGAAAACAGATGTTAAGTAAGAGATATATTACACTATTACCAGATCCAATGGCCCATGTAATATCTTACACTGAACATTCTCCACCACTCATGTCATAAAAGCGATCATTTCACGCACAAAATGAATCAACTCCATGTGAAGCGCCGTGAGTAAGTGGTCTCATCATTACAATATGGGGGTGTCTATTGTATGGTCTGCCAACTTTATAATAGATTTTAATATGTTATTCTAGTTTGTTTGTCATTGATAGGGATATGCAAAAAGTACTTTTGTTACCTTATAATATTAAAAAACTTGTAAATTTAATAATTTTGTTTAATTTTGGTGATTTTGCCCAATGACTTTGCGAACTTGTGAGATGAATGCAATACCTATTTTAAACTTTAATATAAAGTATTTAGTCAGGGTCTTCATAGGCAACATTTTCAAAATGCACTTGAACTGTAAACAATATTTATGGTAAATAAAAGGTTGCTCAAAACAAAATTTCCAAAGATCATAAACAACCGATTTCCTCCTAGACATGAAAAACTGCTCAGCCCAAGATGTGTCAGGAGACTGACATTATACATTCATGTTATTGGCAAAATATCATGACGTGACAGACCCTATGAAAGTATTCATCAATTGTAATAATGCCATTTCCGTCTCATCTATATGATAACGGAGAAGCTGGAGGTCAATGTATTTGTTTGTGACCGAAAATATTGATACATTTTTACTTTGAAAGTCCAGTTAGAATCAAAGGATGTACCGGTCGGGTAGTATTTAAAATAACTTCATTACATTCAGAAATAATAAGCCATAGCGCAAAGATGGAAGAAAAAAATAATACTGAAAATGTTAGTGGCCTACACCTCAAATGTTTTACTCAGACTGTAAGCCATATAGAATCATGGAGCAACATATTTTACAAAACTGCAATGTTTTACAAGTCACAGTTTAAAATTTCACCACTGACATTTTAAAGCTATTAGAATCCTCTACAAAAGAAACAATCATAAATATATAGCAATGAACAAAAAGACTTATGTGGAAATTTCATTGACTGATAGCCACATTGTAAAACATAATGGTTTTGAGTAAAATATGACTTTGGAAGTTTCACCCTCAAGCTCACATGTCCATTATGATTGGTTGTCAGACAGCTTCTAAAAGCTCACGAAAAATGAGCCAAAACTCGACATTCATCATCCCTGGTGGGGATATATACATGAACCAGGTTATACGTGCATTGCTACTTTCAGTTTCTTCAATATGCCATTGGGCAAAATGATCTTTCTGTTCATTATGTTCTCCATTCTTTACTTGAAGATTCATTCTATATGCATGTATATGTATGCATTCTGTATTAGCTGATATTACTTCTCTTGAATAAATTTAACCATCACTTCTCTTGAACAAATTTAACTATCATCACATACATAAGCAAAAAGAGAAATCATCGCATATAAATCCTATTAAAATCATGTCCACCCAAAATCAAAATACCAACTGCGTTATACCACACATAAATTCTTTCAGTAGGAGCAAATAACATAGATAGCGAATAAAAAATACCTCTCCACAACTAATGGATTACCACTCAAATCAGGGACCCAGCAAACATTGGTCCCTCGCCCCCCATCGCGTGACTTGCACTGAGGTAGAGGATGTGTGAACAGCAGCCCCGGCGGCCGATACCCTGTGATAACACACCTGGAAAAACGGGCGGCTCTCAAGGAGAGTCAACATTTGCCTGGCTTACACTAGCGACTGTTTGTGAGCAATAACACTGATCCCGACAAACACCTCATCTCCCCACATGGCGTCCTCATTATCATGGAAAGCTGCTCACTTTTTTGCATCACATGTTTTATGCATTGCCAGTTTATTTGCTAACTTTTGATGGGAAGTCAACAGCTCAAGCATTGAGGTAAAGTAAAGGGTTGGTACTGTTTGGTTGAAAGCTGCATTTGCTTATCTACTTCTTATGATGGAAACATAATGTTGTAAGGAGTTTTTTTATATAGACGAATTAATGCAGTGCAATAGATCTCTATGTCTGTAGATCATAATAGGCATGCAAGACTATCTTCATACAAATTTTCCACATATTTTTTCAGTGCAAAATATATGCGAAGCAGCTGATATATTTTTTTTTTATCTCAAGTGCCTTATTTCCTCTTTGTGCATTTCATTGTTGCAGGCTCATTGAGATTTGTTAAACATTGCCAAATATCCAAGGTGAAGTAGGCATCAAACTGTTCCAGACTCTGTGCCATGCTGTCAATACAAGCCCATGGAAACTGTTCAAAGCCGATTTGCAATACAACTATTTACACAGGTGCTCACAGACACGCAGACACCAAGAAACCACCAGTTCCACACTTTCGAGCCATGTATTATATTTCTCTCTAAACTAAAATGCAACAGTTATATGTTGCTTAAGATTATGATTAAAAAAGAAATAATGGGCATGCTAAATAGTATATATAGCTTACTAATCTCTACTGATAACAGTGAAGGGACATGGTCAGCTACTTATTTCTAGACGATTATAAAATGCATGTTTATATTTTCAGTGAGCAGTTTATCAACAGATGACCTTCAGCAAATGCTACAAAGTGCTTCGCCCATCTTATGAAATCAGAGGTATTTCCGGACATTACTTAATACTGTGTCTTATGCTGAGTGAAAAATAACAGAAAAAAGAGGCCTGACTAAAGGAAACCTGAATTGAGTCTAAAAATAATCTTAAAATATGGATCTACCCAAATATGCTATAGAAAACAATCTACGTGCTTATAATAAAAATGTGATACTCAGGAAGCATATGACTGTGAAGGATGTAAACCTTATGAAGATACAATTCCCTCCATTCCTAAAATATCTTGCTTAAAAAAAAAGGTGTCCTTCACTTGAATTTGCAAGATCATAAAGTTCAAAACCGTCGTTTTGGATTCACATACATCTTTCTAAATGTCCCAGAAGCAATAATAATAGAGTACAGGGCTTCAGTGTCCTTTTGTGATATATTTTCAGAAAATTCTTATTTTGCTACAGTAAAAGCTTTAAAAATACCCATATCCTTCCAGAAACTTTTTCAAATTAATAAGAAAAATAAAATAAAAAAACACCAACATCCTACCAGCCTCTGCCGATGACGTCACACCACGATCACGTGACGATTAGGCAGTTAATTGGCAGACTGTAGAAGGACCGGGAAGCCGGAAAGGCTATCAATATGTGAGCTTATAAAAACTAGCACAAAAGGATAGTTGTAGACTGCATATATAATGTAAAAACCTTGTGCAAATGAGTATTCAATATAAAATAAAAAAAGTAAAACTTTACCAATGGCCTTGAGCATTCTTGAGAATGCTAAATCCAATCTCATTTGGGCTAGTTGGAGTCTTTGAAATAGTATGGAAATTTCAAAAGTATGATTCTTTGATAAAATCCAAAGGCAATATGCAAAGCCATAAAATAGGAATTTTAACTTTGAAGTTATGCATCTCTATGATCCCAACCATAAGCTATCTCTAGATGGAAAGATTCCACAATATTTGGAAGCATTTTGCCCATATCACATACATCCAAGTTTCACATTAGTCCATTGTTTCATCTCATCCTACTGTCATCCTGTGTCACGGATTTACATTGTGTATGCAGTAAATACATTCCCAGGCCGGATTGCATCTTCCTGATTCATCTGTATTATCTGCAAAGATGACAGCTCAAAGGATCCTCCCTTCTGCTTTATTACAGATGATATCATCAGTTTGTGCACTTTGTCATACACCGGTACTGATCAAATGTCAACCACATTCTACAACTAGTGTTTTTGTCTTAGCGGCCCCAACTGATTATTGTTTATCAATTGCAATGTCAAGATTCAATGGCAGCAATTTTCATCCTAAAGAATGATTATTGTGAAACTTTCCCAAACATCTACAGATCTGATGAAATCCCTGACACAAAATAGTAGAATCAGGATAAGTTGAGACTTCAAACTTTTGTCTTTGTGCTTGCTTATCAATAGATGCCTGAATTCCTAAAACATTAGGATGTTAGAAATGAAAGTTGTAATATATATATATATATTCTAACATGGATGTAACTAACATGGATGCCTGCCTACTTCATTGGATTGCGAAAAACAGTTAAAAATCATTTATAAGAATACCAACATCAAAACATATTTCATTGAATGAATTTGACTTTCCATTTTTCACATCAAACTACATGCAAAGTCCCATTCAAATAAATCACTGCTGACAAAGCACCTGTCCTTATGAAATATACTATCCACTGAGATAGAATGCATTGGATGACCTATCCAACAGCTATGATATACTGCCTTTTTTGAAGACTGTAAACGACTTTCCCTGTGAACATTAAAATAACATACCTTCTTTTGTTCAAATAATAATAAAATATACATTTGACATTAACACTATATAATCTGTTTCATGTTTAATATCCAATATCTAGAGAAATCATTCATCACACAAAGCAATTTTGAAAAAGCTTATTATTTGAAGAAAATTTCAAACTATGAGAACATGATAGAAAGTTCAGAGAATGAAGATATTGCATATAAAATGAGCTAATTATCAATGTTCTATTTCATGAAAAACCTTTTCTCCCAAGGATTATCAGATAACAATTACAGCATTCAAAACATTGCATGCTGGATGTATCAGATAATAAGAGGCTCTCAACCAATCAGAATCATGTATTTGGCTAAGAGTATTCCCTGTGCTATCAACTTTGAAATTTGCCAATTAAAATGTAAACAAAATCTGAGATTTGCAAATGTATAATCTAACACATTGTTTTCACAATAAACAAGTCAAATGTATTTATTGCATCTCTGCCAATACAAATGCATTGCACAGTTTTATAGTAGGGTGGATATTTATTGACGTCAGCAGATGCATTGAGATGAGCATTCCTCCGTCTAACCATCTCAGTTACAAAAAATAAACTACTTTTATCTTGTCTTCAATAAACACAGCTTTGAAGTTCAATAACTGTTTAGGCATGTTTTTCCCCTATAAGAACATTCCCAGTTACATATACTGGGACCCTTGAGTGCCTAGACACAATCATTAGATTAATTTGTAAATAATGCAAATTTACTGCAAAAAATACCGAAAGAAATAGAATCAGTGCCATGTATCCTATTTTATCATACCAATAACCATACTCATTATATATAGTTTGAGCCTTTCATTAAATTCACAAGTTATTGACAGCCTGCTTTAGAAGCAGTTTAGGAGATTCTGTAAATGACTGATGATCAGTTACTTGCATTCAACAATTCACCAGATTGGATAACCAAAAATGTAATATATCGAGATACAGAACGATATAGTTTATTTCAGAATTTTACTACAAAATGTTGTTATCAATAAAGCATTATAAGAAGTCTATTATTTTAGCTAATCAAATTCCAGCAAAGAGATTGTATAAGGGAACAATGCTCTACAGACAATTTTTGTGTGTATTTTGAGGCAAACCAGTGCATGTACCAAATGACCTTAACTTCTCACCTAATTAGCTTTGCTGCCAATTTATCTTAAGTCTGTTGAAATGAGTACCTCAACATACTGCAAATAAATGAGACTTTTTAATTAAGTACATCAACATACGTAATTAGGTACTGAAACGTGGACAGATAAAGCCATCAGTAGCAGTCTGTGAGAGGAGGAAGATGCTTTTGATAAAGTAGATAGTGTTAAAAGACTTCTAACACTCCAACAGGAATGTATTAATGGCTTATTTCCACAAAGCAAACTGGAAAAGTATGTCAACAACAAATGTCACACATTCTTTATACGCCAAACGGAATGTACGTCTTGATCTTTCGCTGGTTTAATCTGAGTCTTGATAATACAAGACAGCATACAATACAATAGCAACATCACAATTTCATTACTGCACGAATGGGATTGATTGAGCACAAAATTTTTGGTGCTGCACCTCAATAGTCAATGTGTTCCACGAAAGGTTTTAGTCATGGCTGTGTATGATTCACACTATATTATGATTTTTTTTTCAAACAAATAAGCATTCAAATCAATAAAACAAATAGGGTAAATTGTAGATCATTTGAAAATGAATATTATCATATCAATTTCTCAGACAGCTTTGATATCATTTTCAACATTACAGATAATTACAAATAATGATGTATTTTTGTAGGAGATAAGCTTAACAGTAATTTTTACTATCTTCATACCAGATATTGGAGATAGCTGCCATGATTGTGTAATCCATCTGTTGCAAATTATAGATGAATTCACATCCTCAAATGACTCATTATTTTGAGGTAGATTCTTTGCTGTCAAATACGCCCATGTTTAGCAAAGGTCACTCCAACAATTGTGTGAGGATAAAAAACCTTGCTCTTCTCAATTACCAAACCCAGAAATATAAACCAGACTATCTTTTTCTAAAGGGCGTGAACCAAGATAGATTTTAACAATAACAATGATGCGTTGTAATGCCGTAGCCTGGTTTGTTTTATTCCGTCTGTCTACACTGAAAATGTGACACCCAAAAACTGCAACACACCACCTGTCTATAACGTTAGTCTTGTCCAATAGGCATTATCAATTCTTTTAATGATTTAAAACAATCAAATTCGATATTCACAATAACAGGTTTGATTATCTAAAGTAAAAATTGATATGAAGAATCAGAATAGTTAATGAATGAATCTATATGTGTGTCTACAGAAAAAGAATGAGACATCAACAGCATAAAAACTGTAGCAAGGCTAACTAAATCAAGAGAACACAATGATGATACACTGGGCATATCCTGCTAGCAAATGCATCCTCCCTCCAAAAAGATGCAATTTTTTATGCTTCAGGTTTGCTTTGCTTGGGATACCACACAGCATTGTTGATCTTTGAAGTTTGGCAGGTTAATGCCACTATCAATATTTCAAGACGGCATGAGAGATGCGCTAGCAGCAGGTAAATGGGACAGGACGGAGTCAACAAAACTCATAACGCGGATACCTAATGTTATGTACGACTTGCTTATTGCCATCTATTGTACAGCTTTCACATCTTCAGTTGTACATTGTGAATTTAATGGTACAACAAAACGTAGATATAATGGATACCATATCCTTTCCTTTCAGAAGATAGTCCAATTACCTCAAGAGAGTTTGAACCCATCACATAGTACTGAAAATTCTTTTGATTTAATTGCTTGTAACAAATTCAACAATTCTTATTTGTTATAAATGCTATGATAGTGTGTACACATTTATGTACTCCTTTAACAAACATGTTATAGTATCTTCTCCCTTTTGTGCATAATGCACTCTTCAAGAACTACTTAGCATTCATGATGTTGCTGGAATTGGAAAGATTCTCTGAGGGTTGAGGCATAAAGATCAAACATCCATCATGAAGGTCAGTTCCGCTTAATGTGGACCATCAAATCGGATCATCCCTAATTTAAATCCACTTCATGACTAACGACATTTGGGACACATTACATGTTAGACAATGGCAAGTTCTCTCATAGGGGACAGTTTATACAATCATAATTATGTATTAAAATCATAATTAATTGGAATTGACTAATTGATTAAGTTATATCATATTTTTTATTTGAACATAGTAATTAAAACTGTAACATAATTTTCATTACAAAGTTTACAATGACATCCAACAATCTAAATTATTCTAGTTAGTATTGATATTTCCAAACATTTGCCAAATTTCAATGTGTTTGAACCATGTTTCATTTTGATAGGTGAAGATGTGAACATGCACAGAGCCCTGAGTGTCGTCATGCTGTGATGTAGTTTGTGTCACCTGTCATGAGATGACACATAAACTAGACTTATATCCCTGCGGTAAGCACATAATGCTTTTTGACATGTTTCATGGATGCCCATTTAATGTTCCACTTTACTTTGACTTACGTTGGCAAAACAAACATGAACATTTATCCAATTTTATAAGTATTTTGAAAGGATGTTACATTATTCAAACACCATTGTACACTATTAATATAGACTTGACAAATACAAATTGAGATCAAAAGTGGCAAACATCTTTTTTTATCAATCTAACTGAACCATATGACTTATCGCATTTCAGAAAGTTTTATATATGCTTTATACTTCTATTTCAATAATTGTGTATACAAAAACCTGTATAGACAGGAGACAAAGAATGCAACGCATAGTATGCTCTTTAACCCTGTCGTGTCTCGGACATTGTTTAATCTTCAACCAACATCCTGTTATGAGTGAGACCAAATGGCAGGTGACATTTGGCTGCTGTTTCATCCATCCTTCCAGCTTCCCTCAAGTCATTTCCCTCAGACGATTACTTTAATAGCAATATACAGCAGCTATAGATTGAAAATAAATGAATGATGTACATAGGGACGAGCAAACCGCCCATAATCATTAGGCCAGATTGCTTCATAATCTTCCAAATCACACAGCTTCAATTAATGGACATTTACCGAATATGGAGGCCACACACCGGCTCCCAGCTACAAATTGATGTCAATTTTGATGGGAACGTTCGAACGTATGAAATGGGTGTAATTAGTCTGATGTGCTTGTAAAAAAACTTCTAGACTGTCAACAATTAGACACAATATGGAGGAATTTATCTTGATTTTCACTTCAAGCTGTATAATGTTTCTTGTCAACATCATCAGGAAACGGGAGCTATCAAGTTAAATTTGAATAGCCAAATTCATAAAGATAAGTAGGTAAGATGTATTCGAAATAAAACAAATTTTGAACTATCAGAAGTTGCGATACTAGCTAGGCGACATCATCTGTCAACAGAGATATCTTTTACACTGCACCTATATTATATTCAGTGTTACAATATCTCTTATTTTCAATAATTTGTTAATTGAATAATAGTACAAAATAAAATGAGGAAGACTAAAAAGATCACATTGTAATTGCTGGAAATCGAAGCACAAGTAGAAATAGCATTGCTACGATCCGCACATCTGTATGATAATGACTAAATAATGATTGATTTGCTATTACTGCCAATGTATTGGATGATTAATTAGTACCCAATTAATTGCTTTATAAGAAATATGTGATTAGAATTTGATGCAGCATTTATTATAGCAATTTTGCTCAATTTATTTGCTACAGTAATAGTGTGATTGTTTCTCATAAGTTCACATCATAGATGCAATATTGGTTATTTTCATCAATGGATGTATTCCATAAATGGAAATAACTTATAATTCAGATCATATTTTGCACAACGTTCTACTTCTATTTCTCTATATTCTATTTGATTGACTCATTCAAGACAGGTCATCTTTCAATTTTGTAAAAAAAATCAAAAGCTGATACATCATACTAGAAAAAACTCGAAATACCAGTCAAAACATTGTGATTCCTCACAAAGACAAATTGTCATGAGGAGTGACAAGGGTGGAGTAATTTAACATTTGGTTTCATCATAATGACTGACACACACCAAGTCTCACTGATATACTCAGTACGTTTCCCCAAAAAGTCAGGTTCAATGTCGGTTTTTCACAGCTCATATTGCCAGCCAAGCATGCCAATTAGTGGTTGTATCTGGCTTTTGAAATAAGATATGCTGGGCAGATGGTAACCAATTTCAGTGGAAACATTGGCACTGCGAGTTCAGAGCACTTGTTCTCTTGCCACTAGAGTGTCAATCCTTGATGTAGCCTTCAAGATTGGTTAATCGTCAAGTGGAACTTATCATTAAACTGTTTAAAAGTACACAGATGTGTATGTTCTGCAGTATACCTTTATATACTTTGTAGCATATTCATATAATATATTTCAAATGCTGTTTCACAACTTTCTATACGCTAGTACCTTTCTATATATTCAATCAGCATGGACCAGGTTAAGACACTGAATTCAACACAAGTCAGCAGAATAATGACATCAGCATCAAACACATTGACTCAGAGATAAAGTTAATCAGTTTGTGCGCAAATTTTTAAAAATACAATGTCAAACTGCTGATGACAGTTAGTTGAGAAAATCTTATGAGCACTTAATAGAACACTTAACTTCTCTTGACAAATACTTACACTCAGTGTATTGTGTAGGAGTATCCTTTAAGATATCCCCACATCTAATAACATGAATGCAAACGAAGCTGCAAAATGAACTGTGCCAAGAATTTATACTCTGACAATGTACGATTTTCCCCAGGAAATATATCCAATGAAGATGACAGTTCAAGATGCATGCACAAATATTAACTCCACGAGTATCCAGCTATGAAGAATAACACCCACGAAGATATTCCTCTGCAAAAATTAACATCACTTTAACGTGCAGTAATACTGTAACATTTTTACCAGTATTGCATTTAAATATGCTGTTAGACTGAAACTTTCCAGCAGACTGCGCCCAACAGTGCTCATCCCTAGTCACACATGTCTGAAAGTTATTATCCAATCAGTTATCGCCTGTGCACCGCATGCCACACGACTTTCAAACAAAACGCCTGATGATCAATTCAAGTTAGTCCATCCGCTTGACAGCCGTTTTTACACTTTGTGATTTATGCGAATTCCTTGAACGAGAACCACAGATTAGCACGCACTAAATCCTGCTCGTCGTGCTATTACGACCAGCAAAGTGACCCTCGTCCGGCGGCGACAAGGAGCCTTTATTCAACAGTCTACAAGCATTACGGCCACGGATGAGCAGAAGAGGTGTAAACGCTCCATAATTTCGGCTCACGGGCGGCCCGCTCTCAGATACGGCAATCACACTGGGATTGGGACGGATTACGTTGTCTCATCTTGTGCTTTTGCTCGAGGGAAAGATCAGTGCAACTCGGCGTGAATTCTCAAACAATCCTCTCCACTGAAATCACAGAAATGGCACACAAATACCAGGTGGTTTGTTATTGTGTTAGTTTTTAGCCTACCTTCTTTGTCGCTCTAAAATCGTCTGCCTATCTGAAGAAAGAACGCTACTTTTTATGTCAACTTTGATTTTGATGCAAGTTTTCACGGTCCAGTAAATAAATGTGCGTGTTGCAAACGGCGCCAGACGAGTCTAGAGGAAGCAGGACTCTGATGTTTGGCCACCTGTTGACTTTATCTCCGCGCAATCATTATCGTTAATCCCTTTCATGTGATGGAGACGAGCCTCTGGGAGAAGCAACGTCACAAATGACCTCAAATATTTACATTGCATTTTGTCCGACAAATAAATCAACAGCAGAGCATTCAATTTGTGCATGATGAAACACTGACCGAGCATAATTATGTCCATTTAAACTGACTCAACGGTACTTTTTCATTTGAAAATGGGCAAATTACTCCCTTGATACTATTTTCGCAGTTTTTCAAGGCCTAAGTTCACGAGTTTATCATGTCGTCTGTCTGCTCCAGTGACAGATAATCTGCCATGTTGTGACTGCGCACGCCAGATTCACCGGATTTTTCCCATCTGTCTGCACAAGAGGAGTCTTCTCATCACATAAGTATCCAATAGTAGGCCTACAACCGCTGAAGTATTGTACTACAAGACCAATAAAATACACTTGTTTTTGTGTCAATAATAGCTGTCACTTGTGCTTAGTTTTTAGCATGTCAGCTGAAGAGACGTCGATCGTGGATAATGTTCTGACTTCTGTCCTATGGACATGGTATTAAAAATGGGTCTTTCTTTTCTTTCTTTTTTCTTTTCTTTTTTGTGCCAAATATTTTTAGAAGAGCACGAACCAAATATTAGTATTAGGGGGGAGGGGGGGTTGTAGCGCCTAATAATCACAGGCGGGAACAAACTGTACATGAAATAATTGTAGCTTTAAAATCCTTGAACTACATGATTTTATTACAGATAATTTCGAAGAATTGTATTGTGAAAACTTAGTTCTGCCACCCAAGAACCTGACCTCTGAAACGAATGAACACGTTCTGAATTGTACAGGATAGATTTCAGTCACTTTTCTGTCAATGTTTACTACCATAATTTTGAACGTTCTTTCACGCCTGCTCTACTATTTACATGTTTATTTTGCAACATGTATTTGCATGCTACAAAAATGTGATCAGTATTCTATGTTTGATGTCAGTGATACGAACACAATTGAATGCAATTTTGCGGATGATTAACTAGACGTCATAAAGTAACTTTAGATGGTATTTTCATTCAGTGCGGCGAAACACATGATTATGACATTTGTACCTTTAGGAAGAAACACAAAACGCCGCAAACCGAGCTGAATATGACAAATAAACCACAAAATGGTGCTACCGTCTGGCATTGAAAAAAAATCTTATTGTTTAGTCTTATGTCTAGACGATGGTACAAAAACCAAACGATATTGTGATAGCACAACCAATGATGCACACCTAGCTCATAACCAAATTGCAATTGAGCAAATGGATAGATCTAGTTGTTACAAATAATTTTTATCTTGAATTTACTTCACAATAGCCTTTGAAATTACTCTACTTCATGAAAATTTATATGCACCCAATTATAACAGTAGAGTATAACAAGTATAACATTTCCCAAGGACGCAAAAAGATATACGATGTGTTAAAAAAAACCTCCAAGTTCACCCGAAAGTACTTGGTTTCTTGTGCAATTCCACCAAAAGAAAGAACAAATATGTCTCTTTCAGAGTAATTGCCAATATTTATGGCACGTACTCTTAGCCTGAAGGTAGCAAACGTAATAAAAGAAACTACACCGTGAGCTAACATAATGATTACTCTTTCATTAAACACGGTTGAAAAGAGGCCCAGACATCACGCTATTCGATTAAGTCGCCTCTATTGACGTGATAATTACCAGAGAACAGTGCCAGGGGATTGATTACTTTGTCCGGCATCCTGCCGTGATGTTAGTTCACAGTGGTGTTATATCGTGCTTGTGTCGCCACGGGAGGCTGATGAAAGTTGCGACGAAATGCTGCATTCCTACCACTTGTTAATGTAACCTCTTGAAAAGTGTCGTATGGGTGGCAAATAGTTTTTTCTCTCTCACACAATGGGTTGGTAAATGAGGTAGCCTGTAGATGGATAGGCTTATTGGGTAAGAAGGTCAGGGGTCCGTGGAGGCTGTAACTCTCAGATAACAGTTTCTAGAACACACTTATTGTTTGGAATAAAGTGAAACAATCATATATAATAATAACTATATACAATTTTTCATTTTTATTCGCGAAAATCATGATACAATGGAGGTGACTATAGAATATAATTAGACTGGTAGAAACCCCTCACCGACCGTGATGCTACCTATCCATTATATTCACACTTGCACATGTATACACAAGTGCAATAATAAAACTCCATTGCCGCACTCACCCCATACATATCTAGCTGAAATGTTATGCCATGATAGAAGACCCGTTTGATCAAAAAAGGAAACGGCGTCTGGCACTAGACTTGTATCTGCCACGTGGCCGCGTCCTCATTACCCGTGATCCTTGTTAGCATACGCGCCAATCCCCGCGGATCTGAGCGAGGCAGCGCGGAGTCCGCGGAACATATCACTTCTTAATTACACGTGACTTGAATGACACAAGCCCCGCAAATTAGTCCCAAGCAGCCTGACAAGTAATCACGCAACTGATGGAGTCTAGATTCAGTGAAACTGATCACAGTACAACAGAGTATAGTTTAGCCAAGTAATTATGGACATATATTTTACTTATTTACGGTCAGCCTCTGATTAATACTACATGTTCGATGGACATAGACAGTGTAACAGATGACATTATACGAACTAACATACCCATTAGACATGAAATTACGTTTAGTTGTGAAGCAATTAAGCGTGTACGGTAAAAACAACTTATCTCGAGGTCCAAACGACATCCTCCAAAGATCTAAGCCAGGGATGTGTATTGAATTCTAGTACATGTAATTTCTGTCAGAGTGTAAGGTGATATTCACATTATGATGATGAAGGCAACTATAAAGCACTTCATCTTTAAAAGACACAAAAAATCAAGTATATATATATATATGAGAGTTGGAGATATATAATGCCATACTGAGTAGGCTGCATGTATATCTATATGAAATATATCCACTACAGTTCAGTAGAGCACAATCTGGATCCGTCCAGTGCTATGAAAGTGTGGCAAAAGTACATATTTGAGGCAGTACGTTGACAGTAGAGGGAGTTTGACGTGTTATACTTTCTCCTGGTCAATTAAACAGTTGCCTGGCCGTAGGTAAGCCATGGGCAGTACAGAGCCAGTACGGAACCAGTACACCAAGCCTTACATTATTACATGCTGTGGTCACGCAGACGTGTAAAAAATGTATTGTCAAAATGGTCGTGCCCGAGGCTTTAGTGAGATGTGTCGACTTGCATTCATCTCACAGTCTCATAATATTACCCAAACTGGTCAAAACTGTCCTGTGACAGCCCATTTCGCATACACATATTTAGAGCTGCTTGTTGACAATTTTGGCGAAGCCTCTAACACTAAAGTGGGATCGAACCCACAAACAAATGAGCAGGATTCTGGGGCTCGCACTTTTGAGACCACGGCTGACCATGACTGATGTGGCATTTCTCGGGAACGGTTTAACGAACCGCCAGGGTTTGACATATGAGAGCAGGGCGGTGTGGAAATGAGTCCTTCATTTCAAAACTCAATCGACTGTGGCATTTTAATGACTGCGTGCGTAGTAAGTGGCAAGTGATTAATTACTAAATGTGCATGGTATAACTAAAAGGTGGTCTGAATAAAGGGGGACATGGCAATGCAAATGCGTGAATGTCATGACATAAAGACATCCTTTTATCATTTTTTTATGTGTGGGGATGGAGGATGATGTGGTTGAGACGGTTACACCCCACGGGATCCCCCGGTTATGTCGATCACCCCTTTAGCACGGGAAATATTAATAACTGCTATTATGGAATGTTCAGCATCAACAGCTACACACATAAAAACGAAAAAAAATGTGGGCCAGAGTTAAAACCTGGAAAAAATGCTATCATAGGTATTTCTTAAAAATGAAAAGAATTAGAACTTTCGTGGGTACGAATATGCGTTGAGTAGGTGTAAAGTGTATGGATGCTCAATTTGCATATTAAAACGAATTGGCTTGTGCATTAGTTACTTTATATTTAAAAAAAAACTACCTTTCGATGAGTCAGTACACGCATGCCGGCGGTGAAACTCTATCACATCATCACATCCATATCACATCGCAAGCCTTCCTCCAGATGGCACTGAATAGAAGTATCTTGATCTTCTTCCCAGAGAAATACAGTGCAACTCGGTTAAATAGAAAACTGAAAAGTAATTGCTGAACACGTAGTGATCGCTCTTCATATTGTACAATAGCTCTTTTCATGCATTCCCTGCAGAGATTTATATATTTAGAATTTCCACAACTTCCGCTATAAATAGATTAGTCTTTTTCCTTTGACATAATCGAGTTGGCCAGCACTTCACCTTTACTTCCTCAGACCTACTGTCGGTGCGTACCCTGCCATGCCAAACACACGCCCACTTCCTGTCTGAAAACACGCCCCTCGGAGACGCTCCCTCTTAATCACCACTGATTTGAATAAATAGCAATTCATTTATCTCCGTGGCAGCTTGTTACAAATACCATATATTAGCAGCGCTGAGGGGCTGGCCTAACTAATAAACACGTCCCTACAAGAACATTTACATCCACTGATTCTGATACACCCATTTACACTGTATTTGCACATCTAACTGATGTTTCAATGGTGTGCTTTTTATCATTTTAGATAATAAAGATGTACCACGATATCAAAGATTCTTTCTCGCCATGATAATTAGATTATATAGCAAGCTGTTTAGAGAAAATAATGTAAACATTAAAAGAAGTTGATGACACTAATCCATTTTTTATACTCAAACAGTGCGTGTCACCATCAACGTTGTGCTTCATCAATTAAACCACCAATTCCACTTGCTTGTGCAAAATCAATTGCAGAAGAGACAAAAGTCAAAGATGAAATGATGGTGCCCTCCAGAGTCCTGCACGGGCCCCGCAGCCCACGGGCCCCGCGTCGGCACTTGCAAATTTGAGGGGTGGCTGGAGGCTAAGTTGTCACTTTTACTGCGGGTACGGCGATGGTTGTGGGTTTGAAATTCTTATGTGGGTGTAGGTATTGGTTTTAGTCCTCAAAACTTGTGGTATCGCAGGTTCTTTGTGGCAGAAAATTATGAACAGAATTCGAACCCGCAAAAAACTTGAATGTTCTGCTTTTTACATTTTTTTAATATCTTTAAGCATTACACCGATTGTAATCAAACATATGTGTATCTCTTACATTAAAAAGGTGCAGTAGATGTATATCATTATATTAATATCAAAACAGAAGCCACATATGTTTCCTTTACACATAAACGCAGTGTAGAGCATTTCTTATTCACTCACATTAACCATGGATGGAGTTCATTCATGTAAATGTAACTAGCTATGTAACGGTGATTATAAGGTGTGATAACTGTATACTTCACTATATGTTTCAAAATAAATGTAAATTCTTAAAAAAATATGTGAACTTTTTGTGGAGTTTTGTGGATTTTGTGCGGGTTGCCCTTCAATATCCGTGAGAGCCGTCTCAATTTTTGTCAAACATGTAGGTGTGAGCTTCAATACTCTAAATGCTGGGTGGGTGCGGGTGCAAGTTTATCACCCATGCAGGGATCTGGTGTGTTCATGATATCTTTTTTCCTTCCCCACTAGTCACTCAGAGACAGACGCCCCATTATCTTGGACACGACCCCAGTTTGTGTGTCAATGCAGGCCGCTCAAGTGCAAAATCACCCGTCTCCAAAAAACCCGAGCAAGGCAGAGACCCGGGACCACCAGTCAGACCAATCTATCTTTATTGATTTAGACACTGTTCTCTAAATATAGCTTTGTAAATCAATATGTATCAAAGTATAGTGTTGTAAATCACGATACATTAAAAAAACGTTTTTCTGATCATGATGTGTCGGTTTCAACATCCACGATACTCAGAGAGATACACCGTCGTGCAAATATTGTTCTTAGTTTTTCACGGTAATTTATTCATACAATGTTCATGTTGTTGAACGTGTGCGTGCGTATCTATAACTGTTTCTGTTCCCTGCCCTACATTTCTCTAGATTCCTAAGTCTGCAAACTAGGGTAACAATTGTGTTAGGTTCAGACTCCCAGAGAAGCGGCGGCCTTTCACACGGCGCCCGGGCTTGCCATTATCTTGTGCATGTCGTGAGAATTCCTAATGAGAAGCGCAGTTGAGAAAGGTTAGGAAACTAGATTAGCGTTTTTGCCTAATACAATCGCCTTCTTCTTTCCTGGCAGCACGTTGTTTTAGTGGTCAGGCACAGAAGTAATCTGTAGCTGGATGGAAAGAAGGTCTGTATTCTTAATGAGTGTAGGGAAGTGGGCACTCATTGAAATATCATGGCTGTTTTAAATTAACAATTAAGACTTCTTTTTATTTGATGTAAGTATCTTTTTCTTCTTCTTTCAAATGCTCATTGTATTAGAGCCATGCCACGATATAAACCAGTTCAGATAGTATAACAAGTGAATGTTGTGGCATACATTTTTATTTCTTCTTTGGGGCACCTGCTGAATAAACCCTTCTCAAAACATGACTCAGTAGGGCATTACAGTGTAATACTATATATAGAACTCATACACACACATAACTTTAAGAAGAAAATGCTGCATAATTTAGTAGATTGCAGAATTGTAGCCCTTACAGAGTTTAAACGTAGTAAAACTGTAGGCTATTCAAGGTTTTCTTCATAGAGGTTGACAAATTGTTAGATGTGACAACCTATAATTTTTGCGGCAGCTTGTCCAATTTGTTATATACAATATACATATTTAACACATTCTCGGTGTCATCATCTTGTCACTATTTATGATTAAATGAAGACTTTATATAAGTGTAAACTGATCTTCCGCTGAAGACTCCAATAGTGATGATTAGCGTGCTAGCTTCGTCACAAGTCTTTATAATGATGTCAGTATGCATAACATTGTTCATCACTTATGTTTGTAAAGAATCTTTTAACAACAAAGCAGCATTTGTTGATCACGTTTCTTTGAAATATGGCTACACCGTAATAGTTTTTATTATTTCACAATATTAATGCTGTCTATATATCTACTGTCTGACAAATGCTACCATAGTGCTGGAAGATCCACGTCTTCAACAAAAAACAGTGATGCGAATGAGAAGTCAATGATATGAAACAGCCAACTTACGTCTAAAAAACCCCATAAACACATTATTATCGGGTTGATAAGGGAACTCACGTGCCACCTTCTACACCCCACCCCCACCCCCACCCCCACCCCTTCCCCCGGATCTCTCAAAACACTCTATGTTTTAAAAATGTCAACGTATGTGTAGTCATAACACCCATTTTAGTTCAATTAAAAATCTTTAACGAAAATACCTGAGACCTTTATATCAAAGATGAGAGCATATTTGGTACGCATAGCAATTAAATAATGTATCTGCATGTATATTATAATGTACTTTGTGTTTAACAGCTTTTCTTGTTACTGTGATAGAATCGAAGAAGCAATTTGCTCCCTACTCCCTGGTGCCCATATTTCTACATAATTGAGGGAGAGGATTGATTTAAGACTTTCAGACAGTTTTCTTCAATCACTCGGATTAGAATCTACACATGTTAAAGGGGAAATTGAGACTTTGAATGCTAAAATTGTGCTACCACAGATCAAAGGGGCCTCACTAACAATTTCTTTGCTGCAGGTGTTTACTTTTCCCCCTTGTTCTACAGATGTAGCATTCTGCAAATAAGAACTGCTAATTGTTCTCTCTTTGAAAGAATAATTGCAGACAAAATTGTGATATTAGCAATATTTAGAGAATTAGGGGACAATCCCACAGATCAGTACAATTCCCAATCAACCTCTGTGCAGACAAGATAAGTGGATCAAGTAATCAAACAGTCAAATGCCAAGGACGTTTCCAATGCAAATGCCACTTTCAATCCATATTAAATGTCCACCCAGATGACAACATATAAATAAAAAAGAACAATAAAAATATGGTCTTTATGCACAGCTGCAAGAGAGACCGCCATACTGAGAACTAGGCTGCTATTTCCTATTCATGTGTTTGTCACCATTTGCCATGTTAATTACGTTGGTTGTGGGAAATTCCATTCATGACCGACAGACGAAAAATGACCTGAATGACAATTTTTGAGTGAGAAATACTCTCTCCTTTTTGGTCAAGAATCCCGCCAGTCTTTTCTGAAAAGATGACAATTGTTAATGTTATCCTTGTTAGTAGCGTAAGTTGGACCACAAAAATAATGAGAACATGGCACTTCAAGCCAAAATTACAACTAAACCATTTCAAGGCCTGAATCTCTTTTGGTAGTTTGATAGAGAGGGCAAAAAGTGTCTTAAGTTTTAATTTTAACATAAAAATAACACTTGGTAAGGTAAAACAGGTGTTACTGTGTATCTTTAAACTCAAATTCTCCATAATATACATATTAACAGAAACAAATCTGTATGTATCTGATTATTTCACATTCCTATGCCACACATCCCGTCTACAGTTTCCGTCTTATCCAAAGTGAATTAATGTAGAAGCTGTAATTTGTGTACAACATCACAAAAACTACATTAACATCATTAGAGCCCAGCGTAATCTGTATCACCTCGGGCCATTACGTGGTTTTCTAGATAATTAAAGTCAGGAAACATGCACCGTATTTCAAATTTCAGCACACGATGACTAACTCGATTTCTTGTTACATAAAACTCTCCTTGCATCCTCCAATGATCTGATTTATGTATTTTTCACAATTATATATCCTATGCACGCGATTTAAGTCATAATAGAATATAATTTAATCTTCCCACCCATGATTTGAACCATAACTAAGGTTGATTATATGTACCAGTGAATCATGGTGGAAGCCAAATCTAGTTCAGCCACATGGTACATGGTAGTGCCATTGCAAATAGCAGCGGGGGAAACCATTCACCCGCAATCTGTTGCGTTCACGTGTATACATCAAAATACTTATTTAGAATATCTTTAACATCAAAACATCCCCATGATTACATCCAAGGAAATACATGTTTATGTTTTGGTTCGTAATGGCACTAACGTTTAGAGTCCTTGCCTTTCTCTATAATATTGACCTGTGTATATTCGTAAAGGAACTTAATATATTTCAGCTTGCCTTATATTTTAATTTCCATCCATTCTAAGAGCGCCATTTGCATCCAAATAGATGTTAGCATGAATAACACATTAAAACTTACATATATAATTTGCAGCCAAGTTTTTAGAGTGGACAGAGAACTCTTATTTCGGAAGCCATTTTGTTTTAGAATAAAAGTTGCCTATGTCTGCCATATTTATGGTCGCAGTCGCAGGGTCTGTGGTTTGATTTCCGAAGAGATCGCTCGATGTAATCATATGGAAGCTTTCATTTAACTTATATTCCTTTCATATAGAAATTCATTCCTGGATTAATCTGTGTGGAATACCAATGGTAAGAAAATGAAACCTAAAGCACATATAAAGCATGCTCACCGTAAGTGCATAGCTAAGGAGCTTGCCACCACACCACCTAATAAAAGTGTCAAAAAAATGTGGTGTACATTATTTTTAGAAAAGAAGAAGCTTGCACAATAAGCAGCTAATCTATTGATGACCAAGCTAAACAATAAAATCATAACTCACATCGCCAATAAGAAGAACCAGTACTGTAAAGTGGTCCCATTACCACATTACTGTAGCATTATGTGCGCTATAAGCCCATGCAAACTCACACTTAACCAGCGTTAGCACTCCGCGGGGAGCGCGGGATTATTATGGCTATTTAGGGTGCAGACCGTATTATCGGGGTAGGGGGGTTAGTTTGTGCAAGCTATATAATTAATGGGAGGTGACAATAATGACACGTCCTATTCTCTTGTCAACCACATGTGTTCGTGGCTTAATGAAATAATGTGTGTTGTTCGTACAT
>CM032664.1:14591612-14619116 GCA_019095985.1 Streblospio benedicti | reverse complement strand
AAAGGGGGAAATACAATGTTTTATGTTTTGGCGTAATGGGCCCCAAACTTTAACCTTTTTTTTTAAAAGATTTTTTTCCCCTTGCCTTTTTTTTTTATTTTAAAATTGACCTGTTTTGTGTTTTTTTTTTTAAATTTTAAATTCGTTTTTAAAAAGGAAATTAAAATGGGGCCATTTGGGTTTTTTAATTTCCTCCCAGGCTTTGCGGTGATGAGGGATATTTTAATTTTATTTTTTGAAGTTTTGTTAGAAACCTAATTTGACTTTTGTTTTAAATAAAATTTTGGGCCCCCTATGTCCCCATATTTATGGTCCGTGCAGGGTTTGGTTTGTTTTCCCAAGAGATCGCTCGTTTAATCATATGGAAGCTTTCGTTGCTTATATTCTTTCATATAGAAATTCATTCCTATGAGTTAGCTCTATTATTTAGATTAATGGTAAGAAAATGAAACCTAAAGCACATATAAAGCATACCACCGTAAGTGCATAGCTAAGTAGCTTGCCACCACACCACCTAATAAGAAAAGTGTCAAAATGTGGTGTACATTATTTTAGAAAAGAAGAAGCTTGCACAATAAGCAGCTAATCTATTGATGACCAAGCTAAACAATAAAATCATAACTCACATCGCCAAATAAGAAGAACCAGTACTGTAAAGTGGTCCCATTACCACATTACTGTAGCATGTAATGCTATAACCCCATGCAAACTCACACTTACCCAGCGTTAGCACTCCCGCGGGGAGCGCGGGATTATTATGGCTATTTAGGGTGCAGACCGTATTATCGGGGCAGGGGGGTTAGTTTGTGCAAGCTATTAGACTATATATAATTAATGGAGGAGACAATAATGACACGTCTCTATTCTCTTTGTCAACCACATGTGTTCGTGGCTTAATGAAATAATGTGTGTTGTTCGTACATGTTTCGGATGTGGACCGAGCTGGAAGACATTCATAGCTGTATGTTGGTAATTGATTATTTCTGATATAGATTTGCTGGGTTTTGGACTGAATTTATGATGTTTTCTAATGTGTTTTTCCCAAGTTTGCTTGTGGATACAATTATATTGCTTCTCTCTCTTCTATGGCAAGCAAGCTCCTACCACTATATTCCCCCGGGGGTGGGGCCCAAAAAATTTTGGGGGGGGGGGGGAAAAATTTGGGGGGCCCAATTTCAAAGGAAATTTTGGGGTAACTTTTTGGGCCTTTTTTCAAAAAAATTTTTAAAAAGGGGAAAAATTTTTTATTCAAAAGTTTTTTAAAATTTTTTTCAAAAATGGACTGAATTTTAAAAAGCCTAATGTGTTTTCCCCCGTTTTTTGTGGAAAAATTATTTCCTTCCCAGGGCAAAACTCCCCCATTTAAATTGACTACCCTGGGGACCATTCCTTTTGGGCTATTTATGGCCCGACATGGGGTAAAAGGTTTGGCCAAGAATAAAATTTCCCCCAAGGAGGGGCTTTAATGGACAACTATTCTCTTCCCCCCAACCACATTTTCGGGGCCTTTGGGGAAATAAGGGTTTTTCTTTTAAAATTTTGGGGTGATTCCCAGCCTTTGGGCCATTCATATTTTAAATGGGATGTTTTTTGAATATAGTTTTTTGGGTTTTATGAAACAATGACGACGAAGACGCGTACGACGACAAACACAATGGCAGTGAAGAGAGAAGAAAGAAGATGACGGCTGCATGGCTCCAAAAGTCATGCATGAACACTCGTGTCTTTAGGGAGCTACTATTTATCATGACCCATCGGGAGTATGAAAAATAAACACATCGGGTGGGTGGGGATGGGGGCTTAAAAATTTGGGGTATCCTTATAGGGGCGGAACAATGGTATTAATTGTGTGGGGTGGTGCTGAATTTTTCAAACAAATTTAGCGGGAGACCTGAACATCATACCTTGGTGTCTCATTTGGTCATATCCCTCAAGCCATAATACTTTAAATGTTAGCCCCCTTAAGTGTTCTCTTTTAGTTTACAGCACATGATGAGCTCTATATGATTTTTGGTTTACACAATGGCACTTGCATTTTTTTTAGTTTTTTAAAGCATTATGTCATATGTAAGTAATGTTCAATCCCAGATGCATGAATAGTACATTCCCTAATGAGATTGCTTTACATCCACCTTAAAAGCGATGAGCACAAAGCCAGCATACAGACTGAAATGTAGATAAAAGCAGCCGGTCAAAGAAGCAATTTGTAAAATCATGCACAGACCCATTTGTGAAGAAATGAGCCAAAAAGCGCTCCACTTTTCCTTTTCATTGCACATGCGCAATCAGCTGTAACGTGATGCCAGACGAATTTGGTAAAAAGTAGAGCCGATATCATTTTGGACAAAACACGTGTCTTTCATTTTGTAGAATCACCAGAAAAATAAACTTAGTTCGTAATTATGCTGTCTTGTTCGAGAATGTTGAGGAATAAGCTGTGCGATGAAGAGTAGGGATGCTGCTAGATTATCTCAACGTTATTAAAGTGCTGAAAACCACGAAAAAAATGTTTCCAAAGAAATCTGTTCTTATAAACCGGCGGTACTACGTAACCTTATCGACCAGTTGAGTATTTGAATATAGACTTTGTGGGACTTTGTGCCAGCATTGAATCTATGAAAATACTCGATGTTGATTAGTTGAAGTCAAGTGCGATCAGTCGATCACAACTTTTGATGTGTATAAAATCTAAGCACATTTAGTAAACGAGCTTGTGTTTCAAACGCTCGACACTAACGTAATAACATATGATAAATGTATTCTTTTGCGCTTGATCTGAGATGTTCATTTGTGCGCGCGGATGTCACTATCATTTGTTATGCTTCAAACGCCCAAAGCCAGTGTAATCACAACTTTATTAGCAAATATCCCATCATAACAACCACCCAACGAGCACCCAAGCGTGACAAATCGAGCAGTATTAATCATCTGGGCGTTGGGCGAAGTGCACGCGAGTATGCGCAGCCGGGTGCGTGTCAACAATTATGCCGGGAGGGGCAGAATGTCCAGGGGTGGGCACGTGCCTTAAATGTCCAGGGCAGTGGGAGGGCGGGGTGTTTGCCTGAAGAGGTCAACATGCTATGGTGTTAGGGTAGGGTGAGGTATTGATGAGCTTTTATTACATTTTAATATACGTTGCCACTTAAACTTTACCACAGGCTCATCAGAGGGTTGAATGCTGATATAAGTCTGTTTTATGATCTGATAAATTGAGTCTTGGACATTATAATTTGATCTGTGGATAGTATTATACACATTGGGTAGCCACGGGGGAAAGTAAAATGGTAGTCTCCCCTGCACATATTAACCCCCCCCACCCACCACCCCCACCCTCACCCCACCCCATACACACACTCCACCACCACACCACCACCTCCCGTAATATCACATACAGGATGGGAGGATGGCATCTTGCCACAGCAAGGTACGTACCATCTGTCAAATGTTATAGATAGAAGTATAGATAGATGTGATCTAATGATCACCTTCTCGGGGGAAGATGGGAGGATGGTAGCTTCAGATGCTCCAGAAGATGACACATTTGTCATTTCTGGTTCGATCGGCTGAAATGTATCAAAATCAATAATTGTTACCTAACAGCCTGAAAACGAAACAGCTCGAAGGAGGTCAATTTTTCTATATAAAAGTAGTAGCGCCACTTACGGTTTGAAGAGGTCTATCATAGCTTCCAAAAGACGCCGAGTTTCAATCTTGGAGACCTTAGGATGCTCCAAATGAACCCAAAATAGCCCTCCAGGCGATTCAGAAAAGCAAATAGATCGTCCGTATTAGCAGATTCAATAACCCTTTGCCATAGAGCGAAACACAGTTCACAGGAGAGGTGATAACATTTTATGCCAGAACTGGTCAGAATTCGAACTGGGCCGTACCATACAAGAAATGTCGAGTCAGCCAAATATCTCCAGATCTAAAGCCAGATCACTCACGACCCACCCCAAATGAGCTCCAGATGCCAGAGATAACCATCCAGACTATCCACAAAAGCAAGCAGACGGTCCACCAGATTAGTAGATCAATAATCCTTCTCTAAAGAGGGGTTAACACTTTTGGGCCAAGAAGTGCGCCATGCCCTTCAGACTGCCAAACCAGCCAGATAACTCCAAATTTGAAGCCCTACGATCAACCCAAAAATGACAATTGGGGCTTCTTATCAAATATCATTAGTTACCTGGGGGGGGGGGGTGTAATGAAATATTATAGACACTCGTGAAGGTTTTAGGTCATTATTTTGTCTGTAATGTCAAGATGTTTATGACTCACCAATCACCATCTACAGTAGTATGACCCAATGCTCTATTCTCGCATCCATGAACAATAACCATGCTCAAGATAATTCAGTTGACATACACATTACATTTACAGTGCATTTTCCAGATGAGCAAAGCTGTCCTGAAAAACCACCATAATAAATACACCCCACCCCATATCTGAAGAATGCACTATACGGCCCTATGATTTTATCATCACCGAAGTGAAGACTTGACAAAGTTACATTTTACGAGGCCGTCTGGGCGCCTAAGGGCGTGGTCAGGGTCGCTGGGATGAGGGAAGAGCAGGGGGCGATGAGGGCACATTGTTCTTGGGGGAGTCCAGCTGGGCCCGGGAGAGCGCTTGGTCGCACTGTGACCGTTACCTTGTCAACAGACGACAACATGACAGTTTGAAATGGCGAATTGATGATCTTCTGTGAATAGAACGTAATTGTTTTTCATAGAATACAGTACAATCTTTCTGTTGTTATTTAGGAATTTCATGCCAGAAGTTATTTTGGCAATAAATATCAATAATCGTAGAATACAATTGATACACACAGCGCTGTTAATATCCACAGACAAATGTTTACGGAAATGGGCACAATAAGTGTTGCATGGCCAATGCGTGGGCATTCTTTTAAATAAAAATGTGATTAAATGATTTTTAGTTTGATGATATTCCCTTTCCAATAAACAATGAACATTATGTAAACGGATGGGGACACTCTTACATCTAGGTATTATTACATAGCAGTACTTACAAAAGAACGACTTCAAGCATAAATCCAATTCTTTATTTCTATGGACAACGCTCGACACATGTCAAGTTTTAAAAACAAAACTCATGCCATGAACTATTCATAATCTAATTATGAAGTTTGAATGGCCAAGCACAATGTGAAGTAACAAGTACAAGTTTACAAACGTGAAGGTGACAGTGAACTGACCACACGACATTGTTTGAGCCTACGCAGCCACACCTGTCCAGATGGAGGTCACAGTGATGCTTTAAGGAGACTTAAGCATTCAATATAAGCATTCATTTCTTCACAGAGCATACAGTTGGGACTGTATAGATATTCACCCCAAACTCTAGCGCCTCACTACCGTGCAGTGGCTCAATCTATTTTGCACCAGCTAAATATTATGTATTATTTGTATTCATGTGAGATGACTTTTTTAGACTGCTGGTCATAAATAATTGTATGTTTGCTATAAATATGACCGTTGTAATTGGCTCAAAAGGATTCTCCACTTTTCTTGAAAGCTGAATGTGGTCACCAGGTAAACCGGGTGATGCAAAGAAGCCGGCCCTTCGAGATATGAGGAAGCAATCACGTGTTAATTAAATGCAATACGTTTTCCCCCCGACTCTATCAAAACCAACCATTATCATAAAACACGTGGAGACAAGACCAGAAAAGAAAGAGAAACATCAGTATCTTCAGACGAGACCTTGATCCGAACGCGCGATGTCCACGAGTGTGAAGAGGATTACCAGGGGATTACGGAACAGCGTCGCTGTCAGGATACTAGGACGGCAGGTGCAACAACCCGTCTGCTCCAGGACGTGAAACTCCGGTGGGACTTGGGTTTTACTTGTAAATACTGTTTGCACTGTTATCTGTGTCGACTGTGATTGGCACTGTTTGAAAACTTGTCCCCGTGCTGAAAATGCCAATCATTGAGCAAGCCATTAGAATACAACATTCTGAAATGAAGTCAGTAAATGTGATGACAAATTAGCCATCTCAAGCACTTTAAAATCGGTTAAATGGGTAGACATACTGGGTAGTCCTACTTTGAGAAGCCTACAAAGGGTGTGATTTGTCGGGAAGCAATGCAGTCAATGTTGTGACAATGGAACAATTAAGTCATAATGACCCTGCTCATCAGTTAAACTGTAAAGGTGGCTAGAAGCCATAGTTAATTTTAACACATTATCTTAGATAATGGGAGAACAATTTCCGCCCAAAAGATTTTCTCCCGGAAGGACAGGTGGTGGGGCAACAAGGACCACAGGGTCAAGATTGCAAGGAACAAAGGGGCTGAGCACACTGCAAAACGCTACTGCATTAATAATGATTTCTTGTCGGCGTTTATTGAGTCCGTCTTGCATTCAGCATGGTGACTTACTGTCAGATGTATATATTTTTCCCCCCAACACTATAACATCTATGAACTAAGATTCATCTTGATTTATAGACTGCGAAATCCTACAAATTGTGGACCCTTATTTAATCTATGAATGGTGATGGTGTTCATTATGGCAGAGGACACATTAAGCGAATGCTGCTTCACAAGACCTTGTTGCTCCATTACCCATATGGACAGTTGCTGCAGCAAATTATAGAATGAACAGAGCAATGATAAAGAGTAATTTGTGGTAATAGAATTCGGCGTGTCTGGGACACAGGTGGCTGTGTCACACGAGAACACAGCAGGCCGCCGTGGGAGATACTGCGAATGTTCGCATGGCTGTCCTCACTGTACTACGTCAAATGAATGTCCTGTTTTGCCTAGTCTTCCCCTGCTACTGTTGTTCCTCGTGCTGCAGTTACTGTTGTTGCTGCCGCTGCTGCGTTGTTTCGTTCTGCCACAGTCAGTAATGATGATAAATTCTCCGTTGAACCCCTTCTAGACACGCAGCTCCCCATATCAGTACACTCCCATTTGTACTGGACATTAATTTATATCACGTGAATTGCCCAATTCCCATTTGTAAAAGAAGCAATAATCTATCCTGCGTTCAATGATCGGCAAGCACACAATGACGTGCTGGCCTCAGAAACAGACACAACACGCAGCACAGTGTGGCTGTGGCACGAAGCCTCGGCCAACGAGTGTAGACGACTATATACAACCCTTGCCTCAACTGCGTGTCCTTGGTCTCTTATTAAAGAAGTAATCTTTTATGTAATTAATGTGCTGTGAATATACGTTTCTGATTTTATTATATTTTTCGTATTACCCGTAGCAAGGGGTTGTTTTCACTGCAGTTGTAAATCTATTAATCAATTCTGTTAAATCTAAAAAATATATAAAAATCTAGTAACCAGTTTGTTGAGGTGGTCAAAAGTTCACACCATTATTAGATAATGGCGTTTCAAAAATGGATTACTTTTTCCCATTTACAGTGTAGTGAAGTATAAAGAAATTAGGAATATGGCTCTATAATAGTGAAAGCGGAAGAAATAATTGCTCAAGTTGAGAATACATGTACTATTAGACCGCATAGTGGGGAAGTACAAGAAATACCGGACACGGTATTCAGGCAACAGAACTCAGTGTGGTAAAGAATTAATCCCCGTATATACATAGGTCTAATCTAATATATCATACACAGACTGAAGACTGCGAGTATAATGTTTGAGAGAGTAAGTAGAGAAGAACCTCCCCCCCCCCCTCCCCGTGAAATGGCCCACTGTTCTCAACGCCAACGTTCAGCGCGAGATGACGTTGAAGGTCCACGTGATGACATAATCTGCATGAGACAAACGGCTTTATGATAGTTGATAAATGGATGTGTGAGAGCATGGCAGCTTATCCATAGATTATGGTTGTGATCGGTGAAGAGACTTTGTTTTGTTTTTGCTTTTTTAGGCGGGGGATGAGGGAAGGTGGGGGCAATGAAAGCTATGGTGTCCCCTGGCCGTCACTTCTGTATTGTGTATTGTTTATTTCTTTTATATCCGTAAAGTAGACCGACACTAAATTAAAGTATTTTAAATTCATTCTTACATAGTTTCAATCAATCGACATATTTGACAAGTGTCACATTACATGGCAGTTCCTTTGATTTGGCAGTCATTATGTCCTTTGCAAATTACATGGTATTCCTAAATGGCTCACATTGATATTGCGTTTCATCGGCAAATATGCCAAGAACTCCTCACACAACCATTCATTATTGCGGGACACATGCTTGACCCTTGGTGAACGCCAATATTGGTAAGATGTCAATGGTAGAAAAAACTGACAGGCATATAAAATGATCGCCTTTGAATTATTGACAACTCTGTAACCGTGCCTTGCTGTCAGCACACGACAGAAATTAAACATGTTCGGATACAGATTTCAAAAGCTGGTGTCAACAATTGTGGTGTTCATTGACAAATGATGGTTCAGAGCATAGGCAATTGCAACAATGTATTTGATCTTCATTTTTTCATTTGAAAGTGGGTTAGACATTTTTTAATTATTAGAATTAATTATTAATTTTCTGAAAGATCCTTATGTTGCATTACTCACATCTATTGATGCAGTTGCCTACTATACGGTTCAGAGTAATGCTAGATTTTATGATCATAGTAATGTTCTCGAACTGTTGGGTTTAAATGGACATCTAAATGAACGTTGAAGATATTCGAATAGCTAGTATGTATCAGTATGTGTTCGAGTGAACATGGAGCTGAACTCGTGACCAGGCTGTGATTGGTATGGGTCCCAGCAGCAGCCTGGTGGTGTGGGTGTGGAGCAAATCCATTGCAAACCAACTTCATACTGATCCTTGGAACATCGATGTTAAATAAGGACAGTTTCAGTGATAGCTGGAAGTTTTTTGTCCGTTAATAGTGTAGTTAATAGAGCAACAGGGAGTATCAACCGTATGCTTTTCGGGGCAATATGGATGTCGTGTAAGCAATTGAAAATCGCTTGAGCATTATGTAAGCTTGCAGAACTCATAGATTTACATTTACATTCACTACCAAAGACCACAGTTTCTAAACACATACGTTCCCTAGGCCACTTTCATAATTTTGTTTTGAAGACGAAACTATGTTTTATGGATAAACTTTGGGCAAAGTAACGTCTAGAATTCCTGGACCACTCGACAACTGATTTCCCATCATTGGCCCAAAGTGACAGTCTGGCTCTTCTGAGGGTAGGCGACTTTTACACAAGGCGAACATGATAAGATTTTATGACCTCTCTACCTATTAAGGGAATTGGAAACGTGTCATATTGTGTCAGAGTTCAACTTAATATTGCTGGCCGAAGATCGGCAACTACGAATAGCTGTTGTGTATTTTATAGAAAACATGAGAATCAATGCCATATATAATGCTGATAAAAATAGAATGCCTTTGCTGTGCTCAAATCGGGAGTAGGGCAAATGAGCAATTGAGGCGCCATTGTGAAAAGATTATGTGATCTCTTCGCCCATCACTCACGTTGGTCCTCTAAAAGTAAAATTAGTTTGAAAATGAATGAATGTAAATGAGTTATGAATAATGCAAATATAGTTTTATTTATCGTCTATTCTAGCGAGTTTTATGATGCGTTCATAAACACATGGTTTTACTTACATCCCTTAACTTTAATTTACACAAATCATTAATGTTAATCTGTCTGTGTCAAACTTGCAGCAAACATCGACATGTTAGGCTTTGTTGAACAACGCCATGTACCTGACGAGTTTATTTCATGAAACAGCGTTGGACAAGAAAATAACTGTCATTATCGCCCAACACCATAATGAGCCAAATTAGTACCATCTGCGAACAGGGTGAAAAAAAGTAAGTCAGACCACCTGCCCTCAAATCGCGCTCCAAACACACGATCGGGGGCAGACGACTCCTGCATGAATAACTATCGACCTTGTACCATGTGTACAATGTGGGGGCCAAAGCTAATTTTCTTTTCATTGACACTCTCTATGACTCGTGTGGCCCTTTGAGGGAATTTCTTATAGAAGTCTCTCCACAATGCTCTCCTCGTAAATGGGGCTCGCTTGTGTCAATCTGTGTTGTTAGCCTAACATGTTCATAAGAATGCCCCAGGCTTAATCCCTGTGATCTTGTCAAAATATGTGGGTAGTGGATAAACAAACTAGATCTATTCGCAGTTATTTCAATAGGTGTGCTTTAAACACTGTTATTCTTTTTATGTTTGTCTACGAGTGGTTTTTAACAAGAATAACGCCTGCTCAAATATACCGCTAAAGGCAAAAACATACAGTTGCAATTTTGTTTTCTAATACATGAACATGATTGAACCTGTAAATGTTCTCCTTCATTTACGATTTAAGTATCAATCAAATCATTATTCCTCCACAACAGTTGTTATGTGGACGAAATTATGTAGCCTCTATTATCTTGACAACCTGACTAGTTCTAAATTGTGAATAATGACGTACTGCCTTACGTACTGGACCCGTACCGCTACCCACGGCCATACCATTGCTAATTTGGCCGTAGTAGAAAAACTTTATATACGGCCTCCGTAATATCCTTAAAACGTACATTCCCCGCACTACTGGACACGCAATGATCCTTAAGGTCTTCATAAGGGTTTATAAGTATATATGCAATACAGCTTGGTGTGCCAGAGGCTTAAATTTCTTGATTTTCTTTGCGTTTTCAGTTTAATATATAATCATAACATAACGAACTGCAATTTGCATGTAGGCTACTAGAAATGTCACTTTGTTCCAAACAGTGTTCGGAAAATCCTTCTGGTGAAGCAGCCGTCGGCTGGACAAAGTGAAAACTGACAAATACCCGTAGTAATCACTCTGAAGCCAGCAAACTAATTGAAACTATCGCCCACGCGTACCAAGACGCTAATGAACATTGAGCACTTTTCGGTAATCTCCTGTTATCAAGCATGTTATATAGTGATTGAGTCTCCAAAGGTACAACTAACACTAAAAATGAAAATGATAAAATGAATCAAATGTTAATGAAATCTCACGACTACATTGCAGTAAAATCAACTATTTTTTAATTTATCCCCCTTTTTGTAGTCAAAGAAAACTGTGTAATTTCCAATGCTCTGGCTGACTTTGAATTTAGCTCTCAAATCCCACAGCCTGACCGCTCACAATGCCCCCTCGCCGCCTCATCAGCCTATTGTCCCGGCCTCCCGCCATCTGGCGCCTTCCCGCCGCCGCCAATCTCCGGTCGTCGCTGTGAAGAGTCTCTTGAGGAGGCGCCGCGGCCGAGAGGCTGTGGGTGAGAGGCCCGTGAGAGGTGCTTGGTGGGGGTCATGGTGGGGTGTCTTGTGTGGTGCAGGAATCGCTATGGTGGGTCTAATGGTAGAAGAGCTTGGGGAGCTGCTTGTGGGGAGCTGGAGAGGGAATTATGCAAATGGGGTAGCGTGGACTGTATGCATGCCATTACAAGCATACAGTGCACTTCAATTTGTAGATATAAACTAGAACCGTTTCAATTGAAAATTTTAGCCACTTTTCTTTTGTCATAATTAGTATTATGTCCTTTGGCTGCATAGCTACATGAATTTCGATGTATTTTTGCTATAAAATACCGGTATATACATATGTAAATCTACAGAATAGTAAACAACTGTGAAATTTGCGTTTGCTTTCTTGATTTGATATATAATAGCTGTGTAATATGTTCCCACAAAACTCCTTATTTATTTATATTCGGCTTTTATGAGATATGCATTCGAGACTTGCATCTCAGAAAAGGCGTCTCTACAAGTAGCCCACATGATGGGTGTTTTCCGCACTAGATGAGTATAGATCCCTGCTCCTTGTAGAGATGACGCCCCCCAGCAGCACGAGTCAATACCCGGACACTGACATTCTCTCAAATGAGCAGTATAGATTTCTACTTTGTCCAACAGACGACATGACAAAATAGACGGTTGTAGATGAAGTGACAATAAGCAAGTTTCTCTGGTTTGTATCGTCACAGACGGCATTCAGAACTGACGTCTGTATTCAATAAGGAAACATCTATCTATGTATGTAGTGTGTGACTTTCACGGTAGGTGAGGATGAAATTGAAGTATATATACAGTCATTTCTTAATATTCACAACTAAATGGACGTATATACATACATTAGCAACACGATGAGCACGTTCAAAGAAATTGAAGTATGTATAGAATATATATATAGTTTAAGAAAAGTAAACACTTAATTTAGTGCAGAATTACGTTCAAGCAAGTCCACTTCTATATTGAACCACAACATCAGTTTGCAGACAATCTATATTGAACCAGTCACTTTTAAACTTTTAAGGACTCACCCGTTACACAAGATATATATGTGTGTGTGTGTGTGTGTGTGTGTGTGTGTGTGTGTGTGTGTGTGTGTGTGTGTGTGTGTGTGTGTGTGTGTGTGTGTGTGTGTGTGTGTGTGTGTGTGTGTGTGTGTGTGTGTGTGTGTGTGTGTGTGTGTGTGTGTGTGTGTGTGTGTGTGTGTGTGTGTGTGTGTGTGTGTGTGTGTGTGTGTGTGTGTGTGTGTGTGTGTGTGTGTGTGTGTGTGTGTGTGTGTGTGTGTGTGTGTGTGTGTGTGTGTGTGTGTGTGTGTGTGTGTGTGTGTGTGTGTGTGTGTGTGTGTGTGTGTGTGTGTGTGTGTGTGTGTGTGTCTGTGTCTGTGTCTGTCTGTGTGTCTGTGTATCTGTGTCTGTGTCTGTGTGTCTGTGTCTGTGTCTGTGTCTGTGTCTGTGTCTGTGTCTGTGTCTGTGTCTGTGTGTTTACTTAGACGAACGAGGTATAGCGAGCAAATACATTGTATTTTGATTCAGATTAAATTATGAATTGTATTATTCTGAAACCTATGTTATAGCAATGTTATAGTTCTTTTCTTAAACTGAAAAGAGTGCAAAATCTATACTGATGATAACTGCAAAGAGCCTTAGTAGTATGAGAGGAGGATATTGTAAAACCCAAATAAAGAAGCTTAAATGAAAGATCCGTGATATCAAGTTCAATCCCTGTGAGGTGGTGGAGTAATTAGTTTAACGTTTTGACCTTCTGCTCAGTGATTCTATTACCACATAAGACAACAAAAAAGAGGTGGGGGTCGGGTGAAAAATCACTGTATGAGAATTACCTGAATATTGACTTCTTTAAAATTACTATACGTGTGTGTTGTTTATTCACTTGTATTTTGTAGTCTATATATTGTACGACAGTGGGGGTGCCTCAGGACGGTCCCACGGTGACCCGATGACCGGCACCCCAAAGATTGTTCTACAGGAGTAGGGCACGAATGGTCACACGAAGGCACGTTAACGCCACAGGACCGTTACGTTGCTGTTTATGACTGTCGTGGGGCTGTTGAAGGAGTCACACAGACGCTCACGGGGAGTGAGGTTAACAGACGGCAGCACTGACAACACGCTGGTGGTGGTGGTTGAGGGGAAGGGGGAGGGAGCGGGGGTAAACACAGAGTGGGGACCATATATGCATACTGTTTCCTGATGCCTGAAACCTTGATAACCTGTTATAAACTTTTCTTCTTATTTATTGTTCTTATTATTCATGAGCACGCATCATCTCTAATACAAGCACTAAATATTCTGGCGGATGCATTTTAAAGTTTACCAACGGAGCTACGGGTGTGCTATTTAAAACATCAGAATACATTTGTATAATACATGTACTGCGTAGCCATTTCAAATATTTTATCCAATACCCCAAAATATATGCACTTTATTCCTTTCTATATGCATGTACAGTCACAGTAATTTTAATTCTACAAATGCACTGCGACAATAATTCACGCCCATACAATATGATTTCACCACCACCTTCGGGAAATGATGTAAACACATTCAATTTTGTTCCATTTACATTGCGTGCCACAGTTTTTCCTTGACTTGTTGTTCAAACTGAACTTACGTTTCTCTGTTATATTGTGTGATGTAACAATCTTTCTATTATTTCTGTGCACTTTCGTATTAATAATCATATTGTACTATTTTCATTAGTTTTCACAATAAAGAAGGCACAATGCTCGTGACTGTTTAAGTTTCTCAATGCGCTACTGCACGTGTAATTAATGAGACAAGATAATGCAACCCGTATCCTTCACATTGCTGATATCTGAATTTCTCACAACATAACCCTTTTCATTTTTTTGGCATGTCTGCCATCGATCGCACGTACAAACCCCGTGGAATCTCTAAAGTGCCCCCCCCCACTCTCCCCTTCCAAAAAACCCTGGATCTCCCAGCACTAATTCTCATCACAGCAAATTCTAATGCTCAACTTTGTAGCATTTCTAATAAAATTAGTCAATTGTTCATCCCAAATTATTGATGCGGACAACTGAAATCGACCCTGTCCAGCACAGCAGTGAGAAAGCCGCATCATATGTCATCTTCAAGCTGAAGTATTGTTCATTGTCGACCGCCTCGTTCTGGCTGCCAGCGAGCAATGAAGAAGAGTCCGCGAGGACCAGTTTGTGCCTGCGGCCATCGTGGGCCACATGTTGGGGAAACAAGGGGCCTTTTGGCGTGATTTACACTTTACTTACACAAGCTTGCGGCTCGCCCAATTGTCGAATGGTCTCCTGGGAGCTGGGCAAGGGCAAAATAAAAGCCGTGCTTCTCAAACGCGTGGCTCCACTACTAAAGAGACGGTTTGTTACGGGAGGGTTCAGCGTACAATGGGCTTGTTTGGAACATTGATTTGTTTCACGTTGGTTTGTTGGCGGTAGTGATTAATTCATTGTTAAGACTTTGAGTGAATTGCTGGAATGAATGACTGTCGACGCAGTCACTTTGTTCTTACAAACGTTGTTCGGGAGACAAGAGTTATATTATTAGTGACATTTTTCACAGCTCTGTGTTTGGGATGGTGGCAGCTCTTGCGTGTCTCACAATCACGAGGTCATGAGCTCAAGTCTAGTCGTAGTCATTGGCCACTTGGCACAGTTAAATGAAATGTGTGCATTAAGTTTGGTAAATAAAGTGGTAGGAACTGGCTACATAGCAGACTGTGAAGATATGATCTAATGCAGATTGATATAGAGAGCATATATTTAGGGCTAACATTTAATACAGTGTTATAAAATTACAAGAGATAATGAGTCGACCTACCCTGATTTAAACCTTTTATACACAAAAGAGAATGCAGCTCCAAATTGATTTTATAAAAATAAAATAAAAAAATAAAAAAAAGAATAAGAAGAAAAACAACTTGGTAGAAATGGACCCAGGTGTCATATTGTCCTTTCAAAAAGGATTTGGCAACACAAAGAATATCAATAGATTTATATGTAGACCAACGTTCACTTCTTAAATCAGGTAATTTGCGCCCCTTTCTAGACCTCCGTCCTTAAAGTGCACCTGTGTTTTTGTAGACAGCACAGCTGGTTTGCCACTAACTGTGGGCGGTAAATCTAACAATCCAGGAACCATGACCCGTATGACACGACATAGCCTATGGTCTACTTCTCCATCCCAGTGCATGAAAGACAATTACAATTTCTATAGATGTGAAAGGTGTTCAATTGTTACTGTGGCCTATGTATACCATTATGAAAGAAACCGCTTTTGATTTCCTGGTTAAGTTGCACAAACAGCAAATGACGATTAAAAACCCAGGGCACAACCGGTAGCGCGAACATTACTGATAATCTACGGCCGGGCAACTGTTTAATGGCCGTTAAAGACGTTTGGCATGTCAAACATCCTCTATTGCTTAAAATACTGCCTTACTACTGCCTTAAAACGTAGTTTCGCCACATTTTCGCAGCAAAGGCACGGTCCAACACGCACAAGTTTAACGTCACTTGGACTGCTATTTGCACAATCCGTTACTAAGCTTGAACATAGTCATCTCGACACTGATCATTCATGACCAGTGTCCATGTTTCTCCCTAAAAGTACACAGAATGAATCTTTCTCACAAAAAAGTAGGTCTCGGCCATAACTGATGTAGCAACATGGGGATATTTATGTAGCGCACTCCACACCAATCTGCAACGAGGAAGGAACGTAAATCTGAGAAAGCAGTGAATTTCACAGCCAGACGTTCGTTAAATGGGAATGGGTGGTGTAATTCTATTTTTAGGTGAAGTGTAGCCATATGTGAAGGGAGGCCGCTTTTCTGACTGTAGCGATTTAATAATCATGTCATTTAAGTTGGTTTCACATTGAAGCTTGTTTCTATTGCAAGTGACACGTGCAGAACAACACTTTGCATAAAGAACGGCGTCTGAACATAGAATCTATTATTCCCCAGACGTTTATAGTATCGCAGCAATGTATATGCAGCAGTAATACTTAATATGATGACAAAATATATTCCCTTATCTGTGACAACAGCCGTTATGAAATCAAAAACTACGGGCCCAATGGCATTTTACGAGCCATTCGAGACTCGGATTGAAGATGTATTGAAACATACGTTATGCTCTTTGTTTGGGTCATGATGTTGGTGAAAAATGTGGATGTGTGCATGGGATTGCTTGTAATAAACGAGAGGTTAAAAAGTGACGGTTGTCACTCTAGACTACCCAATTTGATTTCTAATTGCTGCTGAAACAAATGCAGGAGCAGAAGCAGCAGAAGCAGCAGAAACAGCAGCAGCGGAGGCAACAGCAACCCTGTTATCTCCTTACATCTGACCTGTAAGCATATCTTTTTTTTCTTCATTTGTTTCAACCACACAAGGCTAACGTTCCAAGGGCATCACGACATTGTACTGTTAGTTTGTGCTGGTGGCGATTTTGAGGCGACAAGTCGAGCTGCAAATGAGGCTGTACTAAGGTGGGTGTTTGCCAAAAGTGAACATGGACCAATTAGTGGATGGAATCAGGAGGCAAAAGTTGGAACCAGGTCTCTGTTTCCCAGACACGATATATAATTGTTGTCGTAAACTACGGAAATATCAAAACTAACAAAGATTATACTAATATGTTGTTGGTTTTTCGCCTGCAACACACCCAGTTCATACAACTCATGCTGTGTTGTTGGCGGGTATTTCTCTTCTAAATTGTGCATTGAGGATTCTGGGGAGTTCCTGCTCTCTCTGCCACTGACACGGCTTAGGCATTTGCCCAGTGTTTCCTATGAATATAAATGCTAAATTCTACGGTAGCTTCATTGTCCTGTCACCAATATACAGACGGCTTGGGTAAAAAAAGGGTACATACTCACGCTGCAATGTTCATTCACTTAATTAATTACATTAAACTCAGACAATAGGTAAGAATACGATGAGTTATTAATCTATAAACATCTTCCAGTTTAAAAAGGCACAGCAACAATGTTCAAACATAGCGCCGGGAATGAATGGAATAGGATTTGTGCAGAGCAATAAGCGCAACCCTCAGAGCTTAGAGCAAGCAATTTGGGTGCAAACTAAGCCGTCAAATTATAGATGAGGGAAAGGTCACCTGGTGATAGGGTATTTATCTGGAAAATGCTGCGATATTCTATCATCTGAAGAACTTTACGATTCTGTTAGTCCAAAAAGACGCGATGACAAGACCATATAATGTTCTTTCTTTGCTGGCAGGTGTATGTGAAATAGAACAATGGCAAGTCAAAAGGTCAAGTCAATTTTTTTTAAATTATACTGACACAGTAGATCTACAGTAATTGATACAATATATACAAACAAGCACAGATCGACCCAATCTCAGTGGGGTTACATGATAGTTATAAGGGCCAATCATTGAGGAAACAACCAGAATGGCGGTTATTCGTACATACAACTTGAATCTAGCAAAGCAAATAGCTAGGTCACCTAGTGATGTTCATTTCTGTGTGGTTGTAAGAGGAACTGATTAGAAAAACCATATAGCCTACGTTGTGTGATACATGGTACAACTCGCACTAGTATTCACAGTACTTTAGTGTACATATCTTTTAATAGAATAGACAGTGCATTTATCATTCTTATTCTGAGATGGCGTGTAAACTCGACACCTTGGAGAGACGAATAAAATTCTCTGTGGTCTGCCCGCTAATACCATTGCAACATGCAATGACGTACTTACGTATTCTCCAATGATATGTAAGAGATTGGCCTGTTCATAGTGCAAACGTGCATCATGTAATTGCAATTAATTAAAGTCGTTTTTGTTGCGTGCCATGATCTATGCTTTGGTAGAATCTAGGGTAGAATTGGTGATGCATACAAAATGATGTGATACTGTTTTGTACCATTCGAAGCACTGAACTTCATACACGAATGCAACTCAAAGTGACATATTGATTACATAATATAGGTGAAACAATTCATGAGTTTGACCCATTGAACTATTAGTGTTACCGTTATTGTCAATGCTAAAATAACATAATATTATATTTCACTATGTATTCTATAATGCTGATACACAATGTGCTCCATATTGCAACATCAGGACATTATTAGTGGGAAGTTTAAACGTCTCAACGCTTATCAAGCAATGCATAGTTGGCGAATTAACATTGACACCACTGTTTGTTATACCACAAAATATGAAACAGAAGGACAAAAAGAAATAGAAAAAGTACTATTAATTCATAATGGCGACTGTACCAGTGAGTACAATGTGTCATAACGTCCGTCACGGGTCAGCTGTATGTGGCGGACAACGCTAACGACGTAGATCAACGCGGATTATAATGAAAGCCGCACCGGGTAAACCTCGTGTGAGATGAAACGTTGATTGTATTACTGCTGTGGACCACACACGAGCACTCATTAACAACTATTGTTGTTCCTAAGCCAGTACTCTATTATTATTATGCAGTATAGACAATTTATCTGGTTTTGGAAGTCCAGAAGTCATTTGCAGTGGAAAAGGCAATTGAATGACATGATATGCAAAGAGAGAGAACGATTGCAGGGAAATGCAACATTTGTGTCTAGCTGTTTTGATATCACTCAAAGATACCATTCGCGCAATACAATTATAAACTCCCTGTATAGTTCTGAGCGCAACCCCTCGTATCGTACATGGTGGGTGGCTTGGGTACACGGTGACTTGAAACTTACTTGTTTGAAATCTATATAATTTACGAAGCATCAATATACTATCTAAAATTATCAAAGCTTACAAAGTTGCATCTTTCGGCAACGCCAACGTTTTCATTGTTCTAAAGTGTTGACAGAACTGCCCGCAGCCGCAATTTTTGAAAAAGAGTCTGATTTTCTGACTGAACTGTTGCACAAATGGATATATGGCATTTCTTTTCCACCACAAATGTTAGTAGCTAAAACAAACATGATTCATCAAGTGACCTTTTTTATTCACCATGCTAACACACCTGGAGTTGCAACACTTCTCATTTCTTCATGACTGGTATTACAAATGTTTTAGAAATGTTTCAAATGACTGCTCTTGCTTACCAGTCGGCAGTTCCAGGTGGTCAATAAGGGATTGGGCTTTACACCGAGTTCTGTCTTTTTCACGATGTGCAGGCCTAGAGTCGTGGAACCCGGGCCAAGGACAGGTGCAAAACAACTCTTTGTTGGTATATAGTCATTTGTATTTCACTTTTTTGTTTGCTGCGTTATGTGTGTTTATGCCTTTTCTTACGAGGTTTTCATTAGAAAATTCTGGCTGTCCAACGGTCCCCCCACCCACCCACCCCAAACTATCCGACATGAGCATAAATCTCATGGATTTCTTACTCGCGTGCTGCATCCAGCGTTATATGGTCTTAATCCTGTCCATATCATTTACACTCACGCTACAAATGAGGCCAAATAAACATTTACAGTTAAACATATAAGTTACGACACTTCTAAACGTACACACACAACAGGAAATGTGACCAGAACAATGAGCGTCATATCACAGAGAGAGCAGCTTGAAGAAGCAAACAGCGGCAATAAAACAGTTTGTAATACAGTAAATGAGAATGCTATTCGCCATAGCCAGGTCTGGGAGCTTACAGCTGGCAATTTGGGAGCAGCCAAAATTGTCATAACGTGCTCGTTCATGATGCAAACGTTTATCTGAGCGGTTGATGCCAGAGAATATTTTAAGTTTTATACGTTTGTTCGAGTCATGGAGTTCATCATACGGAAAGAAAAATGTTATTTACAGTAACTCAATCTGTGCTACGGTTAGGATATGCTATATGCATATGAGTTCATCAGGGTGTTCAGAAAAGAAAACTGGATTTGAAACATCACTTGACATTGAAGATATAAGTGTCTAACACTCTACAGTATGGAACTTTATTAAAATACCAAAAAATAACTAGAAAAAAGGTTGCTCAGTGAGAACAGTTTCGCTGGAACAGCGTTGACTCATGGGCAATAAAGATATTTGCTTTAACCATGTTAAAAATGCCCTTACAATAGAAAATCACATTACACAGTACACTGCTATGCAATCACTCTCTGGCCACTTTTCATTTAGTTAGCCAAGGGCTAAAGCTCAACGTAGGTGATGGTCACCATTTGCATATTGTATCAAGTACGGAGGCCATGTTTCAAGTTGTATTGAAACTACTACAAAAAATGCTGAAATTCACCGCTATGGCCTTCTGGAAGGAATACTTTAATTGGCAAAGTGCCAAAATTGGACACTGATAATGGTCACTAGGTATGTACGCAGTGAAGCAAATTTGGAGCGCTTGTTTTTAGCTGTATGGGAACTACTGGGGAAAATGGCAATAAATAAATGACCTAGATTGGCCTTCTGGAAATCACACTTGAATTGGCAAAGTGCAAATATTGACCACATGTGATGACCTCTATGCATGTAAGTATTATACCAAATTTGAATGTGTTCTTCCAAGTAGTATTAAAGATATTGCAGAAAATGATCAAAATGGACCATAAAGCGCCCTGTGGAAAGCACACTTTCATTGTCAAAATCGAATCACTTTGGTGTCGCCCTATATCTCATAGTTTTGTAAAGTTTTAACGAAAACGGTTCAATGTAGGTATTGACCACGAGACTGGAGTGTCAATCGCAAAATTGAGCATGCTGACGTCTGATTGCAGACGTCAGCATGCTCAATTTTGCGATTGACACGACAATCGAGTGGTCAATCACCATTCTGTCATGACTAAAATCAATTTTATTTTAAAATAAATCATATTATAACATTCTCATTGCAAGTCAATTTTGCCAAAAAAGAGCGCGCGGAGACCACTACTACGGCGCTAGTCTAAACTTTTGTTCTCCGCTACACGGGACACGCCTTGCGACGTCAGCGGCTGTATTGATAATGTGAGGAGTTTAGACTAGCGCCGTAGTAGTGGTCTCCCGCGCTCTTGGAGCGTTCATTCCATCGCATAATTGAGCACGCTGATTGACCAATCAGCGTGGGTTATTGGCGGAGATTTTTGTACGGAATGATAGAATGAAGAAATTTGCAATGGTCATACTCACTTTATTGTAAAGCTTCCTATTTGATGACAAACACAGTATACAGTTGTACATACAAGTTATATACAATTATTATGAAGTAGTATCAAGTGTTTTAATATAGATGCTTCTGTCATCACTATAGGGAATAGAACAAGATTTTTTACAACTTCAGTAATAGGTTAACTAACTGTGAGAATCACTTGCTGCATATATAGTGCAATATTAATTTATATTATTTTTATGTTATCTTTGTATCCTATGTTTCAGGCTATGGTCAGTGTAACAACTTGTCTGATGTAAATAGATAAATGAAATAAATAATTCATTAAACTACAAAATTGAAAATGTAATTTGTTGTAATTTAATTGCAACTTTCAACGGAAGCAGACACAGCCATGTATGCAATTCTGTTAATTGCGTTTCAGATGAGGTGAGGCTTAGAGAAGAGAGGCTTGAAATTAAAAGTAGCCGGGCTGGCTGAAGTTTTTGTATGCCATAAAATGAAGTCATTGTCTTGTTGAATTCTTGGTTGTGGGAATGTAAATGATAATGGTCGAGATACCATTATACAGTGGGTGTTGTATGCTTTACAGATTGATTAATTAATGGGTTACAGTTGTCTATTGTAGATATTGGGGATTGTTGGTATTGGTGCAGTACAAAATCGCGTGCACATAAATCAGCTTCTTTGGTTTAAGAAAGAAAAATGGGTGTGGTTAAAGGGCGCCTCGGGAAAAAAAATGACTACCCGTGCCATATCTACATCTGGCCTTTCCAGTAAGGCTCGTAGATAATGAAATCAGACACTCCCACCCCCATGCGTCCGTACACTTGTGCGTTGAATATGACCGAGGGAAGGATATTGAGAAAATGAAAGTAACAGTTGACATAATACACGGATCACACTGGCAATAACTAACAATAGTTTCAAGTACAAGGTGCATCCTTGAGCGATGTGAGAACGCAGATGCTGGTCTAGGGAGGCAGTAAATCTGAGGGAGTTTCAAAACATTTGTTCTGTGTCCAATTATCAGAGGGAAATGCATTTTCTTTGTGCAACAGAATTTGAAAGAAGCGAGTAAATTAGACATAATGCGCCCGTTGGGTGTATGTGGTACGCAGCTATGGTTTACTCTAGTTTAAATGGATCATTTTTGTGAAAACATTGAAGCTAAATATTCATGTCTACTGGTTATCATGACTTCTAACCAATGCCCTTTTAGCGCATGATACGCGCAGGAGAGGTTGGCCAATTTATTGACTGAAATTGCATTTTAATTTCATCACCATCATCAAACCGCGTCCTACATTTTGGAGTCATGACATAAGTGTAAATGTAATCTTATGGCAAGGAATTTACACTGACGAATCATTGGAACACCAATGAACATGTGATAACGAGTGCTCCCAAAACACCTTCAGCTCCACTGTAGTCTCTAGTAACAACGTCTGGGTGCGCAATGATTTGTTTTTCATTTAATACAAACTTATCACGCTATTGAACACTTACTTTCTCAATCATTGACCTCAAACTGGACCATTGGTTCTTTTACTGATGGGAATTGGCTTTTGTTTACCAGAAATGGGAATGTGCTAATATGGGCAGTTGCATGTCCAGAGGAGCTCTTGGTGGGAATGAGCGTTGGTATGGCAGTAAGCATCTTGTTTCATTATCTAGCATATGTAGTTCTTAACACGATATCAAGTTATAACTCAGTTTCTTGTTCACTAAGGAGGTAGAAATAGCTACAACGACAGAAATGACAATGGAAAAAATGTCGCTGTTGATGAAACACAAGATGACAATGCAGACTACAAAGACGACCACATGAACAATCACTATCACTAAGTCCCAATGTTTACCACCAACCCACCATAGGGAAGGAGATATCGAATCTTCCCTATGGGAGGTTGGTGTCTAGTTATCTCCGTGCAAACATTGTATTGGGACTCATTGAACAATGATGACAAACATGACAGCATTTATACTATCATTTCAACAATCCATTCCAGATCCGTCCCAGTGAGTATTTCCAGGTCGCATGTAAGTGATCGAGTATGTCCATCTGAATAGTGTCGTCGAAGTCACGTGATAATGAGATCAATAATGTCTAAGGTTTCTACGATTTAACACTAGGGGACCGGGGGGCACTTCCATAGTCGCCCTATACGGCATGTGCCACTGATAGGGGTCACCTTTTTCAACCCCGCAGTTTCACTAGGGGTCACCTTTTCCACCACTCAGTTTCATTAGGGGTAACCTTTTCCACCGCTCAGTTTCACTAGGGGTCATGATTTCAACATTCCGGCCAGTTTCACTAAGGGAGGTTCAATCTCGAGGCTCAATAACTAGCTCTCTTTTCATGTGATTTTGCATTATTGAGCCATAAAAAAGCATAAAAGGTAAATATAAGTTAGGGGTATGATTTTGGACCTTCAGTGGCACCCCGTACCCATTCACCCCTGAAGTACACCCCCCCCCCCTCCCCCGAGATTTAACAGCATTTATTAACAGATTTACAAATGCAGTAAAGCACGTTTGTTACGGGCAATGCATAAGATATAACAAATCAGAACAGTATATTTATATGGCATTGATTATTTAAATTATTACTTCTTATTGTCTGTGCTTAAACAATAAACTGCAGAAAATCACATCAAAAAGGTCGTCACTTAAAAGGTATCCCTTGTGGTCAAATATTCAACCTCATAGATTCTGTGTAAATTGTCTTATATATCATTAACCTGTTTTCATGTGAGAATTAATACTTTCAAATTTGAGACAGATATGTGGAAATCAGTTGAATCGTTCTGCATTGTGTGCATGCAAGAGAATAAAAATAGCTGGCAATACATATCTAGGCATTTTACGGTTGGATATAACATAAACTAAACCGTCATAATTTCTTCACTAGCCGTCAATTTTTGCTTCAGTATATAGTGAGGAAACGCATTGATTGACAACATGTTTAGAAAACACTGTGTCTTGTAGACTTCAGATTTTCCTGCCAGTGATGCATGTGTTCGGTGGCCGGAAGTCGGCGTGACTCTCACACACCCGTCTATCAGAGGCTGCTACTGGTGCTCATATAGATATTGCTGCTGTTATAGTGTGTGTCATGTTACCCTTACTATTGTGATGAACACTACTGTTCGTCGTGTCTTTTCTACTATGCATTTCCAAAATTGCATGACGCTAAGGCATGACGCATTCTTCCTTCAAACGGTATTTTGATATAAAAGCAAACGTGAACACTTGTTGTAGATACAGTCTTGGACGGCAGGTTAACTGATTACACTGATCCCTCATTATACATGATAGAAGAGGCCTATTCCTTGTGTACTTTAATTGCTCAGATACATCTACTAATCAATCGCAATTTTTCAGTCGCCCAACTAGTGAGTACACAATGGGACGTCCCTATAATGCAACGTACTCTCCCCAGTCGCCTTCCATGTTTTGACTCAGGCACAGGGGTGTATAAAAGGGACGGGTTGTTCAACTTCAATTTTCTCCGAGACAGATGAGCGTGGACGCTGATAACTGCTCATCCAAACACGCACAAATACTAAACCGGCATGCGTGTGGTCTTCATAGTTATTATGGGAAGATTTTTTGGTGCCCTATCAACAGTTTAGAAATATGCATTCAGCACTTTTAAAATTGGTATCTCACCTGTAATGTGAAATGAGTAGACCTACATTCAGGTAAACGATGATGTGTAGCGATGACACAACTATAGTTTTTACTCAAAGCGCCACCACCTAAAATGACGAGAACAAAAAATCCTAGTCCTAGAAAAAGCTGTGGGGAATCAATGCGTCCGTCTGGTGACCCTCTCGCCGTGTAATGCCATGCAAATGGCATAATTTAGTTGTATCACGATCCATCAATTTATGTTTGCTACATTAGGCCGGCAGAATATGTGATGGTGGTAAGTAACCGCGCTAGGAATAGACACCAGGCCGGGGATAGGAGTGAGGGGGTTTATAGTTGTGATGCGGACATATAAGGAAATACTCATGGTATATACAGTGTCTATATGATACTGTTATACTCCTTTAAACCCGCTTTTACATATAGGCGTTCATATGCGAATCTGTGCAACGCATCGATACGATTTTGGCCAGGTTGTCTACATGGGCGTATTGATGCGACATTGAATGTAGTAAAAATGCTTGTTACACTGAGTTGTTGAGCCAAACGAAGTGTTACTTATATGTGCGAATGTTCTACGATCCATAGACGTAGCATAACTATCTATAACGAATCTAAACTAACCAGTATTTCGTCAACGAATTTTGATCGTATTCAAAATTATCTGGCGAATTTGCCAGTTTCCCATTGCACGTAGAGCTACGTAGGCAGAATTCGCTAATGTGTAAAGCAGGTGTATAAGGATCAACATTTAATTGACGTAAACCCACGCAAAACGGACCAGTGTTCGTACTTGATGGATTGCATGTAAATTTGTAATTTGCTTGAATCTGTAATTGATATATGCCTATTGGGCTTCATTTTACATAATCTGTCCATCAAAAAACCGTAGCTGAAACCTGCTCATTAATTGAAATGTAAGACATGGTATGATGCATGGATTTGACAAGACAACATCCTTCCTCGAGTTCATGTGTCGGTGATTAATTCTGTAAGATACCTGGCAAATCTAGGTGATCCGAAATGGCAGGTCCGTGATTATCAGAAACGGGGCCATCACTCTGAGTATCAGATGTCAAGCAAAGTCTCTTCAGGACATCTGATACTCAGAGTGGGGCCCACGTATGTTGAATTGCATACAGAACATGGACATCCCAAGGCGCAGCCGGTGCACAGCATGTTCAAAATGGGAACAAATTTCAAATGTCCACTTTTACAAACGAATGGCCACTCGTACAAATAATAAAATCAAATATGAAACCACAAACATTTGGGAACACGTGTGCTCGCATATAACAAATAAGAGAGCCCTAGACGATGCCCACGTGGCAGGTCCCCGCCAGACCCCGCCCGTCCTCTCATTATGGCAGCTATTCGTCTTGATTTGCACATAACCAAGTAGGCTTCTAAATGCAGCAGTCGATTAAGTCCCGGAGATCGCTCGGCATGTCATTGCATGTTGTACAAAGTGTACTGGCGTCGCCCAAAGCATAAGGCCTACTGCGTTAGAGCGGGTTTATGTTTGATTTCTCGTTGGTTAAACTGTGTTGGGGCAGACGTGAAATACGCTCTGGTGTAGAGTAAATTGGTGGTGTTAACCCGGACTAGCCGGGTCCTAGGGCAGCGCCCGCGAGTCAAGGATACGTGCGCACCCCTCGGAACTGTAGACGATTTGGAAAGTGTCCGATTCTCTGTTGTGCTGTGCTGTCTCCATTTTTATTTTCATTTTTATTTCATTTCACTTTTATTTCCAACTGTCACCGCCAACTCGCTTAACATACCTGAATGGGAAGATAGTAGTATGAGGTATGGCTTGACTACCAAATAACTCTCCGGCTCACGCCTCTACAACCCAACAGATGCCGTGCGATTTGTGACACAGAGTATATCAAGACACAACTGCTATGAGGCAACAGTCCAAACGTGCGTATATTATAATCACAGTCGTTCTATAGTATATAGTATGCTCACATAGCATTTCAGTCTAGTCACAAGCTCGTATTTCAAACATTACACCAGTTTACAATTACAAATTGCTATAGTCTACCCAGAATATTTGAACTACCAATATCATTGATGTCATGTCACCCCCAAGTCTGAAATCATTTTTGACTCTAGCATACAGTCAAAATTGTGCTGTGCACATCCTCATTCTCTGAATCAGATAGGGACGGGATTTATCCTCATGTCGGTTAGGCTGTCTGGCGCAGCGCGCCGGCCTGTCTGCACCCACCATCTTGTCTGTAATCACACAAACGGCCTGTCGGATAGACCGGCTCGCATGCGCCGTGGTCGCGTATTTGTCATCTGTGTTGGTTTAATGGTAAGTTGTTGTTTTGTCGTTGTTTTTGGTGTGTGTGTGTGTGTGTGTGTGTGTGTGTGTGTGTGTGTGTGTGTGTGTGTGTGTGTGTGTGTGTGTGTGTGTGTGTGTGTGTGTGTGTGTGTGTGTGTGTGTGTGTGTGTGTGTGTGTGTGTGTGTGTGTGTGTGTGTGTGTGTGTGTGTGTGTGTGTGTGTGTGTGTGTGTGTGTGTGTGTGTGTGTGT
>CM032664.1:14574874-14591512 GCA_019095985.1 Streblospio benedicti | reverse complement strand
GTCTGTGTCTGTGTCTGTGTGTGTGTCTGTGTGTGTGTATCTGTGTGTGTATCTGTGTGTGTGTGTCTGTGTGTTTTAGTTCAGTTCATGTAGTTCTTGGCTGCACCGTGAAAACCCCATCTTACACTGGGACGGCAGAGGCCAAACGTATATTATGGGGTTGTTGACAAAACATGATAATTCACGTGTTTTCTGTAGGTTTCTACGTGTGTAGACGTAAACCAACCACACGCGTGCCTGTACACGATTTCTATGGCACGGCCTTGGATTCGAACTCCTACGATCTTCACTAAACTCTACGAACTTGTTGTTGCACCAGAGGTGAGTGAGAGTGTGTAAGTGGCTTGGGTGGGAGATTAGGTCTACTCCTGCTGGGTATTAAAACCACCGTACATGACACTTGTAATGAGCTTGCTGAGCATCGTGATGGCAGACTAAAAAGAGTTGCCTACCGTCGGGACTGGGGTGTCTAAAAGGTGCGTGTGTGGATGTTTGAAGTACCAAATCATGTTTCCAATCGTAACCATGCATGGCCTGAAAGTCGACTACCTACGCAAAATTTGAATGCCGGAATCTAAAATGAGAGTGGTAAGAGAGGATGGCAAAAGAATAAACTTGAAGTATTGAGCTGTTTGGTGTATCGCTACTTCCATTACACGTGTAAATGTAAATGTCCTTATTTACGGCCACAATTCACATTTTATCATGCTCTAGCGTCTTTACATATACACTGGGTCGTTGGCATCCTTGTCATACTACATCTCAACTCCCTGGGTAGCATAAAACACATGACTCCCGTAACGTAGACGTGCTTATCACTCGCATTAGAGTAACTCGCCTGGCCTGTATCAATTTAACGTGTAGGTACCACTGTGCAGTGTGCATACGCCACCTGTTCGAGGTAAGTTTGCTCAACACCCCCTGCCAGACCCGAGCAGGAATCGAAACCACCACCTCGTGGTCACGAGCCCAACTCCGCCACAGAAGCACATGGTGTCTCTAGTGTGTCCGTTCACTCGTCCCCTGAGTACAAGACCCCATCCGAGCTCCAACTTTGATGATGTGTTACGTAGGTTATTGTCTTGTTTTGTATACGTTTTGTTTGGGCTCCGCAGGCCCAAGGCGTTGCATCCATAAAGGCATCTTCCCATATAAGCGCATACTTACAAAGAAAGATCTGAGGTTTGAACCTCTCCATTCCTCGCAAAACACAAATAATGTACCGATGAACCACAGCTGTGTATATACAGTATATGATAAACCTGTGGCTGGCGATCTCAAGTATCATAATGACCCCACCGCCAGTTCGAAATACAACGCAAAGACAAACGCTTGCCGCCAAATATCACTTCCTGGTGCCATTTTTCATGCCGGTAAAAATTCATCACCTCCAGTTACCCGGGCAAAGGCGATGTAACGCTTGAATATTTCACCAGTAATTAATGATTGGCCTCTCTGATGCGCTCCCTCACTGTCAGCAGCCCTTGGGAGGCGGAAGGTGGCCCTTTGGAGAGGGGACGGTGTCGAACAAAGATAAAGCACAGAATATTATGTACATTAATTATGTTGTCCACTAGAGTGTTGATGCTAGTGCTGTATAATATTGTTGTCCTATGAAGATGGAAACTAAAGCAAGGTCCGGTCGCTAGTCTAGGTCAATATTTATGAAGCCTAATAGTAATAAAGACTTGCTAAATACAGATTCATGCCATGTGCACAACACGGGCAAGTATTGTGCCATTCATAATGCATGTCCTTAAACACGTATATGGACAAGATACAACTTTAAGTCTGGTTATTAGTTCTTGGCTATAAACCTTCACCTATGTTTGCGACCCATTTGTACTTGATAATGTGTTTTGCCTCTACGCACTGAGTAAGGGGTTAGTGTTTTTTACCCTCTCAAAAAACACCTGCGATACATAAGTAAGACACTGCCGGGTGTTGACCATACGACAATCCACGTGTCTCAGCATTTCAACGCCCCTCGATTATTTTGGTGTTTTTACAGGACATATTATGAGTCATCTGCCAAAAACAGAGAACCTATACGTTGTGTATAACGGAGGCAAAAGATTCTGCAACATTGGCAACTGACGTGTGTTCGCTGGTTTTACATTCGGTTTACTTTTCTTGATTTTCTTGTCATTATCAATTGTGAACTGCCATTCAAGTGTAGCTGTTGTTGGTGGTGGTTTTTAATCAAAGTAAATGTATAGAGAAACAACATGATTGATTTTTGATAGTACATACAACTTTTATTTGATCTTGATTTGATTTCTCGAACTACCAATCTGCACAGCTCTGTTATAGATCCGCTCATTAGAAGAAACAACCTCGCCAGAATACTTAATGCATCTCCTGGGGTCCACAAAAGGTCCCTAGAATATGTAGCAATAGTTGTTTATGAGGCTGTGTAAGCGCCCCACGGGATACGTGATGGACAATCAGTGCGCTCCTAACGGCTTCTTGGCGCTTTATCCCACGGGCTTTACCAATCAACGATGATGAATAATATAGTGCCTGTTGTGTTAAACAACAATGAGATGTTAGTTAACAGGTGATAAACATCAAATCAACTGCTAAGTGCTCATGATATGACAATAATATGGTAACATTTCTGCCCCCTAAAAATTATATTTAATATTGTAGTACTTATTATAGTGATACACCATCACGGGAATAGATTCAACCTAATTTGCAGTAACGTAACCAGAATTCGCCCCTCTCAGAAATCGGCCCTAGCTTGTAGTGAAATATACAATTTGCTTTGCATTCAAATAACATGGATTTGTACAGTAAATTGAATTATAATCTGTCAGCACTAGTCTTTCGCATTGATCATAATATATTTTCACAGAGACCGAGACTTAAGGCCAGAACACGACTTTATTGTTTGTATTTGTGCCTTTGTGCCTTGTATCAGTTTAAGTTAATTTGTGAAGATTTCAAACATAATAGTCACAATACAAGGTTTGGGTTAGAAAATGTAGGGGGGGGGGGCGATTACTGGTTATGTTACCCTATATAGTCAATGAGTGTGGAGGGAGTCAAAGGTGGAAAATAGTGACAGAGTAATTCCGCTGGGTTTTGCATACCTGAAAACATGGTTTGCCTTTTATATGGCTCCCGGAAGCATAAACATAAACTTTGTGACGACATTTCAGGTGACACTCTCATAAGGCTTAATGGACGGTGCATTTAATTGGCTTGCGGCTGATGGGAGGTGAAATCTGGCCATGCGGGTGGCAATGGGGGTGGGGGCATGATGAAATGACACATTCTCAAAGGTGCCTAGCTACAATGATTTCGTCCAATGCAAGTGTCCGTTGTCTGGTTTAATACATTTTCCCATAATAATTAGCTACAATTAATTGGACGATTTAGTTGCTTAATGTACATGTATTACTTTGGATGCTAACAATACTTGCTAACATTTCTGCCTCCTATAAATCGGTTGATATTGGTGGTTAGTATCTTCAGAAATCACACTTAGCCACAATACATTGAATTCACGTGAATAGTAAATGGGGGTGACAAAGTCTCAAGGTCATTTTTCTGCGTGTCTCCCAGAGATGATAGTTGAACTTCCAAAGTGGTTCAATGGGCTGGTTTACACACACACGTACATACGTACACTCACCTACGCACACACCCCACCCACGCATATCCCCCCCTCCCCCCCCCCACCCCCCCACCCATGTCACACACACACATGACACACACACACACACACACACACACACACACACACACACACACACACACACACACACACACACACACACACACACACACACACACACACACACACACACACACACACACACACACACACACACACACACACACACACACACACACACACACACACACACACACACACACACACACACACACACACACACACACACACACACACACACACACACACACACACACATATATATATTTCAAACGTTACTTGCCTTGGATAATACTATATTTGCTATCTAATCTACATTATTAAAGTTTATTAAAGTTACTACTTCTGACCCTGATATCAGTTCAGACTGGAGAGTGTAATGAAAATTTACGTGGTAGTGGGATCAGAAAGGTCGTTGTCGTCATATATTCAGTTTCAGAGTCTATGTAGATTGTCTCATCTATTATTAGCCTGTTTCCCTAAGGACATGTACTTTCAAGTTCATATCCGAGAGACAAATACATTTGTTTTTGTTTGGGTTCAGTTTGTTTTTAAACAAAATTGTTTTGATCATTTTTCATTATAACATCCGTAAGGAGGCGCCGGGGTTTATAAGGAAGCGGGATGTCAGAAAAAAGGCCGAAAAAAGAAGGATGTGGAATTTCAAGGAAGTGGGATGTGGGAGAAAAGGCTGAAAATTTGTTGGATGTGGAAAAAATAAAAACAATTAGGGATGTGGGATTTTTTACTCCCTTAAGTGATTGCGGGAGCGGACATATACACACATAACGCTGCGGGAGTCGAACGTCCTGATCGCGCTGATCACTGATACAAATACACTGCTAGAACTAGTTCATGATACCACGTGTTCTGAGCGAAAGCTAGAGGCAACGTTGTCGGGAGTGGGTGGGGGGGGGGGGCAGTCTAGGTCAGAAAATGGGTACGTACGTGCCGGTTGAAACCGGCGCCCACCAATGTACCTATTATTGAGAAAACATGACCCACACTATACCAATATCTCAGAAAATGTGTTATAATAAACCAATGTCTGAGAAAAAATGTGACATACAATACCAATACCTGAGAAAAAAAATGTGACGTAAATATTTATTAGGTACAGGTCATTAGGATCTAACAACCCATATGTAAATCTGTGGATATGACGTAAATGTGATGGCAAGTTCTTTAGATTTATTTGAACGCGTTTGCCAGTATCTGTGGTTTGGCAAACTGCGTGACCGTGTGTAGCACCTAGACATTATGGATATGGGATGCATATGTCGGTGGATATATCTACCAAACGTGCGCGTGCACGCTTATTTGGATGAATAGTACACAAAAGGTGTCCACTTGTATCGTATGTTTCTTATAAACTATCTAGATAAGTACGTACGCCCATGACTGGTTTAAGACGTTTGTAAATCATAAAACAATCTTGCTATTCCTTGAACTCGCAAATTTACTGTGCTCTTGGTAATTGGAGATGCCTGAAGGTGACTTACGGTAGATAGCGATCTAGAGTTGGAGCAACATACACTGCTGTAGAAATAATAAAAAGAGACCGTGGGTGGTGAGGACTGATAAGAGATAACCGTTGTGATGCATGTCATACATACAACAAAAATATGAACATCAGTTTCCCTACTAAAGCTAGCAGATCATCTATACACTCAGTCCACATAAATGGTGGTTTAAATGACACTATGAGCGAGACAGGAAAATGTGTGCGGTCTTTACAAAACTCAACATATGTAGCATTCGAAATGATGGTCTTGGTCCATTTTTACCCACCCAAAAAGATGAAGAAGTGAAAGAAGGATGCGTAACTTATTTTATGATGCAATACAAAAATGCATGACAGCACTTGAAATCACGCTTTCCCCCGAAGGACACATACTTAATACAATTCAATGTACAATTCCAAAATACACGATAACCACACCGATGGAGATATGGCAGGGGTTGGCTACGGTCGATGCTCATAAAGTGGCATTGTGGGTATTGGGGTCAGCAAAGGTCACGTGTCTGGCGCTCTGTGAACTGTATCACGTGGCCAGTCGGGCCAGTGGGGTTACCCTCCCATCTATCGTCTGTGTATTGAGTGAGCATCACTTTGTTAAAATAACCAGGCTTCTACTATGTGGGTGCGAGTTATAGCTGAACTGGGATGGCGGTTACGTCTGCAGAACATTCCAATGTCGATATAAGGGCTCAATCTGACGTTAATGGGTTTCCACCAAAATAGGCAAGAAAGTTGACAGACAGAAACATTTGAGCACCTACGTGCAATATCTATTGAAACTATATGACACCGCTCTCTGGGGTCAAGATACAAACAGTAAAGACCTATAGCAGATCCATGATTTCTTCTAGCGTGAGGTGGTTGTGATCAGAAAAACTCACATGTCACACAAAAGTAGCTGAAGTGATGCCTAATCACAATGTATGAAATATAATTTGCCCGTAAAAGGTGGTGGGATAGAGATCCACTAAGATAAATTTAGGACTACAACACTACACAATGCACCAACAATACCACGAGAAACAAGGGCGACTGAAAACAGTGAAGCCATAAATGATAATACTTGATCGGTGCCAGCGTAGATCATCAGCAGAGAAACTTCACAAACTACGTATACAGCATACAGCTTTTCGTACTGTTCCTGTCGGCCTTGATGGCGTAGTGGGTAGAAAGCTTTTAACTCGTGTTCCGAACTGTTGATCTCTCACACACAATATATAGGTGGATTTGGACAAAGAAATAAGAATGACATAGATTGCACGGACAAGAATATCATCAAACATGACCACGGCAAAGAGAACTGGTTCAAACTTCAAAGTGTTTCAGCCTCACTTGTGACGATTTGGTGCACAATGATACGCCAATACCCTACCAAAGCCTTCGGAAAATGCATAATGCAAACACTGAACATAATGCAAATATACACGATGCAAACAATAATGTAATACAAGCGTTTCGCCACGGAGTTAATACCAATACGGACAAGTGCTACATTGCCATTGAAAAATTAATAATAGCTATGATCTGGCTATGTCGTTTAGAACACATTGTACGTTTTCTACATGTTCTTGAAATATATTAACGTAATGTACCGCAATAAAACATCTTCATAGCGGGTTGTCGTAAAATTGCCCTGTTACCCAATAGCACAAATAAAATCCCCCCCCCCTTTCATTGGTAGTCTACAAGCTTCACTGTTCATACGAACGATTCTTTGGATTCGGCGTGCAGATGAAACAGGCCTCAGCACCACCAAATAATCATGTGTGTTTCCCAATGATTCCCTGGATTCGTCAACTAGTTGCTATAATCTTCGTCAGAATTGGAAAGTCATCATTCTGACCTACCACAACGTCATCGAATGGATCTCTCCTTGTTATAAAAATGCTGATAACGATAACTGTTGTACTAACTACTGTGCCCAAGTTATCCTCTTGATGATCTCTCCTTATCAAAGCTGGTTTTGAGGACTCCTCTCGGGATTGTCTGTTGAAGAAGGGCCCATGTGGTTTCATGATGACTTCGTATCATTCAACTACCCACTTAAAGTGATTTTAAAATTGCAATCTGGAAACATGAAGTTAGATTGTAGATTTTGTACCCGTCGAATACTGCAATAAACACTAATAATGTGTGACATGTATGATTAGGTTTTTTTCCACGGGATTATGTGCTTAGATATTTATTCTGATAACACACATGATAATGCTTTTGTGGCCACTTTTATGATGCTAAGTTTTGTCTGCAGAATGTCATAGATCTTTTCAATCAAGAATAATACGTTGAATTGCACCCATTTGGGTTAGCTTGGAGGTAGTATAGTGGCCAGTTTGCTTCATGCGTGATTTATATTTATATTTGCATTCATTAATTGTAATGAATTTTAGGAATATTATTGAAAAATAAGTACTTACCAAGGAAAATCCAAAAGAGAAAAAGATTTTGAGTAGATAATATTCTATGGACTTGAGAAATAAAATGATGTTTATAAGATAACGCGATGGGTGTTTTCAAGTAATAAAGATGCACGATAAATAGTTGTGTGATGAACAGCATACAGAGATTACCATTAAAAAGATGACCATATAAAGATGACCATTACGATAGAAAAATATATGGTATTCATGGTATTCAGCATTAAATAATACACAATTAGAAACACCTGAAAGACGCTCGCATGGTCTGCCCCCCCACCCCCACCCCCACCATGACCATGCACATAGCACGTGCAATATACACAACGTTCATGGCAATTATAAAGTGAACACCCTGACAAAAGTCACCTGCTGTTTACACTGGAAATGAGACCCGGATGTTGACAAAAGCGCGGCTACATACCACCAAGTGGGGTCAATACTGAAGCCTTCTTTTCCCACTGACTGGTGCAATGAAATATGTTTCCCCAATTATCGGGTTCCAAGTAGTGACTTGATCAGACCAGACAAATATGTAGCTCTATTGTCATTTATGGTCTTCTGCGCAAGCACTGACATAGAGGGTTCTTTCTTTCTATCAGTCTGTGGGGTTATATCAAATAGCCTCAGCTAGGACTAGAATCCCGGAGCACTACCACTGTACAGTGTAGCACTTATTCTTATGTAAGTGCCATAGTGGTGGTCGTTCAAGTCCTAGCATTGACTGTGGCCCAATATACAAGTTGGAGAAAGAATATTTTGCATGTTAATGGTTAATGTATAGATGTAGATATCTTCTTTATTCATACACTGCAGAGTGACAAAGAAAAAAAACTTTGTAAAAACGAGTATTCAACAGTTTGAAAATTTCATTGATATCAATCTAGTATTTCTTGTACTTACCTACGAAATTTGACAATAAATTTCATTACACGCCCTGACTTTTAACACTTAAGATTGAAGTCGTAGAAAATGCCCGTGAAAAGATAAACTTTTATACTGTCAGTCAACTATGAAAAAATGTAAAGACAATTTTTAATTGATACTTTGTGAACCTATACCATTAAAGAATTCTATACATTCTCTTTTCATATTTGTGTCCATCACACCTTCATCCGTCTGAACTGTAGGTAGTCACTCAAACCTATCATAATCGGCTGCTTATAATTAGCCATACTTTTATCGAACAACACTTAAGCTTTAATATTTTCTGGGCATTAATTGTTATCAATTAATTAAAGGTAATAAGTGTAATTATTATCGTGACAAACCCCCAGTCTCCATACAGCAAAGTCAATACGAGTGATATAATGATAGCAGAGACAAAGTTTGATAAATAAGGTAATATAGATTGATAGCTTAATTGATATTCAGATCATCTAGATAATATGAAGTTCACATAAATATCAACTTAAGTGTTTGCTTTAGAATATTGATTTATATTCTATTATAAACTACCAACTTGAATTATACGATGTTTTTATATTTGATAAATCGGAAACCATTGAAGCGTTGGGATATTTATTTGCTTAATATATATTCCTCATGGGCAGACGAGAATACAAGGACAGATAGTTACTATTGTGCATATTAAAATCTTAAATGAACACAGAAGCATGACTCATTAACATGTTATATATATCCAGGTACCAGTAAGGATAGCACAATAAATGTATATACAAAACGTGTACTCCTGTACACAATTTCTAAAAGACTATCGTTTCAACACATTATGCGTTGAAAAATAGAACAAAGAACTTGGCACCATAAACTATGGATATTATGACCCTTTTCTTCATACGCTAGTGTGAATATGGGAGTCTGAGGTCTCCAGTGCTGAACCAATCCACTGAACAAATATCGGCTCTCTTCACATGAAAGCAGATACGTTCGTTTCACAATTAGGAGAGAATTAGGTGTCCTGCCAGGATGGTGAATGTCATTAGTGGCCCTTTAGTTAATTTGCTTTGCTGGAGTTTAGTGTTTGGCACACACACATGTATGTAAGATTGGATAATGAGAAACTTTGACAGATCTATATCATCAGCCGGCAAATCAAATAATGCAAGCTTGTTCTGTGAGAAATATTGATAAGACATTGTTCGGACACCACTAGGTCTGCAGTGGGTATTTTGTTCTTGCTGAGGAAAGCAGACGGCGATTTGGACGGATTGCATTATAGGACTCCATAGAATAACTGATTTTAAGACTAACGTAAAGTATTTCTGGGATTAAATCAAGTGATAACAAAATATCAATATGGGATTGGATAAGACATGCCACGGATATAGTATTAGATAGTCGTAAATTGCAGCCAATAACCTCTCTTTGATTGCAGGAAAAAAGTGTCGTGTCGTTTGTTTGCTTGGTCCTGTTTGGATGACAGATATACAAATATAATTTATACCAAGGAAAATCTGCATAAACAATCATGATGTTTACGAGGCGAATGGCAGAGGTTAAGAAAACTAGATTTAGACTGAAACTTTACGTATTTGTTTGAAATATGATAGTTTAAACGTGAGTTCTGAGACATGCTGCTGGAATTGTAAGTGGCCACCATTTTATGTTCTGTTTTCTCATGTAAATTGAAAGGATCTTGTCCATAAATTAGTCCAAGGATTAGCAGACGACAGTGTGATCACTGGGGATTGTGATTTGCGTGGATTTACATTGTGTATTACATCAAATAGCATGGTTTATATGGTTAACAAGTAACTTAGCACTTTAAGTCTATGCTATATACACGTAAAGTAATTCAAGCTCCGGACTTGTAGTTTGATATGATTCAATAAATCGGATAATGAAATTCAGCAAGGATACAAGTCCGTCTATACAGCAAGTGAAGAGAACGTTGTTACTATTCTGACTGCAACTGCACCTGACTCGCAACATTTGACTGTATACAATCACAAGGCATGTGTACATTGACTCTTGTCAAACAAAATATATGCGGGTTATTAATTGTCACACGTCTGTGTCAACCCACCTTGAAATATTATCAATGAGGACCACCTCAAGTCCGAGAAGGAGCCCCTGTGAAGCGGGTGAGGATCTGACAGGTATTTTTATACAGCACGCACTGCTTATAAAGAGCCGGATATCTATGCCGCCACTGTCAAGCATGTACTAGTAAATTTACATCTACACTACCTGGCCAATGGTGAGGTTGTCATATCACTTTAGCTCACTTTGTTATGTTCAGCCAATTAAAGCATTAGATGGCTATTATTTTACAATGAATTAGTGACCAAATGGGTCATTGTTAAGGGATGACTACAAAGATTTTAGATAAAATGCAACTTACCTGGTTTAAGTGGATCTAGGCACCAGTAAAGTTATGTATTTTGACTATGACATTGATAAATTATTACAATAGACCGGGATGGTTATACAGCAGGTCATTGATATCATTGCATGTTTTACTTTCTCCACTGCCATGGGGTATATAACAGTCACAGCATATATAATACAAGCCCTCGTGCCATCGAACATGACCGAGTACGAAAACACCCAATAGCGTGCCATCAGTGTGCCATTTATCATTTAGTGATATTTCATACAGAAGCTATCAATATTATCAAAGTACAACACCATTGTAAGAGTCGGTATTAGTATCATACAAATCACATATTGAACCAATCTTATATCATAATTATGTTGGTTAAAATGTAGTTGGTTTGAAGCCATGACCAGAGATTGTGTGAGGTCCTGATAACATGCTACTCACTCGTACGAAGGTCTAATCTAAGTAACATTTTCTGTATTCTAAACCTTCCTAGACAATTATGGAACTTGTCTTGTGCTTTCTTTTTAATTGACTGTTTGCAGTTTAATTTTTTTAAATGTAGTGGGGTTTTTTGTGAACATACCAATAGTAGGTCACCTTGAGATTTTGCACACGAGTTCTGCTATTACAAAAAACTATGTCATGCAATGAAGCTGTGAATCAGTTTAACTTAGCAGTCAATAAGTGCTAGCTGAAAGACTATAGATGCACATACATTATGAACGATGGCATAATTCAGTTCGATAGATAATTAGTGTATTAATTAATTGACTAATAAATTAACCATATATCAAGTTTTACCGTACGTGAATGCGCGAACGCAAGACGTTTTTAACGTACGTTGAACATAGAATTCAATGAAAGCAAGTGGTTTTCATGGAAATGCACTGTTTACTATTTTGACTTTTGGACAGCATTTTTTATTTATTTATGACGCCGTGTTTTGTCTTAGTTTTCCTTGGAAACATTTTTTTAATTGAACATACAGCAAACATCGGTAGACAAAGGACATATCTTCTTAGCTTCCAATCTACATGTTTGGTATAACTGTGAGTGTCAGCTATACAGTGACATCCAGATGCTGAGGCTGAGCTCGAATCCAGTAAGGGAGCGATCATCATTATTTGTACAGAGGGCGGTCATTTGGTGGTGGTGGGGGGGGGGGTGCTTAATCTTCTTTGGTCATAAAAGGAAGGGCGCTCAATTTTAATTCAAAGTGAGAGGGAGGGCAGTCAATACTCAAACTGAAAAGGTAATATTTTACGCACTTTTGTCTCGAATCTATGCATTTCTGCAATATGCATGCTTTTGGATTCAACTGTATTGTAATATCAATAAAGCAAATAGATTACTAAATATGTATTCACTGACAATACAGTGAATGGTTCATTGCAATACACCTAAAACAGTTTTCATGGAATCTGTCCAACATCAAACTCTAACAAAGGTATGTCATAGTTCATATTTATCCGGGTGTGGGGGTGGGGGGTGGCACTCAGTTTCTTAATGTTCATATTGGGAGGGCATTCAATTTCAACGTAGAGAGTTAGGGAGGGCGTTCAATGTTTTTATATCGTCAATAAATGAACCCCCCCTCCCTGTACAATTAATGATGGTCGCTCCCTAAGCCCCATGGCCTATCCCTTTACTTAGGACTTAACAATCCATAATTTTGACCATGACCCAGTCCAGTTTACATGGTATAGCTAATGAAATTTTTCTTTCATTTTCTTTGCATTAGAAAATCACATGGATCAAAACTTCTACTCAATAACCAGTGACGCATCTGATGAATCTGCATCATCAACCAGTGATGAAGATAGTGAGGTAAAATGTGTGAAAAATAAATTAATCATAAGTCATAGTAATTAAGGATATTGGTCCTCAATGAAACTGGTTTGTCTATTTGATTGATAAGCAACCAACCGTTCCAAATACAACAATTTATCAGTGTTGCAAATACGTGGACATACCAAAGCCCAGCCAAGACACCCATCTTTAGAGTAAAGGATGCAAAACGTATGCTAATTGTTGGTCGGAAATTCAATGGCATCAGATTCTGACAAATTTTTACCTAGGCCATGGCATTCAGTGATATGGACCTAAAGCTGCACACTTTGGAATTCCAATATAAATACATTTCTCATGTAAAATCCCAGCTCACAATTCTCAACCTGAAAGCCTGTAGGTATTTGGATAGTCATGGCATAGTAGATTTCATTACCTATTTGAAGTCATCGTGTACTTATTACAAATGAATTTTATCCCACTAAATCATATACGGTGAATTTGATATAGCGAAAAAGTTATGTTTATTCATGTTTGAATTAAATGTTTGTTTACTTATAAAGAATGAAGAAGCGGAAGAAGAAAAAGAGAGTAACAGTGAAGAGGATGAAGATGATGGCCTCAGTGACGTTATTCAACTCAGTGAGACTGACAGGTGGTCTTAAAAATATAAAGCATTAAAAATATATTGCATACAACAGATTTATAACAAAAGACAAGTAATTTTCAACATTACCATATGGTTTGATGCATACCCACATTTTTTTGTATCTGTCTCTAATCTGTGTCTCGTTTGAAATTTATACCTTTGATATTAGATGAATACTATGGTTAAGTACATTTGATTATGGAATACCTAGAGCACATTATTTTTTTCCAGCCCATCTCAACCATCACTGGACAAATATGGAAACCCCAAGAAGCGTGTAACATTCATGGATGACGACCAGCTGTGCAGCTTCTTGGAAATCCCACCGCGCATGTATTCACCAATGTGGGAAGAATTGAAACCATGTGATCCAGACACACTGGCTCTAGAATTTCAAGATGTGAAATTAGTCACTAGCGAAAACAAAAAGATAAGAAAGACGAGTTCTGCTACGTCATATCGCAGACCTCGTTCTCGAACTCCTACCTTCAATTCTAGACCCCAATCAGCAGGATACACTGGTCGAAAAGGCAATAACAACAACATTAAAATGATTCACAAGGATAATAAACTTGAAAAACCAAAGCCCACAAAAATATCACCAGCTGTAGAGAGACTTTATGGTACTAGAATCAAGGATAATATAAGACTTACTAAACCTTCTCCATTTACTAAAACAGCCCCTCTAGCTAAAGGAGTCCGAAATGAAAATCCTAGGAGGCGAACCGCTTCTCTGCCAGTAGCTCAAACTTTTTCATCTCGAGATAAAGGAGGCAATAATTCATTTTCATCGCCTTCTTTTCAAAACAGAACGAATAAAGACAGTGTATTTACAAACCCAAATAGGAATTCTGTTGACAAAACCCTTACTCAAAGCCAGCAGAATGGCAGACCTGTGCATTGTCAAAGTGCTAATCTAGAAACAATGCGTGCCAGAAACAGTCTGACTACACAGCGAATTAGTCTAGACACTAAGCAACTGTATCGAGGCCATGGTGGAACAATCACATATTCATGTCCTTCGGCTTTAAGTGGTTTAATAGGGACAAACTCAAACAATGCATCAGTACACGTACCTTCCGGCGCAACCTCTTCATCTTCATGCACAGCTTTACAAAACACCTCCTCTGGCTTCCAGACACAAGCTAGGGTTCACCCCAGTCCCTATAGGCAGAGCTCATTGCCAAATGGCTCTTCAACATCAGCGATAAGTTTGCGATCATCACAAACCTACCCAGGTTTATTGCGAGAGAGATCTTTCACGAGCAGTTACCATGATAAGTTGGACTCCTCACATTCTAACCGGATGGGAGTAAGTCATAGTGCAGGCACAACTAGAGTGTCGCCTAGAAAGGTAGTAGCTTGGCACATGGCAAATTCCCACCTCCCAAATTTTGACACACCATGTACAATAACGCCAATGTTTGAAAACACTAAGAACGGTTTCTCTGATACTTTATGACATACAACATAAGCTATAATCATTGTGTTTTGTTTTAAAAATCCATAATGTTATTGTGATTTTGTTATTGGAATGTTGGGTTCCTCTCAGCAGAGATTATTTTTATATGCATCATTTAATTTGATTGCCGAATTCGATATCAGGTTTGTTGTAGAACCCTTTGTCTTGTCATTTTTGCCAGCGTTCTTTGAAATATCACCATCTATAATGAAATTGAATGATTGTATGTAATTTATAAATTATGTTTAAGAAAAATGAAGTCAACAGTCCATTGTTTAAGTCTACTCTGACGTGTCTCTCTACAAAAGAATATGTTACCCAATCAATACCTTAACTTGCATGTTTGTAGATGGCGTAGCAATCTATATTACATGAATGTGGCTTGTATTGATATTCTGGAAGGGCAACATTTTCATTTGAACTATTTTGTCTCATATTTATGGGCTGTTAACTATTCTGTGATACAAGCTAAGTGATCCATGCATTTCTAATTTTTGATGAGTACATTATAATTAGTATTAACATGGTCTGTGGAAAATAACTATAATTGACTCAATAAAAATAGGGTGCTAAATCTACTAATTATAGAATGAACGCAAGCAGAAAATACTGCACCAATGTTATTGCACTGCTTAACATTGTTATAATGACTGTTCACACCTTAATGCATTTTTATATTTACCCTAAGGTTTATATACCATATGTTTTTGCTTCAGTAAAATATATTGTTAATGTAATTATTAATGTCACATCCACAGTTTATTTTGTTTTCTAGAATACTATTTTAAATGTTGAAGATATAATATATAAAAAGAAAAATCTCATTTAATGTCTTTATTTTTCTTTATAATTGATAATTTGGTTATCAAATACTCAATATGATTATAAACGCAAAGAAATTGTGGAGAAATATGTCCAAAGATCTAGGTTTGCTTGACTAAATGTTGACCCAGTTTGCTTTGTCTGTTCTGTTTGCATTTGCTCATCGCAGAATAAATAAAAACAATTCAAAGAATTATGGCTATATAATTGGGATTGATAATCATTTTTAGATTTGTATAACCTTGGTAATATTTGGGAATTGTCAATAAGACCCTGGCAAGTAAGATTGTAGGAATTGACCCGCGAGATTGGGTGTCAATGCTTTTCGGGTAAAACAGGCGATCAGCATGCTCAATTTTGCGATTGACACGACAATCAGTGGTCCAAATCACCATTCTATCATGACTAAAATCCATTTTATTTTAAAATAAATCATATTATAACATTCTCATTGCCAGTCAATATCGTTTGTTTTGAGCGCCGGAGACGTCAATTTCGTTTGTTTTGAGCCGCGCGGAGGCGTTAGTCCCCAAACTGTTGCTCTCACTTTGTAGCATGAACACGCCTTGCATCGTCAGCGGCTGTCAAATATTATTGAGGAGTTTTAGACTAGCGCCGTGGGTTTTTTTTGGAGCGTGTTTTCCATCGCAAAATTGAGCACGCTGATTGACCAATCAGCGTGGGTTATTGGCGGTGATTTCTGCACGGAATGATAGAATGGTTACATTGACAATATTCTTTAGACAGCATTATTCCATTATTCACATTTCAAGTATATTATTGTTGTTTGAAATAATTTATGATTTAATGGACTTGGGTATATATAATTATATGTAATTAAGTCATTACACTTATGACTCAATCGGCGGAACTATCTCATACATAATAGTCTCTGGTGGGGTTGAACCCCGACCAACGGCACCAAGCAGCAAAGGGTGTATATTATCAAATTTAACTTGGTAGTTATCAATTATATCCGCCCGGGAGCCGGCTTACCCCTTGTTTGC
>CM032664.1:14557899-14574774 GCA_019095985.1 Streblospio benedicti | reverse complement strand
CATTTAATTATTATTTGATAAATCTCTAATGCACTTAAACAGATTGCGCACAATGAATCATATCCCCCCCATTCTCCTATTCTATTATGATAAACGATCATTATAAAAGTTGTTTGAAATCGGGACCATGGTTATTATATATACCATTCTACTGATATAAGATTATATATCGAATCGAATACAAAAAGATTACTTTTGAGTAACATTGATAACTATGTACTGAACTTGACAATGAACGTCTTTAATTGAATGATTTTAGCTCCATTCCATTTCATCAGACAAAATAAGACCTAATCAAAGTATATAATGGCAATCTTGGCAGTCGCCTACTTTGCTCCAATAAACACCTATATTATGTCACACTACCAATGGAAATTCAGGGATTTAGTAATGTATGCTCACGGTCAAGCTTTTCAATCTTAAATTGAACATAAAAATGGTTGTCACACGTCATTCAACCGGAGTCTGAATGCTTCGTACAAATGGAACATTTGAGAGCTACTTGATAATTAAATTCAAAAGGGAACGTCCTTGCCAGCTGTGTTGAAACAAAAATGTCGTCTTTGTTTGCTACCTTATGAAAAGTGTGGTCTACACGATCCTAATAAGGATCCTAATAAGGACCTAAGTAATGTAATTACTCCAGCTCCTGGGATATTTTATCACAATACAGTAATTTGCGTATTAGCTTGCTCTAAAACTAGTTCAGAATAATGAAAAATGTTCAGATCGTTTTCAAGGTATACACACATTATGCAACACATGACTTTATGCATGTATAACATAATATTACGTCCATATGGAGATCAACTCTTTGTATGATATCAAATTTAGCAATGTGACATCACGACCAAGAACTCGTGTGAGTTGCTGCCACTTGCTGATTTGTTATCAATAAATTCTTGCCTCTGTTATTCACACTTAATGTAAGAATATTGCTGACATATGTGAATGTGTAACTTGTCTAGTGGTTAAAGTTTTGATGCTCAGTATGGTATGAACAGTAATGTATAGGGTGTTGAGGAGACTCTTTTAAAGTGAGAGAACATCTATGTCACTGATACCTACGTTTAATCAGATAATACACAGGGTTGTAGGTATTGTACCAATCCAAATTTAAGTGTGCCAAATGTTTTGCTACCGTGCACTTGTATCAATTAGTATATACTAGCCATGACATGGAGTTTCTAAGAAAGTGACTCCTGATATAATTGAATAGACGATAAAAATTGTAAATTAGTGAGACTATTTGTAGAATCATAACGGGTGAATAATTTTCATATGTGTACAGGGTACCGCTACATACGGAGAGATATGGATGAGACCCTCATGTTTACTTTGCCCTTTATTTCATTTTTCTTTTCTGTTGGTTTATTTGGTTCTAGTTTTTATTGTTTACCTGTGGAGTGTGTGTATACATCTTTTATGATTTGATATGTAAATACATTATTTTGTGTTCTCGGGATAAAACGGCTGTGTTATGCATAAATTGTGAACTGATCTAAGCAAAACAATGTGATTTAAAAAACACCCCCCAAAAATCATCAACCGCGTGACATTATCTTAAACCTTACATAATATTAAGTGGGTTATTGGGTCGTTTTGAGCTATTGTCAATAATATTGCTTTTCAAATATCTTACTAACACGGTTATACATAATTTACGTATATGTGTAAAAGGGACTTAACGCAATGACATACCGTACATGAGCCTTTATTATATGACAATTCAAATAAATACATACACATAAAAGGTCCAATATTTCACGTGGACTCCTACCACAAGACTCATCTGTGTATAATAGCAGGAAGACACACATATTCCGCACTCACGTTATATACCATTAGTTAAGAACGCTTTGTGTGCAGGTCAATTTGTAAGTAACTAGGAAGGAATTAGGTTCGAATTGCACTACAGGATTACGATGCAGATCACAATGCGCACACGTGCGTGGACTCTCTCCCCCCGCCCTACATATAGGTGTACTCCTCTGCGTGGTGACCCTTGTCCATGCCCCCGCCGCCCCCATTGTGGCGCATCTCTATGTGGTTGTATTCGTTGTACTCAGGCGGTGCCTTGGTCAGGTCTGTGTACGAATTCTCATAGCCCATGTTGTCCAGGCCCGCCTCCTTCTTGACGGGCTCTTCATATGCTTCTATGATCTCCGCAGACTAATGGTGGAAGACATGAACATTTTGGTTATATAGACTAGTGTGTTGTAGTTTATATGTAACTCGTCAATCACAAGACTGTGCCACACACGGTGTACATGCTCGTTGGGGGTAGTTAGTGTACACATGTACAACATGCAAGCATCAATTCGTGCACACAACTACTAGTACATTACTACACTAGGCCTATAAGTATACATTGAAAAAAGAAATATCTTGTCATATACATTAACACGTGTGTAGAAGTGTACAAAGAAGTGTACAAGAAGTGTACAAAGGCCGGTGCCTTGCCCCCGCCTCACCTCCTCGTCCTCATACACGGCCTTGGCGATCTTGCAGCGCATGATGTAGAGGCTCTCGTTGGGCAGGCAGCAGCACAGGCGGTCAAAGAACGGCATCAAGTACTTGGGGTCCATGTCGCCGGGGTCCTCACACCCTGGGGCAGCAATGAGAAGAACATGCAAAGGTTTCACTGTGTATGTTAGTCACCAATGATGCCTTTCAGGTTGAACAAGATTGACAATTTGTTGATTACAATCCCAATTTCATAATGTCTTTGTAACACTTTTAAGATTTTTTCAAAATATATAGAGTTATAACATTTGTAAGTTCTTGTTGGAATATAGGTTTGAGTGGGTTTCGACTATTAGGTGAGACATATTTTGTCTACAATATATGGTCAAACTGGTATAAATTAAGAAATACACTTGGATGGGGTAAACTGACACGGTCACTTTGGTTAATGCCTGCCAATGAACTTCTCACAATGGACCGCAAAATCCTTATCTATGTTGATAGACGTAAATTGTATATCTTCCATGAATGTAATCATGATTGCATTTTTTTAAATTGTGATGTAAAACACTGCACAGTCTTACATATTGACTCCAAATGGGATCCTACAGAAGTATAATGTATGACATTCCCATGCCTTGTAACTTGCAATTGCATTTAATTATCATGACAAAGCGTAAGACGTGAGAGAATTCATGGTTAAGATGTATGTTATTATACTGTAGCTTCTTAGTACCTTAAAACGTGACACATGTGTCATGGCATATTACATGTAGAAGGCCTACGATAACAGTTTGAAGGTTTTTATAATTTTAGGTTACTGGGGTAGACAAAATTGAGATACCCCGGGATTACCCCCATTCCATTATCTGGACCTTGTCGTAAATATGTCAAGACTTTGAAAAGTCGTGGATATTCAAGACAAAGTCACGAGAAATATGTTAATTTTTGCCACCTAAAAGTATTTCTCATTCAATACAAAGTTATTAGGACTTGGAGCATTTTCGTTGTTGTGGCGTTCTTCCGAAAAGAAGGGAGACATGGTCCGACATGGTCAAAACTAGGTTAAAACTAGCCCCCCCCCCACACACACACACCAGAGTCCTGACATGGTCTTGACATGGTTTCAAAAAGGTTAGGAAATAGCCCCGATATGTTCTCGAGAAAAATAATGGTCGAAAAACGTTAGAAGGGGTACATCATAAACATTTGTGGTATGGCTAGAGTTTATAGTGTCAAGATAAAGATAGGACTAGTACCCGACTAAGACTAGAAAAGGATATGGTCAAGACGGGGTTCCGAGAAAGTCAGGACAGTGAAACCTTGACACGTGTTAACTTTGTCTCGGCGCACTTACGACTAATGGAATGGAGGGGTACCCTGCGATATAGTGGGTACTTTCCAACTGACATATTAATGGCTTGTCTCGCTTTAGTTTTTATGTAAATTTCTTCATTTGCATAGATTAAAATAAATGTGTATATCTGTGTCATGCGGACTCCTGACTTCACTATAAACCTTTGTTAGATTGCCTGATGTCTTTTGAATCAAGTGCACGTGTAAAAGAGTTTCAACAACATGGATGATAGACAGGATTATGAGTGTTCATTGGATGAAGATGATTTGAAGAGGGCAACAAGAGAATTACACGAGGATCCCCGCAACAGATTGAGTGCTGTGGCCAAACTCAAGGGCTGGATTGAAAGTACACCTTATATTAAGTTTCCCACGGACACGAACATTTTGCTCATGTACTTGCGACATGCAAAATTCAGTCAGCTGAGAGCGAGAGAAGTCATTGAGAAAACTTGTGAAATGCATTTGGAATATCCCAGACTTTTGAAGAGCTATAACGAAGAATCAGTTGCTTTATCTCTCGTGCATAAAGGGTTATATTTATTGGTGCCTGGAAGAGGGGCTGACGGAGAATACACTATTTTGACAATTGTGGATAGAGTTGACTTTTCCAAAAACACCTGGAGTGATTATGTCAGAGCTGCGTTCATCTTTTTTAATTACGTACTTATGAATGAGTCTGTTCAAGTTTGTGGTGTGAGATGGATTGTAGACATGACAAATATTGACGATACGACACAGCTGAAAAACTTCTTCAACAATGATGCAAAGGTGTATGCAGCTCACATGGCTAAGACTTTGCCTATGCGGATGAAGAGAAAGCATGTTTACAATGAAACTCCGATTACCAAAACGTTTATTTCATTTATGAAACCGTTTTTGACAAGGAAGTTTGTTCAAAGGTATAAGTTTCACGGCTCCAATTTGGTAAGTTTGTATAAATATTTTCCAAAAGAATGCCTTCCGTACGAGTATCTTCCAGACGACTATAAAGGGCCCGATGCTGGCACCATTCAAGAGCTTACTAACAAACTCCAGACAGACCTCCAGAGGCCCGAGGTCCAGGACTATCTATCCCACATCAGCCTTCCAGAATGGGGAGTAGATCACAGCAAGAAACCGAGGAGACAGAGTCTGGCACAGACTTTCCGGCGGCTCAGTGTCATGTGAAAATTGGGTCCGCTGTTGGCTTTTATTACAAACTTAAGAGAACTGGTTTGAGATAAAAATTGTCACTTTTTTCACCAATTAGTAAATTGTCATTTTTTTATTGTGTGACTGGAATACATTTAATGCGCATGTGTGATTCTACATTTATTGTGTACATAACCATCTACAACAGATATGGGCTTGATGATGTATAATCGCTTATCTAGGGCGTGGGTTGTTAATAGATCAGTTCGAATATCTATGAATTGTGAATCTTTTTAGACAAACAAACAAAAACACGTCTTTTACAATGCATTGTGGCCATTTTTAAAACAATCATTCAGATAGTCTCTATCACATCCTCCAGGTACGCCAGCACGGGGTCTGGTTGATGAAGACTAAAAGGTTTGCATTCAAAAAATTATGTCAGTATAGTATGTATGTTACCTCTAGTACTGCACCCTGAATGTCATTATTTTATTACTATGTTTGAGCATCTACAGCCGCGTCTACATCATGTAAAGACTGTTTAACCATCATTTCATACCACATTTATAAACATGTATCACAGAGTAGTCAACAGTGGTGATGATATACATGAAACTGAAATAGTTCTCCCTGCCAAGCGTACCTGTGAGAAGACTGACCATCAGCCCAATGACCACGACGGTGGCGGCTCCGATGGAGGGGTACCACAGGTAGGACACCAGGTACAGCCGGTCCAGGCCCACGCTGTCAGGGAAACGCTCAACATTTACTCGTTGTCAAAATATACTCACAACTTACTCACTTATATTCTTATTACTCTTATCTGCTTCAATGACAGCTATCAACTAAAACTTTGGGAAGTTTGCTCTACGTCGTTTCAAATTTGAAATATTGGTTTCTCATTAACATGTTTTTCAAGGCTTTTGACTTTCTCTTTATAATATTTCAAGGGAATGTAGGAATATCGCTTCTCACAATCGTTACAAAAGTTTACTGGTTACACATGCCACAAAATCATTGATTTTCTTTCTAGCCCAACATGGAGCAGACTGTTGCCCATCAAACACCCCATACCCAACCCCACCCCTAATCCATCATCCACCTTCATATAGAACTACATTGTTTGGGCAACCGCCTAATATAGCTGCCTGCACTCACATGTCGTCCTTGGTGGGCAGGTCACCCGCCGTGATGTTGCTCAGCGTGACGTTGCACTCGGCCACGGTGAACGTGAGGTTGCGCGCTGGCGCCAGCACCAGGTCGTATGCGCCAAACGACACCCACAGTGGGAACGCCAGCCCGATGATGCCGCCCACCACCGCACCCTGCAGGCAGACACGTGCGAGCGTACACACCCGTCTGGCATGCGTGGTACCGTGCGCATGGACATGAGCATGAGCGTGGTCATGGACATCCGCACAGTATGAACCTATATTGCCGTAACACCTGTCTACTGATGCAGCAGAAACGGAATCTTGCGTGTAGATGTGCATGCCTTACAACACATATAGAGTTACAAAGCACAGTCACAACTTCACAATGTTCACATCGGACATTATGATACTATATGTAAAAGTAAACTTGGTCATTTATTGTCGTGATCCAAGTCTTCTTCTCACGACTTTACAATTTACACCAGGTCATTGTCACACTCATTGATCAATTGATCAATTGATCATTTCTCACAGAGATCAACTGATCCTTTCTCACATGCTTGCATTTGCAGCAAATTCAACGCCCAATGCAAATCACTCACACAATCACTAACTTACTCTTTCAAACCATTGACCTGTACCCAATTAACGTGTAGGTTCCACTAAGCTGTGCGCAACTATTTAGGTATGAGTTCGCTCAACACGAACAACCAGCGCCGACCAGGAATCAAACCCATGACCACCTGTTGCCACAGAAGCACTAAGTAAATGAGACTAAGTACACAGTCCAATCGCCAAGGTCATGATCGCACGGCTCCCACAATACATACATATGTAGGCATACTCTTGTATACACACCAGCTGACCCACCCTCTGCCACACATAAGGCTACTATTTTTGCTACACTCATGCACACTGAAACGGTTTGGTATCAAAATACACATTTTTTCTATGTCTAACTTTCCTTCGCCAATAAGATTTATCAGAATGGTCTTTGGTTCATCAGACAAAAATGTTGTCACTTGTATAGTGACAGTGAATAATTCTATGCTGTATGTGAAACTTGCATGTATCTGATGAAGAGGCTTAGACTATAAGAAAGACCATCACAGCAATAACTTACAATCCAGTTGGCGCAAGGGAAGATGCCTCCCAGGAGGAAGAGGCCGAGCAGCGGCCCGCCCGCCGCGCCCGTGAAGCTCAGCGACGCCTGCAACCACATCACGTGATCAGGCAACGTTTGCCCAGACGATATCAGTTACAGTAGATCCTCAGAGAGACTGCCGCCGTGCGCTCTACGTTGATTAAGTGCTTACATATCTTAGGTGGGATATGCATTTTTTTTTTATTTGGGGCATTGTTCCAAAAATACTTGAGTTGGAAAAGTAGGCATTTCATTGAAGTCGAGGAAGTTTGTAGTGAACCATCAATATACGAATATATTGGCGTTATATGATTTTATTGACAAAGAATTCAAACAAGGTGCACTTGTAGTTTGTTTGAGTGCACTCGTTCGATGAAACTCACTTGAGTTGGCAAAAAACAACACTCATGTATATAGATTAGCTATTGTTAACTGCATTACATTATCTACAAGAACCTGTATAAAACCATTCTCATGTACACAAAATTCGTTTGTTTTTAAAGTGAATGCTCTGTGTGTGTTTTTTTTTCATAATATAGGCACATTGCGATCCTGGATCATAATTGTTGTTTCGTTATTGTTCCCATTTGTGCTGTTTATTTCCATCCACAATTGAACTGAGAAAATTACCTGTAGAACAGTTCCTCCTAAATTCCTTGCCATGAAAGCCATTCCAATACCTCCAAATCCATAGGCCACAACTGAGAAAGAGGACAATGACTTATTCTAAGAAATATATTTCTGTTTTAATACATTATAAGCAATCAATTTGAAAAATATAAATATAATTATAGAATAACTATCATATTTTAATTGATAACTTTAGATGTATAGATCTATCAATTGCTTGAATGGCCGATACCGTAATCGCTGCCTTCTCATGAACAGTTTTAATACAATCATTATAAAACAATATAGTCACAATAGCATCGTTTGATATCATTTGATCTGGACTTTGATAAACTATCTTTCAAAACTGATCTCGATTTGTCTGAGAGAGATCAATATGACTTCTCGGTTCGTCCTCATAACAAAGCTCCTTTATATACACCCATATTCACATGATTTATTACCCAATTTATTGTCCAGCCATGCATTAATGTTTATATTCCTATAGGTGTCACTATACAAATGCGTTATTTACTACGTAGAAAGGAAAAACCCTTTTGGCATTACACATGCCAGATAAATATTTTTGTTTGTATTTCTCATGCTAAAAACTTCCTATGGGTACAATAAAGACAGAAGATAACTATATCTATTGAGTATTGGGATATTTTGGTCGTGTCACGGTAATTGTCAGTGCTTGGATGAATGACGTGCTTAAATAGATGAATCATGGCCAATTATACATACTGTATACAACATAACATAACATAATTTATTTCATAATATAACATTCCTTACATTTTAAAATATGTGAACTATAAAAAAGTAAATATAGCCAACATAGTAAATAGATACAAATAAAATCAGTTATTATGTAAAAATGTAGATAAATAGATAGACATGAGAGAAACGGGGGAGACTAATAATAATAACTTATGATAAATTTAGTCTGCATGGTATGTCACGCTATTTTTATACATGCCAAATCACGGGCGTGTTGAAACAACTAGACATTGGTGTTAGTTAAGATTGATGTTATTGTCAACGTGTATTTTTGAAACATACTGTCCAAGGTCGTCAAAAGGTTTTGAAAAGGGAGGTGCCAATTGTGTAGCCCAGAAACATTCTGAGGGCTATCTGAGGCTATGCTACCCTGAGGGTGATGGGTAAGATGATAAACATTGTGCAATGCCTCTGGCATGCATATATATGTCATAGACTTGCACATGATAGGGAGGTCCGGGGGCATGCTTCCCCGGGAAATTTTTGAAATTTATGTGTTCTTGGGTTCAATCTGAGCCATTTTTAGCACCGATTGTCTTATATAAAACTGTTTAGAATTGCAGACACATAAGATCACATAACGGGTAGGGATGGAGCATTCAAAGCCTAGCTCCTCACCACTCTAGATCCATTGTAAAAGGCAAAAATAAATGTGGATATAATATGAGCGCAGATACTCGAAAATTGCTCCATATGAACTTTGGAGTTATGCAGCTGTCTAAGAGCATTTACTAAGCATTCACACTCAGCATACTGTTGAGTGTACAAGCCAGCTTGAGCATCAGACAAAATGTTGAGGAAAAGGACAAGGTTGCAAACTTTTAGAGCTTTTAGTGAGGTAAATGATGTAAAAATCAATGATTGTGAAGAGTAGGATTTCATGTTGATTGATCACACAATACAATGTGGTCATCTCTTTTGTTACGTGTTGTGTGATACTGACTCTCGCAATATGCACAGTGATGTTGAGCGCACTGTGACATATTAAAAAGAAATTAAATCTTTTGCAATAAACTTATATAGTTTGGTGATATAGCATCATGTTCTCTCTTTTTTGGAATATATACAAATTTAAGTGTCTACATGCATTCTGAGCATAGTTGAAAATAAACCAGGTATCTTTATGAATTAGTTAAATGGAATTAAGGTGGAATTTTAAGAATTGATGCACACTGACGTATTTAAAGGACTTAATAAGTAGAAGCTCTTGTGATATCCAAAACATCATTTATAAAACTATTAATATATGTAGTCACTGGTTGATTTGGGCAAAGGGGGGGGGGTGCGTTCTGACGGCCATGTAGCCTTTTTCTAAATAGAACCTGTTAACCTATTTTTCATTAATGATACCTAGATAAATAAAGATAACCCGTAGTCTACAAAACTTACTGTCATATTTGTTACAAATAGAATGCCTGTATTGCTTGCTCTACAAAGATTAATCATAAGTACACCAAGATATACAAAACACACTTACACTAACCTAGCAATTTATTAATTAGCACCTGTGAGAACATTGACAGGTGGCCCAGTTTCCACTTGAGTGCGTCTTCCCACGTGACAGCTGCACATGCGCCAAGTGATGACGACATAGTACTGAAATTTATTGTATTGCTGATTACTGTTGTACAATTTCATCTGCACCGTGTCAAAATGGGTATACACGAATTTATCTTTAATACCCCAACTTAACATATGTGTAACTATGTACCTTAATGCCCCGGCAAACAGACATGCCAGGAATATCCCTGGAATGCCGGGAATGGGGAGTCTGTCCATCACATAGTATGGCAGCAGCTGTGAACACAATGTAAACAAAGAAACACAATGTAAACAAAGAACATAACGCAGTATGTGACACAATGCAAACGAAATGCAATCAACCTGCAAGTTTAATGTTTAATGTTGTGGACTTGGACAGGGTATGAAATAGAACCTACCCGGCGGCCCGGTGCCGGCTGATTTTGGCCTGGGCCGGCTGGTTTTAAAAGTTCACAGCCCAGTGGGTAGGCTACTTTTTGGGATCGAGTTCTAAATATGAACATAAAAAGGGCCGTACACTTTTTGCCAGGGCCGGTTACTTTTTATGGTTGCCGGCCCTGTGGTCCGTAACAAATTTTGATGAGTTTCATACCCTGACTTGGATATGGAATTCTTGTGTTGCACATTGTCATAAATCATCCGTCGTAATTTACATAAGCTGTGTGTCAATAATATATCAGATAGAACAGTTGAAAAACAACTTGATGGGCACATTCACACCTGGTTGCTGTTGGAGATGTATCCTGCACTGAGCGGGTCGCAGCCCACATAGTCGTACCAGGCAAACACCACCATGCCGGCCATGCAGCAAATAGACACCATGCCAGCCAGGCCCGGGATGTTAAGCAACACTACTCTAAATAGGTAACATTAAATCAGTGGTACTTATAGATAAATTCATGCAGGGGGACATTACGCCTACCAAAGTATGGTGGTTCAGCAGCACAAAGTGCGTGCAGCTTAGAGCTAGCAGTTGCAACCTTGCGTCAGTATCACATCAGTAACACATAAAAAATTAAGGGATTTTGAATATTATACTTATGTCTTTAAAATCAATGGTAGACAACCATCATGAATTATTTGCTTGATTATAATTCATTGCCATGAGAAAAATAATTATTACACCTAAGTTCAGCCTATATGTGTGCCGACATAGGCTTCAGGAAACTATTCCATTATGATATATTCACATAATAGCATTACTACACACACATGACACACCGTACTGCTAATCTGCACTGAATATTTATCATTCTGTACTGCCACAGACATTAGACAACAAATCATTATCAACAGATTTCACTTCTATTGGATAGTATGCTCACTGTCTAGCTTTTGCAAGTGTAGGTACTGAAGAGAAGCGCTGTACAGATGCTTGGTTCACACCATAAGTGGAGAGCCAGCCCACAGTACCGCCCACACATAGGGTCCAGAAGGTATGACGCTCCAGCGGGTTGGGGTCAAAACTGGAAAAGGAAAAGTCAAATTTGCTTTTGATAAAAATCTGACAGAAATTCAGTGTCAAATCTGCTCGGACACTAAACAACTTCGTACCATATGTGCCTGTATCCATGTTACCCTCATACATAATCAATATTTAAATAGGCGATCAAGATACTTTTATCATTACATGTCTACTTACTTAAAGAACTCGACTCTGCCTTCGTATTGAGCATTTATATCCCAGATGTTGCCAAATCCATCCATATCTATGGAACCCTAAACAGAGGACAAATGTAACCATCTCATACCGTCCCTAATTAAAGAGATACTAACCAAACCACCATGAGCTAAAACTAATAATTGGCCATATAATTCTTCGTTTTATGGTTAATGGGTGTTGTACTAATTTTGAAAAAAAAATAGAAAAAAGAGAGTAGAATCAAATGTACTAATGCTGTTTACCCATAATTACTATCACGAAGACCATAATATCCACATCATTGACGTTAATTGCCATTATTACCCTAATAATAAGTTGTTAAACATAGTCCCACAACATTTACCTACTGGTGGTCATAATTCTCCATGTATTACACTCTCTCCATACCTTCATGACAAACACAATAGAAAATAGCCGATCGTAACCCACACATTGACCATGACGCCCGTGACTTTACCTTGATAATGACCATGATGACGCCGGCTGCCATGACAAACGCCTGGAACGCGCTGGTCCACACGCTCGCCTTCATGCCACCCTGGAGGGGCAGAAAACAACGTACTACTAGTATTCATATTCTAATAGAGCATCAAGTTAGCATATTATATGGCAATGTCTCGAACCAAAATCTGGCGATTATGAAACAATTGTCTTGAACTATGGTACAACCAGAATCCAAGTAAGCTAGTGTAGCCTAATATTCCTGATATATAATGGTTGAATTACATAGAAAAGGGCTTGTTATTATATTTTTGGTATGAGTGAAATTATCATATAAGAATTATCGGCTTACCAAAGCAACATAAGTAAGAGCGATCAGTCCTCCAATTATGATGGACGCCCACTCAGGAAACCCAGTGACTAAAACAAAAGTACACAATATTTAGAGAACGCTCAGCGCTCCATTTAATATTGCTACGTGAAACACGCACACTTATTGACAAAATATCCACATTAACAGAAGATACCAACCTGCTTCTAGTGCTGTGGCCGGTGAGTAGAGGCACACTCCCATGTACAGCAGCTGGAAAAAGATAGATTTTATAGTTGAGCGGTTAAAAAAGAATATGAATGTTTTTGAACGTGTATAGAAACGGTATATTATGATACTCTCCATGTGCTCAAAATTTGTGAACACAAATGAAAGCAAATGAAGAATATTGCAAAAATGTTGAAGTAATATCTGAATTAATATAAGTATGTTGGTAAGAAATTAACATTTACTCTACCCACCTGCATAACAATTAGGATAAGTGACCCGGTAAGCTTAGCGGCTTTAGATTTGAATCGAAGTTCCAGGTACTGTAAAAAATGTAATGTATATGAAATACAATTTAGGTTCACTGAACGAGAATGGGTTGTTGATTTTAGGCAATAGCATTAACAGACTATGAGCATTATCTCATTCAGTCATCATCATGTCATTTGTATATCAAGAGAACAGGGCGAGTAAAATTATTTCAAATGGTTGACTTTGATTTATTTAACTGTCTGGTCATCCAACTAATTAAATACAAATGTACGACTACTCATTCAGCGACAGTGTTATATTTTGTAAATATTTATTAAAAGCAGTGATAGCGTTTTTCATTTTGCTTTGTAAATTCAGTGCTTCTAGCTCAAATATTACCAAATATATTCGTGGGTGTTAATCATTATCAGCTTATTTTGATGTGTAGACGTTCTGAAGGTAAGATAATTCTTTTTCAGATAGCAGACCAGAGAACAAATAATGGACTCTTTTCAAGAGGCTTTATCGGACCAGTGTTCTTGGCCTATATCTTTTGAATGGATAACCCGCATCACACTTATGATATACATTTGTATGATCAAATATTTGAAACAAAAGCTTATTGCATTGCGTTTAGTTTTTCCAAATGGAGTTTGGACACAACAAAAATATGCTAACAAATATGTTAACATAAGGTCTATAATTACCATTTTGATACTAAATAAGCAATGCACCCTCACCTCATAAGAGGAGGTCAGTTTGAGTGGATAAAGCAGTGGAACAAATAGCAGAGTTGCAAACACACACGCCGACATCATTCCAAACATGTATATCCAATACTCCGTGCCCTGCATGTAGACCTCGGCCGGAGTTCCAAGAATCAAGATAGCGGAGAGGAAGGCAGCCAGGGTGCTGAGCGCCACCGGCCACACGCTGAAGGGTAGTTGAATGGTCGTAGGTTGAATTTACTTATCCACTTAAGTTGTTTTTTTTTCAATGTAGTAGAATATGGTGGAATTTCACCCAAAGCTTAGATAATTTTTATGCTAAATTTCAGATGAAATGTGAAAAAATACTATCCTTTACTTTTGAAATGTTTTAGGAAATGGCACTTTATTTTATTTTCTTCATATGAAATTAGAATTTTAAACTTTTATTGCGGAAAAACCCTTTCTATAAACTTCACAATGGAGTAGTCATCAAAGAACCATTGCCGATAGTTCTGAATTACGATTTATTGTATCTTAATATTGCCATTACAATACTAAATACGAAATATAACCATTACAATCACTTCTAGCTATTCACCCAGCATGACCCACATATGCCACTTTTCGTACTTCAGCTTCATAGGACTATACCTGAAATCTCTGTTGCCCATCAAGTACTCCTCGGTGGTCTCCTCCTTCTGCTCTTCCTTCTTGTTACATCCCAGTAGGTCCATGATGCCCTGGAACATGCCGATCCCCATGGAGATGGCCAAGAACAGTACAAACACCAGGTAATCCGCCCAGTGGAACCCCTTGGGCTCCGGACTGGGCAGCTCTTTTTCTGCCCAGTCATACACCTCTCGGAAGTCGCCTACTTCCATGATTTAGTATTGGAATACAGCTATTGTAATAAGAAGATTATATGCAGTGTTTTTTTTTATAATGCACTTGGTACACTGCACAACTAGTTATCATAACCCAGCTATCCGATAAATCTAGTTCTTGCCTACACCATCCTACTGTGACTAGTGATCATCTTGTCTCCATACCTATTTCTAGGCGATTCTATAACAATGGATTAGTTATTATCAGCCGCGAAGAGATGTGAACCTTTTCATTTTATCATTATTCAATGCCACTTTAAGGGTATCACCTCTTTCACATTGTGATAAGTTAAGACGTTTCAATGACCAACATTTGTGATTTTTATGTTGGTTTTGCTTATCAGAGCATCACGGAGGTATACATTTGCATTTTGTAATTTTTGGAACCTCTGGATACTTATATAGACCATGAAGTATTTATTGTGTATGACCAATTTGCACAACTCTAAAAGTACAACGCAGTTAATAAGAAACTGGTTATGCATTTACATCCGTTTTCAGTATCAGTTACTAGAACATGATTTGAAGCCAAACCTCACATATGACTTAAACAATCTTCAAAATGAGCAACATAGAAGACTGTGTATATTAGAACACTATAGTCTGTCTTTACTATTTACACCATGAAAATAGCAGCCTTTTCAAAGACATGTGAACTTGTATGCCGTGTCAAAACATACACTATACACTTTCACCCCTCTAGTAAATATTACGTAAGTGAGATACGTCTGTAAGATAGGTTTGAGGTAACACTATGACATGCAAAGCCAGGGGGTGGCGGGGCACTAACCAAGATAGTGTACGGTGGGGGTGCTCCACCGGACATTTGATATCTGGGGTGAAATGTGCTAAAATTTTGCATAACATAAGGCTTAAAGTTCGCGTCGAACACAGTCATTGGGGTGTGACGGGTCTTAACTAAGCAGTGGGTAGCAGTGGAAATGTATGTTTTTGTTGCAGAAAATGATGCTGTTGGCTCTATATTGGCGATTTTATAACAAAAGTTGCTGACGATGGCAGCCATATTGTCGTCAATGGCATCATTAAGGCGTCAAGGGAGTGCTGAGTTTAGCTACTGGGGTCATGATGTGCTGATTTTTAAGGGTGAAATTATGACCTATTCCGGTGGCGCCTCCACGTTCACAAAATGTATTAAGTGCCGCCCCTCCCCCCTGGCACACAAAGTACTGCCATTTGTAAAGTTTATGGAAAATACACTAACACTTTAGTATCTTCAATGTATACAACAAATTGAGTTATTTTATTTACCCCTGCCAATTCTGCACCAAATGGTATTATTTTTATAGAAATCCGTTTTGGTTAACGGAAGTTATGACACAAAAGGTGGGTTCGGATAATCAAAATCTATAGTATAGCTATTGTATTTAAAATTTGAAAAATATTTGAATATCTAAAGCATATATTTGTAACTGTTCATCAATTGCAGATGTGGTATCTAATAATATATAAGCCAAATAGTCGAGACACAATACTCACTATAATTTGTTTGATTATCTAAATCATATGATTCATTATGAAATAACATGCAGAAAAGTTATCGTGGTTTATGCTTGTACTTTTGAACCAATATTTTGAAGCTACCTGAAGGTTTTGGCCATCTTCACATGGCCTTTTCCCATGGCGCGCTAGTCATCACGAGATCGTGGTGCGATGACCTTGGCCCCCAGGATGTTGTCATATATGGCAGGAAGTTCGTGCACCCCAAAATTTTTGTTTAAGTCTGGTCTGAGGTAAACTGCCTCGCGCACTTTTCTTTAAAAATGTGTTACTGTCTCTATGTCTCTATCCAAAATTTTCACGTTGTTGATTGTGATGTGGTGGTGTTGTCTGTCAGGCTGATGTAAGTGTAGAGAGACATGAGATGAGGTACTGCTTGAGCGAGGGTGTTGATCAAACCCGGTTTTAAGGGTCTTATAGGTTTCGCCTATGCATGAACTAGTACATTCCTCTTCTTTGGTGCCTCCACATTTGATCTCATACACTACAGCACAAATCTATGACTTCTTGGCTGGATCCTTTGGAGCACATAGTAATTGTCTTCGTGTGTTTTGGGGTTTGAAATACACATTACAGCCATAGTCCATCATGATTCGTCTTCCACATCCTGACAGATTTTTCACGTATGGGACACCAACCATAGCCTTTCTTTTACTGTCTGTCTGGTCTTCATTGTCA
>CM032664.1:14512412-14557799 GCA_019095985.1 Streblospio benedicti | reverse complement strand
TAAATAACACAATATACACCCCATTGGAGAAACATTTCCAAACCCAGCTCACTTCTTTACATAGCATGTAGTAAAAATACTACACGTATTTTACACTTGCTCAGCATGAATAGTTTTTTATGAAAAATATTCTTCAATTTACTAATAATTGAGCCCCGCTCCCCAACCCCTAAAATCCTTTCGTATGCATATATTTTGAGACACACACCCTCTCCCCAACCCCCAAATTCTTTAGCATGCACATTGCATATATAGGGAGCATTCAGCACCAATTCAGAGTTTTTCATCAATATGTATAACGTTACAGTAATTGAAGTTGGGAACAACTCCATATCATAAATGCTTTTTCTCTGTGATAATTGTGATATTTCACCTGAACATTGATGCAATAAATTAATTACAGTCAAAAGTAATCAAAAGTATAGATTGCATAACACAAACTTGACATGTTAACCTGTTATCAACAGTTCAATATTTACAAGTGCAGACGAAATTCAGTCTCAATCTTTACCCGTTCACAATTCAATGGTTGATAAACACACCTCGGTGCCATTGTTCATAATCTCCATATGTAACATATAAGATGTTCACTAAAGGTGATTGAAAAATATAAATATAAGACTAGAATATCACATAAACGTAATTTCATCCTCCACTGCGGTTTGGTACTTCATCTCAATGTTGTTATAGTAATCCGGCGGGGGCGTTTTGTGGTCTCCATGGTAACCGTTGTTGTCCAGACCTTCTTTTCCTCCATGCTGGTGTGGTGCATGTGTGGCCAGAGTGGTAATCTACAGTTGACGGCGAAGTATTTTATATGATGTTGTTATATGATGAGTATATATTGTTTTGTGATATCTTTCTGAAAATGCATGTATCTTACTTTCCTTATGTCATCTCTATGTCATTGCCCCAAAATATACTCCACATTTAATAGTCACGAGTTCTTCAACTTCTTTTCACCACAAATAATGTGTTTTCAAAATATATACATATATAATGATCTCAATCATAATACATTTTACATGGACCAAAAACATGAATTAATTATGTGGCACCTCCTCATCGGCGTTCCAATCCACGAGTGGCAGCCCACAGCGCAGACTGTCCAGCCAGCGCGCCGGCAGGCAGGGGAACAGCCGGTCAAAGATGGGGATCTGGTACTCGGGGTTCATGTCAGCACTCTTCTCCAGGCCTACAATGACATGGTGAAACTCTGTGGTCAATTATGTGTGTGTTTACTATTCAATGGTCACAAATATTACTTTCATTCTCTTACGTTGTTAAGATTAGTCAGTCAATGTTATTGAGATATAGAAGGACAAGTACAAGAAATGCAGTCCAGTGTTTCTCATAACTGAAGCATTTACTTAACTCCCATATGCTAGAAATCTGATACATACGCCTACTTCTATAACTATATCTCAAACACCTAATCAGATAACAAATATCACTGTCATTCTCTTTCATTGTTAGCATCAGTCAGTCAAAATCAATAATTTACTGAGGTCAATAATTTACTGGGGAGGTAGGAGGAAAAGTACAAGAAATACAGTGCAATGTTGCGTACGGTTGAAACATTTACCGAACTCAAATATGATAGAAGTGTACTACATAAGCATACTTTTAAAACTATATCTTCAACACCAACTCTGTAAGCGAATCTGTAAGCGAAAACATTCGAAACCCACCAGTGAACAGGCTGATAAACAAGCCGAGTACGACAACGGTGGCGGCACCTATTGACGGATACCAGAGGTAGGACACCAGATACAGACGCTCGATCCCCTCTCTGCAAAGTGGACAATTTTCAATGATTTTGTTATTGTATAGCATTTGCATATTTATCTTTTCAAATGGTCAAAATGTTTGAATCTGTAGAGATGACTTACATGTCGTCTTGTGTTGGCAATAGCGAGGAATTGGTGAGTGTGAAGTTGTGCACACACATGCTGGTGTTGAACTGCATGTCTTTCTGAGGTCGAAGCACGAGGTCATATGCACCAAAGCTAATCCAAAGAGGAAACGCCAGACCAACCAGCCCTCCTATCACAGCACCCTATTGAAACAGTATGCATTTGATTCTATGACACATCTATCAGATTGCAACCTAGAATGCTTGTGGATGATTATATGCAGCATGTAATATGAATAAAATTCATCATTAACAACATTAGAAAAAGGTAAACAATATGGCTGTGTCTGACGGAAATGTGAAACCTAGTGTCAAATTTACAAACAAAATGATACATTCGTATGCACAATGTGACAGTATACTTGTAAGTTACTCACAATCCAGTTTCCCCAAGGAAAGATTCCGCCGTAAAGGAAAAGCCCGAGCAAAGGCCCACTGGCAGCGCCCGTAAAACTCAGGGAGGCCTGAAAGTGCCAATGAAAGACATGGTATTATTCTTGATATTCTATATAAAAATACATGCTTGCTTTTTTACTTGCGTGTATTTTTCACTAACAACAAGTGGATATTAGTTCCAACATTTATACAGAATATAATTTAAAAAGAAGCACGTTATATTGTCCCATATTTTATGACGCAAATTCACATAATACCAATTATTCTACTTACTCTTTTGACATGTACCACAGTTCTTTCTGTCTTTTTTGCACGTTTTTGGCAATGCGTTTTTCTAAGCAAATATTGTTTTTCTTTAACACTCAGGTTGCCACAACTTCGTGAAGAGGGCACCCATTGCTATTCTGCAAAGAATTGTACTGACCTGCAAAACTGTTCCACCCAAGTTCTTTGCCATGAAAGCCATCCCAATGCCGCCAATGCCAAATATGATAACTGAAGAATAAGATAAATTTGAAATACGAATATTTAAAAATATTTCCAAAATATAAATCAGAAATTGTCATCTTTTAAACGTACTGAATAATGTTTTTGTATTTTCTTTGGTAAAGTGCACATTAATTGAAGCACAATATACCTAAAACTTTGTTGATGAGAACTTGGTAGAAATTACTGAGGTGACCCAGTTTCCACTTGAGTGCGTCTTCCCACGTGACAGCTGCGCATGCGCCAAGTGATGACGACATGGTACTATATTGATAGCAAATAATAAATATTATTTAACTGCAATAATTAATCAGTATTCATCAGTATTTATTTGTAATAACTAAGATGATCTCATGATGCCTAAAACATTTGTGCTCGTTGTTGTTATACTGATACCATATGATGTTGTGCAAAGTAAAGATTGCATAGCATCAAACTTAAGCCTGTGTAGTTCTAGTTCGGCTAGTTTACACATAAACATCTCTCCAGCTCACCTTAAAGCTCCGGCAAAAAGAGAAGCGAGAAAGATGCCTGGGATGCCTGGGATGTAGAGACGGTCCATCACGTAATATGCCAAAAGCTGAAAGACAATTGGTAAGTTATTTAATTATTTCTCTAATCATTTGATTGGCTTAATGACTGTTAGATACCCTCTAGGTATATTTATTGTTGCTAACAGCACTGTCTTGTTTAGAAATTTAAAGACAGAGTTCAGTTAACGTTCATAGTATTCGTGTCAAAATAAAAGCCTTGTATTTTCAGCTTTGATCGCCTTGCACAGACTTATTACGGTTTGGGAGAGGGGACCAGATTAAAGGACGACTTCTAGAAAATTGGCATATTGATAATACCTGATTTGAATTGCCAATGATATTAGAGCTGAGGGGGTCACAGCCCACATAATCGTACCAGGCGAACATTGTCATGCCCGCCATGCAGCACAGCATGACCATAATAAACAAGCCAGGAATGTTGAGGAGCACCACCCTGTAATACAGTATTCTATTCAGTATATATCACTATAAAATGACACTGTTGATATTCGGTGCGCCTTTTATGTATGAAAATATGTGGAACACCTTTTTCCATCATTTGATAATGTCCATTATTTTTACACCTTTAATCACACAGCAATTTCTCACTTACCATATGAACATCATGCACACCCTTTGTGGGAAAACCTGCTCGCTGATCTCTGTAAATGCGAATAGTTTTTTGTGCAAATTCCCTGGGTGTCTGGTTGACAGGTTACTGCACCCACTACATACATATCCAGGCACGGTTTCTCACTGAACATGTAACACAAGCACTATAACGCACCCGATACCCCCACCCACTGTACTTACTGCCTGGCTTTAGCTAGTGTGGGCACCGAGGAGTATCTCTGCACCGAGGCCTGGTTGACCCCGTACGTGGACAGCCACGTCATGGCCCCGCCCACCACCATGGTCCAGAAAGTGTGGCGCTCCAGGGGGTTCGGGTCAAAACTACAACAGTAACAGCAACTGGCTGTAATTTTGATTCACGTAATTCATGCCTGCGTAATTCACCTCAAATGTTAAAACTGATCCATTTTACTTTTATAGTATTTCTCCATATATCTGCAAGCCAAAATGTAGCGGGGGATTCAAAGTGATTGACCAAGGCCCCAACCACTACCACAACCCTCTTTTATTATTGCACATCATTTAGCCTATGTCTCAGGCCTTCATGTTTGAGAGTATGACTGTGCACATGTACACATAAGGCCGTCCCCTTCCTCCTGCGCTTCACTTCTCCTGTAACACCCTTTTGGGAAAACTCAGATGGGTAGTGAAATTTTAAAAAGTTACATTTACATGAATCTAAGTTATTTTCTTTAACGTTTTATTTGTGTGTGAAGATGTTTTGTATCAGCATTATCATTTACAGCGTGTAAATATTCACTGTACTCACTTGAACCATTCAACTCTATTAGAATATTTGTCATTGATCTTCCACACTTCTCCAAAGCCATCCAAATCTATTGCTCCCTGTTAATTCAAAAATAAAAAATAACATAATAAAAACGTTTAAAGTAAAATCATGCTGCGTGCATTTGGTATAATTAGACACTGGTGTTATGAATAAAAATCCACTTTAATACTGCTTGTATTTTTTTTATTTGGACGTGGATATCATACTAAGTCTTGTACTAAGTGTTGAAAACTAAAATTCATGCATTCAATATTACATAGCTTTCGTTCCAAATTTTGTCATTGGTACTTGGCACTCTACCAGTTGTCTACGAGAGCCTCATTATTTTTTCTAAATAGTTGTTCTGTATTTGTCTTGAAAAGTGGCTTTTCTGTACTCGTATTTTTTTTCCTTTTTTTTCTTTTTTTTCTTTTTTGTGCTTAGTAGACATTTTTTAAAGCAAGATCCGTAAAATATATAAAATATCATTCACACAAAATATTTTTTTTAAAAAAGACTTCGACCTATCATAGATAATGGGTACACGGATACGAACTAATTACCACGATTCTGACTATCGTTCCCCCAGAATTACCTTCCTGACAATGATTCTCCCGTCTATAAACCTTCAAAGTGACCATATCTTAACGGAAATCGTCATAGTGATCATAATGAGTCCTAACCAGTTACCGTAATGGTGACCATAACGCCCAGGACTTTACCTTGATGATGACCATGATGACGCCGGCTGCCATGACAAATGCCTGGAAGGCGCTGGTCCACACGCTCGCCTTCATGCCACCCTTGGGTATTGAAGAAGATAAGAGTAATTCTTTGGGAATAAATGACTTATACTAGTATTGTTAGTGTTACAGTTGTAGACGGGTTGCTATAAGTAATTGGCATTTATTCTTACCAACGCAACGTAGAAAAGAGAAATAAGTCCACCAATTAGAATAGACGCCCACTCTGGAAATCCAGTGACTAAAATAGAAACAAATGTTGACCTTTAACTTACATAAAGATACATGTACGCGAATATATGTGATTTTTTTATTAAATTGAAATTTTAAATGCGTAGAACATGTGAGTACATTACCTGCTTCCAATGCGGTAGCTGGTGAGTACAGGCATACACCCATGTACAATAGCTACAACATAACGGTGTGTTGTTATTTATTTGTGAGTATTGAAGAGAATTACCAAAAACCATTGTCTGACTCTTGTTTGTATTGCTGTGCAGTCAATTAAAACTAACCACATTAAAAGCAAAAGTATGTGTACGTAATTACGTAAGAAAGAATAATGGGACTGATCTATACCTGCATCACTATGAGAATAACAGAGCCTGTCAATTTTGCAGATTTTGACCTGAACCTCCGTTCAAGATACTGAAATGTAGACAGATACATATACATGTACATCAACATGCATAAGATTATATCTCGAATGTAATCTTGCAATAAAATAATTACACATTATAGGAATAACATATTTAAAACCTGCTTTAGGAATTTACCTCATACGATGAGGTTAGCTTCAATGGATACAGTAGTGGTACAAAAAGAAGTACTGCAAAAACACAGGCCAACATCTGACCAAAGACATATATCCAGTATTCAGTCCCCTGGGTGTAGATTTCCGCAGGCATACCTGATGATATAATAAAATCCTATACCTCTACGTATGCTGGTCACAAACCATACACAGAGTTTATTGTGTGTTTCTAAACGTTAAAGATGTACTAGGGTCAAATTTGTCATATTTAATTACTCTTTTATTACCACATAAAATAGACAACCATATTAATGCTGGTAAAATAGTACTTCTACTTTGAGAAATAGTATCATCTAGACATAGGAGTGTGGTTTAATATGGTCAAATGTGTCTTATTTCAAAAGACTATGAATGGGATTTTGATCTCAAATCTTACACCCAAAATCTAATTCAAAAAGAAAATAAATGTAAATTTTTGAATTACCAAGAATGAGGATGGCAGACAGGAAGGCAGAGAGGGTGCTCAGGGCCACGGGCCACACACTGCAATAGCACAAAGTCTGATATTTTCTTCTGGTACATTTATGGTTACATTGTGTATATGTGTAACGTGTCACTAAAGTTGTAACGAGGAAGCACTAATTTAGGGTCGTACCAAATGAAAGCAAATCTTTGAGTGGTGATAAACATGTTATTATTTGCATATCAAGCCATCAATCTTTTTCGTTACTAACGTCAACACAAAAACAAGGAGTGGCTTGTTATGTTTATTTTCATAAACGCCCTAGAAAATATGCGTCATATTCTTAATGACATTAACTAATTCAATGTCTTCATAAAATAACTGAACAGTAAAAAAAAAGAGGTAGGCCTCCGTATATTGATGACAGTGTCCTCTATAAAAGAAAACACCATGCTGTAAATTTGCACCGTTTAAAACGTGGTATGCTTGATTGGTTTGGGTGTTTTGATTACCTACTTTTCGATGGTTACTTGATATTTATTAAATAGTCAAAAACTTCTTTATAGTTTATACGTGAAAAGACAATAATACTGTGACACACCTAAAGTTTCTGTTGCCCATGAGGAACTCCTCCGTATCTACTTCGTGCTTCTCTTCTTCTTCATCTTTCTTATTGCAGCCAAGCAAGTCCATAATTCCTGCAATGCACAAACGAAAGTGGTGAGTATTTAAACATAATTTACTTTTTAAACTCTGTGCCTAAAATAACTCCTTAGTACAGTGGACGTGGCATGCAGGCTAATTGTAATCTCCTGGATCACCCAGTTAAGTTTCTATCTCCCTGACATTCCATGCGAACCACCACTCACTCACCAAGCAAAGGCTGGGTAGTACCATCCCTTTGCCCTGTTCATTTACATAATCTTGTAAAGCAATGGAGATATATATTAACATTATGGGCTGGTGACCTGAATAAATCTAACTTATGTAACTGATGCATACAAGCACCATTTTCGATAATCATATGTAGGCCTACACATTACATTGACTTGATTCACCGTTGATTGGCTACGCGTTTTTTTAACAAATATTCATTATAACAGCCATAATTCCTACCTTTTCTAACCATCATTGCAATAGATTTACCACATATTAACCTTGCATATGTACAGTTTGTAACCACAGGACATCTTCATAACGTACAGCTAACCCTCTTATTGGCTGCACAGGATGCAGTGTCCTTCTTTAGATAGACAGCATACAATTGAATCTAAATAAGGAGATACTAGTATAAGTGCCCCAAAACAGCCCTGTTGCCCTCACCTTGGAACATGCCGATGCCGAGTGTGACGAGCAGGAAGAGGACGAAAACGAGGTAGTCGCCCCAGTGGAAGCCCTTGGGCTCGAGGGTGGGCAGCTCGGGCTCGGCGGCAAACATGTCGGCCAGCCCCGAGCCGCGCAGCAGCGTGTCAGTGTACTCCATACCTGCGTGGTCATCGTGGCAGTGTTAGCAGCACACGGGGCAATTTTTTAACCAAGAGTCAACCACACTCCCAACCACAGGTGAGGTCGTCACATCAGTTTCCTCTGTACTAATACAATTGTTACATGGCACAGTCTGGGGTGCAACCACATTGCAAAAGTAAGAATGCTCTGTAAATCATTAGTATATGATAGGTTATATGTACATATTTCTATGGTTGTAAGTGAATGAAGCTTATGCATTTATGCATTTATTTGATTAAAAAATCATTTTTCTCAAGGCGCACTCATAGTTTTATATTGCATCAAAATCCTGAATTCTTTGGGAAATGTGCATCATTAGTTGAAAACCTTGGATGATCGGTCAAAGATTTTACCTCTATTACTTTAGCTATAAACAGCAGTATTGAATATCCACACTATAAGGTTCACTTTACAGTTCCCCGTGTGATCCGTTGTGAGATATATAAAGAAATGGAAATCAAGGTTTGACAGAAAAAGATAAGATAAAGTTGTGAAGTCTCAAGAGTTGACTGAATTTGTTTCACTCAATGTTTAGTTTTACATATGTTTCAGATGTATAGCTGTTTATGCACGTCACTAGAAAATATAGATGTATTCAGAGGCAAACCTTGGAGTGCGTGTTCCTCTTATATCTTGTCATATAAAATGGTCGTCACTATAAATATACCCCACATAATAATAAAATCAACAAAACTTAGATGTTTGTTTCCAACTGGGGACAAGCCTTACCTTGCTTTAGTGCGTGTTTCCAATTTTAAGGATTTCTATCTCTGCTATCACTGTGAATTTTTGCCGTGGGAATGGTGCCACTATATGAGAAATTCTGTCTAGACATTGGTCGAAATATATGAAATATGTAAGAGGCTTATCACGACCAGAACATTGTCTTATTGTGCCATAATCATATATAAAGGTGAAACAAAACTTAGATATTTGTTCTGCTGCTGCCATTTTGAATAACTTTTGGGGACTGAAATGGCATGTTATTCTGAACAAGTTTGATTACTTTTCGTGCATGCCTTTATTCTGGATTTTCCACAGTGTTACATAACAACAATTTTCCAATTGTTAAAAAGCCGATTGCATGTATGTACCAAATAAATGTATGGCGTTGATATGGTGGTATATATTTTTTGCCGTGAGGAATGGATTTTAAAAAGGCCAAATAGTCCATCAAAGGTCAATCAAAAGTTATGATCTTTTTCATTAAAACAGCAATGCTCATTTATGTGAATAGATTTATATCTGTATCTCTTTCTTTTTCAACAAAATAAGTAAATACATATGTTGGGAATAACCGTAAATAATAACCGTATTAAACTGTAATCATTGTATATTTGCATTTCATAAGTTAGATTAACATTTGCTTAGACAAGCAAAAGGTCATCCAGTGACATGGTTAGCTCGTTAACCACTTTTCTCTTTAATAGATCAAACTCATATCTATCAATATGAATATATAGAATGAAATTCTATCTTTAATATCTGAACTTTTTGAAGGTCAAGGGACGTGTTTATTAAAACTGGCTGAGACACGTGCGCACAGATCACGTTGGTGTGTTTGTGTGCAGATTAAATGGACCTTCTGAGTGATAAAGTCAACTGATAATGATGACAATGATTGTCAGTTTATATGCTGCGTAGAATTGTGACAGTGATGAGCTGTATACTCTCTCATAGTGTATTCCTATTGGGTACAGGTCTGGTGGGTATATGGTTTGAGTATCACGGTGATGGTATTTTCGAGACCTTGTTATACAGAACAGATTTTCTAGATAATTCTGTGTGTTTTCCATGGTATATACATGGGGGTAATGCAGACTGAATGTACGTACAGGAGGTCGTACAGCAGTCTAGTCTGTAGTAGAGCAAGTCAGCTAAAACGATAACAATGTATATAAAAAACGTCTGCTCAAGAAGTGAACAACGCCTGATCATCTCATGTTATTTTATTTTATCTTATTTGGTCCTTATATCTCCAAGTTTTAAAATAGTTGGAAAATAAAGGATATAAGGAACAACATAAAGAAAAAAGAAGATGATGAGATAACTACCGGTATATATGATGTAACTTTGGTTCAAATATTAAGAATGGGTATACATGTACATACACTATTTAAAATATAGCTAAAATTATAGCACAGTTCAAAAAGACTTTCTAGGCAATATAAGCAAACCAATCAAAATGATATTTGTATTCACGTGTGAACAATCAAGAAAACAAACTGGTGGGACCATACGATTGATAGTTTACTTTATAAATTTGGACACATAGGACTCACGTCATGTACGTTTTTATTACAAAATAAATTGAAATATACACATACGTGGTTGTGTGATAGTTAAATCGGTGGTATGCCAAAAGATATTATAGAACTCTTTGTTATGCCTCATTAAAACATTTATAAGGTCCTGGGTGGCTACATCAATGTAAAATATTGTGCTTTGATCTAACCGTCCCATTGCGAATTTCTGTAATTTGCAAGAGATTTCACACTGCATTTTATGTAAAACACAATTCAATTCAAATGAAGCAAGCATTATATATACTAGATAGTCAGGTTGCACTGTAACATTCGTTCGTTGTATGCAGGAAGAACAGCTGTAAACGTACATAATACTACGGATAGCTCCGTGTGTACTATAATTCTGTGGTCAGTGTATCATCATTGGAAGAAACGTTTTCAGTATTTTTTACATCAGTGTCTGTGTTCTTAAAGTTGCTGTATGAAGGAGGTTTATCAACGCTTTCATTTCTAAACCCTTCGTTTTGAATGCCATCTTTTCCAGTGCCGCATAAGAATTACTTGGCTCATTTTGGATGTCATCTTTTTCCATTGATTCATATGCATTGATTGGTTCAGTCTGCAATATAAACACTTAAGCTTGATTACATTTTCACAAATGTGATCAAAACAAAATAACAAGCAGGCCTAAAACATGCAAATACATTACATGATAAATGGAAATCATTGATAGGCCCAACACTGACCAGGTTTTCTGCCTCCCAGTCTGGCTGTGGGATGTGACACCGGAGAGCCTCCCTCATCCGCTTAGGTAGGCATGGGAAAAGGCGGTCAAAGAACGGAATGAAGTACTTGGGTTCCATTTCTGAAGTCTTCTCAAGCCCTAGAAATGCATATACGATATTAGACTCCTAATTGCTATGATTGAATCAATTTATAAGAATGTATGTGTCATGGGTTTTGTATTGGATGCCTACTCTCAACAACAAAAACATTCAGAGGTCTCTAGGCAAACCCCTATTGCTGACCTTCAACTTGGCAGAAGGCTACAGCAATAATCGTAGAATAATAGCAAGAGTCACAGCATTACAAGATTGCGTTGCAATAGATGGATCATGATAAAGATCCTTGCCATAGCGTGTTATGGGAAGAATTCAAAGAACTTACCCGTAAAGAGACTCACGATAAGGCCAAGAACCACAACAGTGGCTGCGCCGATAGACGGGTACCACATATAGCTCACGAGGTATAACCGATCTAGCCCTTTGCTGTAAAGAAGAGAAAGAGTATGACTGTGCCTGTACAAAAATAACCACACATACTAGAGCTTAAGACGCTATGGCATACTATGGAAACCAATACAGGATATCACAGATTAGATATCATTTTTTTGCATATAATAGTTATTAGTACTTTATTACAACCCTCTAAACAATCAAAACGAAAACAAAAACAATGATTTGACTATGTACTAACATTTCGTCTGCAGTTGGAAGAGTCACATTCGCCAATGTAAAATTGTGGGTGCACATTGAGGTGTTGAACTGTAGCGTCTTTTGTGGTGCAATTGTCAGATCATAGGCACCAAAGCTGATCCATAAAGGAAACGCTAGTCCCACCATTCCACCAACTACCGCTCCCTACAAAGATGCCATCATCTTTTAGCCGGTATAGATTGTACACGTCGTGTGTGATTTCATCTTCAAGATGATATTTTATACTCTCCATAAGCACTTATGTTCATATGTAGCTGTATATATAGGAAGCATTTGATCATAGTAACTCACAATCCAGTTTCCCCAAGGAAAGATTCCGCCGTAAAGGAAAAGCCCGAGCAAAGGACCACTGGCGGCGCCCGTAAAACTCAGGGAGGCCTACAAGAATTAGAATGCTTGGGGCTTTATATGATTTTCAGAGTGTCACTGCTTCTAAACTTTAATAAAGATAATGGTGGAATATCATAGAATACTTTGCTACTGATGTGCCAATTAATGTGAATATTTGTTTTCCTTACTTGCAATACAGTGCCTCCCAAATTTCTTGACATAAAAGCCATTCCAATGCCACCAAATCCATATATTATCACTGAAGTATGACATGGTGTATAAGAAAAAAAATATATATATATTACGTGTACATGTGCACGTCAATGTGGTACATAGAAAATTAGCCAACTATGCTTAAAACTTACCCAAAACTTTGTTGATGAGGACTTGGTAGAAATTACTGAGGTGACCCAGTTTCCACTTGAGTGCGTCTTCCCACGTGACAGCTGCGCATGCGCCAAGTGATGACGACATCGTACTGAAAATTATTATTTATATTCTAATATAATTGCCATTAGCATACTTATTGATATATTCTATGGGTATTTCAACCCATTCTAATGGCATATTGTATATAACAAAATATACTTAATTAAAATAGGCAAATACCTTAAAGCCCCTGCAAAAAGACAAGCCAGGAAGATGCCAGGAATACCAGGTATTGGAAGTCGATCCATGACGTAAAATGCCATCAGCTGAATTGACATAAAAAGGTATTTAACTATAAATCATAATTATCTATTCTTGTAGCATGACAAAACAAAGTAGATATTATGCTCGGTGTTATTTTACATCACCATTTTCACGGTACTTCAACTGTCAGTCGGTGTTTGAGAAACCTCATCAACACGGGTGTTGTCAAGCTGTGTCAGGAGCTAGTAGCGCCATATTTGAAATACTATATCTATGTTCTTGCCGTCGAATTGCATGGGCTTTCTAAATATGGCAAAATCAAAAATGAACAAAAGGCTTTGCTTCAGCTGCTGAAGCGACCCAACAATGCACTATTTGCAAAATTCCCCCAACACCAACCGACAGGTGAAGCACTTTAATGCTATATCAAAACAGATTCAAACCCGTCATCCTTTTTATTCAAATAGTTACAATATGAAGTAACCAAAGTACAACTTAAAATGGCATATTGCTGGTTGATAAAAACAATGCCTCATCGTGTGCTACTTAAACATTCCATTCATATCATTAAGTTCAACACATAGTGGTATACTCTCGGAATACCTGGTTTGAGTTGCTAATGATTCCAGAGCTGAGAGGGTCACATCCCACATAATCGTACCAGGCGAACATTGTCATCCCCGCCATGCAGCAAAGTGACACCATCACAAAGAGGCCGGGGATGTTAAAGAGAATAACCCTATAATAAACATATATGTATCGATAACCATGATAGATAAAATTGAGCTCTATACTTGGCTCAAATAGAGAAAGAAATTTATCAATAACATTCCAATGGCTTCACGGCTATACTATGCACACTTCATGATAAACCGGGAAGACGTCACAAGGGCTAGCTTCAATATGAGAGAATGCTAGCAAAATGCAAATAGCCCTACAATATCCATGGGGTAAAAGAAAGGAGTTACTGTCTAGCTTTCTCCAGTGTGGGCACCGAGGAGTATCTCTGCACCGAGGCCTGGTTGACCCCGTACGTGGACAGCCACGTCATGGCCCCGCCCACCACCATGGTCCAGAAAGTGTGGCGCTCCAGGGGGTTCGGGTCAAAACTGCAACAGTAAACATTTTATTTCCATTTTCGAAAACTTTTTGGTCATGATAGCAATTACATTTTACAGCTGTCATTAAAAGATGTAATTATGGAACGGTATGATATAGGATGTCCATGTAGTATCTATATTTACTGGCAGCCAATCTTACTTAAACCATGCAACTCTGCCAGGATCTCTTTTGTTTATCTCCCAAATATTTCCAAATCCATCAAGATCAATGGATCCCTGAAATAGTAAAATAATATATAACTATATAAATCGCATAAATTTGATGAAATCAATAACAAATCCTGCCTGACTACTCACTGACATTCATTGGGTGTAAATATCAGGTACATAGTATGCATAGTAGAGTGTTTATTCAGGATACACTTCTATGCGCCCTCACCTGTACAATGACCATGATGACACCCGCTGCCATGACAAAGGCTTGGAAAGCACTAGTCCAAATGCTTGCCCTCATGCCACCCTGGAGGAACATACAGATAGGAATGAGAAGGGATTAAATTTTAGATAATTAAAAATGACGTGCAAAATGGGCTGTTAAAAACATCGAACTTTACTTTCATTAATTAGTGTGCTTCTGTGGGCTGAGTGGAAAATATAGAGTTGTCGTCGTGACCAAAAAGTAGTGGGTTCAGGGATCAGGTCTGGCGATGGGTGCTGAGCAAACTCATCTCTAAATAGTTGCACCCTGGTACCTACACAATATTTAGGTACGGGTCATTGGGTTGGAAAAGTATCCGATGCATTGTGCGCTGAATGTGCTGCAAATGCAAGTACATATATGTGAGAAATGATTGATTGATCTACAAGTGTGCCAATGACCTAGGGATCATTCACAAATGACGTCATCCGGCATGGGGGGTAGCAAAAGATGACGAAAGGTGACGGGGGGGGGGGGGGTCTAGCACTTGGATGATGTCACTTTTTGAAAAAAAGTTCTAGTTATTTAACAGTATTTGAACTTAATTTCTGACATGTTAATTGAGTTGTGCACTATCTACCACATTGTCTCGTTCGCTTTATGTCCTCAATACATTTCTTAAATTATATCTAAATTATGGACATTTATATATTCAAATGTATTTATATTATCACACAGTTAAATCATTGTTAAATGTCATCGCGAAACCTTGTCGCACGGTGTAGGGGGTGGGTGGGGGGTGAGGCAAAGATGACGTCACTTACCAGGAGGGGGATCTGCAAAGATGACGGAAGGTGACAAAGGGTGGAGGGGTAAAAAAAGGCCAAAAATCAGGTGACGTCATTTGTGAACGATCCCCTAGTGTAAACTGTTAAGTCGTGAGACCAAGACTTGGATCACGACTATACACCACCACGTATACATTAACATATTAACATTTATTTTAATATGTTATTCATGTATTTTCTACGACATGCATTTACCATAGAGTCATGATTTCCCTGCTATCATGCTAAAATGCATACCCGGCATTGAAATTAAAGTATAATATGTGTCGTAATACATGTCTGTAAAAAGTGATGTGTAACATATGATTGTGCATTACCACTGCTACATAGAGCAAGGAGATGAGACCGCCAATCAGAATGCTGGCCCAGTCAGGAAACCCAGTCACTGAAATCATACTAGTATGGCCATCATTCAGTTTACACTGCATATAACTTTTCCCAATATTCATATCTGATCACATATGACTTAACACTAATGGGCATAACTGGTGTGGGAAGCCTTCCGCCCAACATTAGATTGAGCTATACAGATCTTCAAATAGGAATCAAAATACAATGATAATTTACGAGTACATGTATATGGATTCTGTATATGATATCTGTGGCCCAATATTTAGATCAAACCAGAATTATCTTTATTTTTTGTTTAATTTTGAAAGTGAACCTGTGATGTTCGAAATTGATCATAAATTATGTTTAACATTTGTAGTTTAGAATTATTTTTGGAAGAAAGGCAGGTAATATCTGTAAGCAATTGAATCATGAGAATTATATTTGTGTGGCCAAATATTATTACATTAGCATATTTTCTGTTCAACTTCATATGTGCACTTCATGAGGATCTAAACAGTCTACATCGTCAATGTCAGTATCACTTATTATCAATTGCATTACTACAATCTTAAGAGTCAATATTTGAGAAATTCATCTGATTAACATCATCATTGAAATTCGACTTGTAGACACTTAAGTGATAGCATACCAAAATGAATAACAATGATTAATATTAGATGCATCTAATCTTTCTCATTGTTATTTTTTCTCTTAATCAATGGGTGTGACACAGTAATTACTATATTTTTTTATTTTTTTATAGCATACCAGCCTCGAGTGCAGTTGCAGGGGAATACAGGCAGACACCCATGTAGAGAAGCTAAGGGGTGAGAACAGCAAACAAGTGTATATCATGAATATAACTCAGACACGTTTAGATCTAGATATATGCATAGTAATTGTGCTCAATATGTATATTTTAGCGTTTTCTATGTTTGAAATGAGCCATAAGACTCCATTAATGTTTTATTTGTAATAACATGACGTCATATTCTATACTTATTTCCTATCACGTAAATGATCCTCGAGAGTTCAGTGTTCATTTCTTCAGACCCACTTGATTAGTAGAACACTTTGTACCTAGAATTTGACTTAAGGTATATTGTACCTGCATCACAATGAGGATAACGGACCCTGTGAGCTTTGCTGCCCTTGATCTGAATCTTCTTTCCAGATACTGAAATGTGGAAAACGAATAAAGCGTATTCATTTTTCAAAATACAATTCGCCGTCACAAACAATTACTTTCCAAATACATTCATCACATCTGCGTGGAACTTGAACTATCATTGATATACTATTCGTATATATGAAATAGCTCTTGCGCGTGGTCCTAAGGATTGTTATGGGACCCAAAAGTGAAAATTAATTTTAAAATATAAAATAATTCCCTATCCATTATAAACATTTATGATTATTAACACACAACATCAAACATTGTAAATATATAGTATGCTGGCCGAGCGGTGCTGTCTCTTAGTTTCTTGGTCTCCAGATCTTTTGGTCTCACTGCCGCGTGGTCTCACCTCATATTCTCGCCATCTCGTCAAATACTCTCGTGGCTGAGTGGGTCCCTGGGTATCTTGGTATCTAGGTCATAGGGTAAAACTCTCTCCGTGCCCCAGCCACCCACCCACCCACCCGATCCTCCCCACCATCCCTCCCGGCTTCCAAAATAAATGTTATTGTCAAACTATGGGTGAGAGCCTGAGAACTTTGGAGTTTTACCCAATACCCAGAGACCAGGAGGTCCAGAGATGGTCCTCCTTGGCCACATAAGTACTAAGTGAACAGGAGGCGGGAAAAAGATGTTATTAATAGATTGTTCGTCGTGTGATTTAATCGAGATAGCAAGAGTGTGAGAGGGCGAGAGGACGAGCATTTTACCCGAAACCCAGAGAACATGAGACCCAGAGACCGTCTCACTCAGCCACCCTAATATAGAGATTTTACTGATCAGTACACAAAATCACATAAAATGTTAATTTAAAAGATTCAACCTGTTTAAAGTTTTTTTAAACATAGATTGTATGTCATACCATTATAGTTTTGTATGCTTAAAATAGAAAAAGTTTCCATTCCCTACCATGAAAAATCGGTTTGTGTCCACAATGAGCTCTATGGATATAGTATAGTTAAACACAATGTAACTTGAAATTATAAGTCCCATCACAGACCTTAAGGCATTTGGTGTTTTGATAAGTGAGAATATAGAGGGGAGATGTGTGATACCTCATAGGAAGACGTCAGTTTGAGTGGGTAGAGGAGCGGCACGAAAAGCAGCGTGGCGAACAGGCACGCTGACATCATGCCGAACACGTAGATCCAGTACTCTGTGCCTGAGAAAAGGCAGAGATGGATCAAAAATGGTTTATTTGTCCTAACTTCAAAACATTGTCAAAACGAAATTGATATTAAGAAAATAACAAAATGTAAGCTGTCAAATAAAATACGGTAAGGAAATAGCACACATAGAGATAGATTAAAAGCACAAAACATCTGTACATGTACACATGTCCTAGTCTAAGAGATATACCATTTATTATGAAGCAGTCGGGGTATGATTAAATGAAACCATTATGGTGTGATTTTCAGGCACCCTGTCTACATTTGTTGAAAATTTCAGCCCCCCCCCCTCCCCTCCCCTTAAAAAAGATTACTAATAGTTTTGCTGGCAGCTCTTATAAGTGCATCTTCGAGCACCCTCCTATAAAAATCAAGTTCAGTCTTTCAGCACCATCCCGGCCCCCTCCTCGTTTTTTCATACCTCCCCCGGGCCGTGATAAATGGTAGCCCCCTTAGAGTCCATGGATGAGAGTCCATGGATATCCTGTCACCACGTAAAACTTATATTTTAGCTCACTTGCAACTTAACACTTGACACTAAAACTATATTTGAATTATCACATATATATACTCTGACATATCCCTACCCTGTGTGTAAATCTCAGCGGGAGTTCCCAGAATCAAGATGGCGGAGAGGAAGGCAGCCAGAGTGCTGAGTGACACCGGCCACACGCTGAAGTCGCGGTTTCCCATCAGGTACTCCTCTGTGTCCTCTTCCTGGACACAAGGATGAACAGTCAGTGAGTTAGAAACTACTTGCACCCATAGACGTTTGAATATTTTTTGCAACACATCACCAAACGTGCTATATTTTACAAGCATACATGTTCTGATCTAATTAAAACTGGTCCATTCTTTCATATTTCTTGGCTGTATATCGATATTGCTGTTTTCACAGGTACTGCTTTGTGAGAAAGAAGCCATTCAGGGACACTATTGAATGATCTGATCTACCATATAAGTTTATGCCCAATATTCCCTAGATTTAAAACAGATACTGATAAAATTGTCCTCATATAAGTACATAGAAAAGTGGGTGCACTTCTATTAGATATCAATTACAAATTTCGTCTACTAAATACATGTAATTATATCAGTTCATTGAAATGAAATAAATATGTAAGTCTTATATATGGTAAAGCAAATGCTTGAATTAATATGTGTACAATAACCAAATAAAATTATAGGTATTGGTGGAATTTCTGCTCATGTGAATTTTGTGCTTTTTTCTTAGACCTACAATCATCTAAAATCAATCTCTATAGTTGGAACTGTCTATGCATAGAAGTTACCTTTTCTTCTACGTCTATTCTATTCTTTTTATTACAGCCCAGCATGTTCAAAATACCCTGGAACATTCCTATGAATACAAATCTAGAAAATATTACATTTAAAATATTTTCAATGCAATGTTTCAATGCATGATTGTGTATGATCCGATTACTGGTCATATTTACCGTATGAAAAATAATACCATTATAAGAATATTGAGTTACTTATTACAAACCTATTCCTAGAGTGATCATCAAAAATAGTGTGAAAACTAGCCAGTCGCCCCAGTGGAAGCCTTGGTCTCCCTTTGGGAGCACTGGCTTCGAAGGGAAGACTTCAGCGGACCCATAAGGGCTGAAGAATGTGTTCACATACTCCATGAGGGTGGTCACCTGCATATCAATGATAGTTATTTTAGAGATCAATGATTGTTATTTTAGAGATTTTATACAACACATTAATACGAAATTAGAGAATTGTCATCTCTGCAATTTACACGAATTACAAGCAACATTCGTTTTTCCTCTATACCCCTTAAAACCCATCGACACAAGAGAATCATTTATTTGAAGAAGAAAAAATACTTTATTATTATATATGTTTCTATTTGTTAAGTATGCAAATACAAGTAGAGCACGTCCTCGTGCTTCCTGGTTACCACATTTGCGAATATATCTATGCCCAAATTAAGAGAATTCTACACCTTGGATACTCCAAAAGTGAAGTAATTAATGCTCAATTTATGCTTAATATCCTACACATGCGAAAAAGTGAACGGCATTGGACAGCACTGGTTCAATGTCAAACGTGCAGCTTATTATACACTAGAATTCTCAAGTGTTGTCATCCATGGGCCCCAGCATCATGGGAGGGTGTGTGGTATGTATACTACTATGATTTACAAACACTATACCATACACATTACTGCAATCATATAGAACAGATAACCAGCAGGCACATATACCATGAGAACCAGAGCATCCGTTTTATGCTTGATTTCTGCTTTAGTATATACTTTATCAATTCACATTATTGAAATAAGCTGACACAGTCCTATGAAATACATTTGTATAGTATAACGTTTGTAAACCATAGTAGTATACATACAACAAACACACTCTCATGATGCTGGGGCTCATGTTGTCATCCTAATTCATATTTCAATAAGTACTTATTAGTTATCAAAATATCTTTTTGCAAAACATACCCATTTACTGCCGGTATGATAACAATGTTAACAGGTGTGATAACGCTGTGTAAAGCAATTCGGAAATACGTGATGATGTATGTTCCACTAGGAAGTACAGTTTTTTTCACGATTTTTTGTCTCTAAATCATCTATGTATTAGTAATGGGGCGAAGCTTAATCGACCCTTAATTTTGAAAGCTACTTTCACGGCTCAACTTTTGGGATTAACCTAACTTCTTTCTATTTTCGCTAATCCATATTCAAATGGAAATTATAAGTCAGCCACCAACGAGGGGTTGTTAGACCGGCAAAATATAACCAACGCAAAATATAGCCAGTTATGATTTGCGTTAACGCAAAATATAACCACAGCATCGAAAATGGAGCTGGTGACGCAAAATATAACCAGACGCAAATTATAACCAAGGTGTATAGCCAGTCACAATTCTAATCTCGTCAAGTGGTGAGTTCAATCACCAAATTACCGACTACTCTGTTTTACAGTTTACACGGCACAAACGCATATTTAACCCCCACATTCTATTGATGCCGCCGGCATGGGACACCGCTGGCTATACTGTCTTGTTTGTCTTTGTTTTTTAACTAAATTTCAACCTGTGCAGGGGTCATACCGTGCTGATGTCGCCCACGGTGTATTTGAAGTCGCCGACGGACCCCGCCCACGGTTCTTTGAAGCCGCCGACGAACAGTGCATTTTAGGCCTCCGGAGGTGCTTTGAACCCCGCCTACGGTGTTAGGCCGCCGGCGATGTCTAGCGGTGTCAGTGAGACCCTGCCTACGGTGCATTTAGGCCTCCGGCAATGCCTAGCGGTGTCAGTGAGACCCCGCCTATGGTGCATTTAGGTCGCCGGCGGTGTTTAGCGGTGCCTGTGAGATCAAAGGAAATCAATAGAACCCCCAACCCAGCGGACGGTGTGGGCCTCGACGGTATCCTGCGACTTCTTGGGAAAAGTCGCCAGAAAAGTGGCCGCGGCGTGGCTTTTTGGCGCCGAAGATGTACCGCGGTGTCCCCTTTGTACCGGCACCCCCAGGGCGGCACTAGTGGAATGACTTCCGGTCTTGCTCGTTGGTGGTGTTAAACAAAAACATTCAAGAATATTAAAAAAATGCTATTCTTAGTAACAAAATATTTACAAAAACACGTTCCGCCGACGTACTATGCCGTAGGCGGCCTGAATAGAATGGGGGGGGTTAAGAGGGTAGATTCGAGTGCATAATGTCTGAAACAGGTTTAAAATATGTAAGTTTACTGCTGCATTTGTGTGGGTTGTGAATAAGTAAAATATTGGCAACAAATCTGTAGAATGTGAAGTCTTTACATATGCAGGGATGTTGTTTGACCGTTGGGTGTTTTGTAGTCAAACATGGTGTGCCCATTCGTGGTTTTCGATGTGATGAAACACAGGAATATATGTAGCCTTAATTGAGCTTAGTATATAAGAACTGTACCCACCTAAATTACAAGTACTTCTTAGAAGGCGGCACCTCCTAGGCGTTATGCTATGAATCTCTATCCTGTACATATTTTGTCTCTAGTTATGGTAATGTCTCTTTATATGTCTCTTTATACATCAAGACCAAGTGTGCTGTGTGTTTTTATAGTAGATACCAAAGATAAAGCAGCTGGTGGCGTGAAATGGGAGGGGATCATGTGGCATTGTGTACCCTAAGTGTATGAGTATATAGGACTTTTTAGGACACTTGGCGTTAGCTCAAATTACAATATCGTGCACGGGAATCATTTCATGTAGACATTGATAGCCCCATTTGCTCCACAAAACGCCAGAAATGAGAAATAAATGTTGCCAGTCTTTTTGTGGTGGTTCGTGTGCATATTATGTGGTCAGAACTTATGGGATCGTCTGGAATAACGTTCTGGATCTTTCAGATGGGATTACTGAGAAGGCAGACTCATGGGATCATTCGGAAATAGCACACAATCGTCAGCATGGCCACTTTTAAGCAGAAAATCCTACAGATGAGCAAGTTAGTCCCCCACCCCCGAGAGGAAAACAGGATTATCCAAATCAACAACTCAATAATCCATAACGAGAGCCCACAGGATGAAAATAATCAAAATAACGTTTCCCGATTAGTGATAAAATTTTTTGGGCTAGAACCAGGCAGAAGCGTGTCGTTTCCTTCAGGAAGACAGCATTAATCGTGGAGCATTGTGAACAACCGAACTGTTGGAACAGAAGCTTCTGTTTCATGGTGTCATTGCTTCAGATTGTAACGGTAGTGGCGGCACTTACCGTTCATCTGTCTACAATATATCCTCCAAAAACAGCAGACGAGGCCAGAGTTAAGCAAAAAGACCCAGGACCAGCCAGAAGTGCGCCATTACCAAATGAACCAGCCAGACCATTCAATAGTTGAGGTCTGAACACGCATGACCCACCTCGAAATGATAAGCACTAAACATTGGATAAGTCGTGTGAACATATATGATCCCGTCGTAGGTTAGTAAAACAAAAATACTCTCTACTGTATGTTACAAATAACGTACATTTGCTCTGGTTATATTTTGCGGCAGTGGTTATATTTTGCGTCACCGGGTCCATTTTGGGGGGGTGGTTACGTTTTGCGTCAACGCAAAACATAACTGGTTATATTTTGTGGCTGGTTATGTTTTGCGGTCTAACACACATTCACCAACAAACATAGATGAACGCACTCTCACACCAGAACACAGTGCTTCGTGGATGAGGCAAGGGGAGGAGTAAGGTTAAGGGGGTGGAGGTCGGTCTTTAAAGGGGAGTGAAGGTCACGGCTGTTCAATGTGTGACAGAGATTATTTGTTCTGTATGATGGACACCTATTAAAATGCCGCATGAGGGGTCCGCGGTTCAAACCCCGGCTGAGGCAGTGAAAAATGTGTGCATCCCGAAATCACATAGTCTCGCGAAACACAGACCAACGTACAGCGAGCTCCACTTGATCGAGCCACCACGTGGCCCCGTCAAAGTGAGGCTGGCTGGTCGAGTCTAGAAATCACACAGTCATAGTGTTATACATACGAGTCTAGACGATGAACGTAACTTTCTAGCGTTCAACGTAAGGCAGCTACGTTCAGCGTTATCCTACATCACAAGGGAAGGTTTATTTGTCCATATGAGTGGAAATATGTCATTAATTGCCATTATTTCAGTGTATCGTTGGAAATACTACCAACATACTTAATACTCTGCATGTTCAAAGAGTGGTACACATAGCAACAGCGTTCTTGCAACATGGCAACAGCAATATAGCAGGGAAAGTTTAACTTATGGCAACTGTCACTCAATGTTCTCTTGAATATTCAAGCTGTCCACATGCACTTTGAACATCTTGCACGTGGCAAGCATCACCAAGCTATCACAGCAGTCCAAAGAATGCAGTAGACAACATAGCAACAGGACGAAAGAACCTCCATAGTAACAGATACTACCACCACCACTCTGAGAGTGGCCATGAAATGGCGTCCCTCATGGCATTCGCTGTGCAGCACACGCACACTGATACTATCAGTGGCACTGCGTTGTGCATGCACAGCGAGTGCCCAACAACAGCAGCAGCAGCAGCAGACAACATAGCAACAACCTGAACCACCACACTGGGAGTGGCCATGAAATGGCGTCCCTCATGGCATTCGCTGTGCAGCACACGCACACTGATACTATCAGTGGCACTGCGTTGTGCATGCACAGCGAGTGCCCAACAACAGCAGCAGCAATAGCAAGACAACATAGCAACAACCTGAACCACCACACTGTGAGTGGCATGAAATGGCGTCCCTCATGTCATTCGCTGTGCAGCACACGCACACTGTTACTATCAGTGGCACTGCGTTGTGCATGCACAGTGAGTGCCCAACAACAGCAGCAATAGCAAGACAACATACAGTGTAGCAACAACCTGAACAACCACACTGGGAATGGCCATGAAATGGCGTCCCTCATGGCATTCGCTGTGCAGTACACGCTCACTGATACTATCAGTGGTACTGTGTTGTGCATGCACAGCGAGTGCCCAACAACAGCAACAGCAGCAGGAAGACAGCATAGCAACAACATGAAACAACCTCCATAGTAACAGATACTGGTAGTGGCCATGAAATGGCGTCCCACATGGCATTCGCTGTGCCGCAGACGCACACTGATACTATCATATAGGGGTCTATACCAATATTTGCTTGAAGTCTAATTTCAAAACTTATGTTTGAATTATGTTCTTATTAGGCCAAAAAGTGTTCCATATACGTTATTTGTTATTTGATATTTACCTTGATTCGTTTTTATACAGCGGAATATCAAATAAAAATGCATCTGCCCTACCCCTAAATGACGTCTGACTGAAAACTTCAAATATTTAAGATCATGACCCCTCTGTATGATACTTATTGCCTTTTTCTTGCTTGGTTTTCACTGAATAGGTTATCCAAGTAATCCCATAACATTTTGACCTGGTGTAACCTTCACTGGGTTTGAAAAATCCAAGATGGCCGCCATCGAATCGAACAAATTCTTACTTGTACTGCAATGTTTCTACTACTTGTGATAGAATGATGATTTTGTTGTCTAGAAGTATGTTTCTTGAAAACCTAATGGAAACAGATGTGTGTAAATTATATTGGCCATTCTAATCCATGTTAAATCTAATATGGCTGCCAACAGCATAGTAATTAAAAAGAATACATAATAATACTTGTCCCTTTTTTGACATAGCATTATTATTTGATTTGACAATGGCATTATGTAAAGTAGAATTTTTAAACGATAATCCATCAACACTTTCACTCAAATAACCATGGTTAAATAGTAATATTGAAAAATTAAAATGTGAATTAATTTGTTTATGTGACTGCTGTTTTCTCCATTTTAATTTTTAAAATCAACACTATCCGTTGCTTTTAGTAAGGTATTGTCTTGAACATTAACGTGCACAGCACAATTCAGTTTGAATAATCTTGTACTATGAATGGTGTTGTCTCTTTAAAAGCTAGAAGTCTGAGGCTTGGTGGTGGGACGTCAGAGTGGATGATGCTGTCAATGAGAAGAGAGCTCGTTTCAAAACTTTCAAGGCCCTGATCAAAGTTGGCAAGTCAGATGAAGCCAATGTCGCTATACCAAAGCAAAGCAAAAGGCATAACGTGTTGTTTGGGATGCTAAGTGGGAAGCTGAAAAGGAAGTGCTCCGTGACATCTCCCCCAACGACACTAGAGTGTTTAAGAGAACTATATATATAAATGATCATAAATGTTGCCGTTTTTAGGCTGGTACGTCATTTCAACGTTCAAAATCAGTTTGGAATGTCCGGAGTGTCTATGAAGAGGGCTCGACCAGAAGGGAGCGTTCCAACCAACACATTCCTGACGATAGATTAATTTGTAACATCAATATTACAATACTAAATCTAGTACAATAAATATTGTCTCTCTTTCTATAATTATCGTAGAACATTATAGTCTATAAGCTTGCCATTTAGTAAAGTATTTCTTAGTTGCACTGTAATTTTAGGTTTACGTAAACTACTCTATATATTAAACAATAATTTTCTGATACTGAATATTTGTCACCAAGTTCCTAGAATTCTGTAACTACCATTATTTTTGACAGTCTGCCTTAACGTATACCGACGGATTGGGGGATTACAACCAAACAGTGCCGATTATGATTTTATGCGCTTGATAGGTTCTTTTATGACAAGCATTCCAGGAGATGTTGCCATGTGTTTCATATGTGAGTTGAAAGCGTTTAAGTAATCTCACCTGTGGTACACGTTATCTTGGTAATGGAGATGGTCTAATTTGGCAGGGAAATGCTGTAGAAACTTATTTAATTTGGTTTTGTCGTTCTCTGTGTACTACTGCAATAATGTATATATGTGTCAATTGACTTCAATTAATTTCCATATTAAGTGACGTGCGTGTTCTCAATTTAATTTTGAAATAATTTTAGAATGATTCATTTTTCGACCAACAGATACTTTGTTTTTGTATTCTGACTAGTGTGATCAATAATTATTTTAGCGTATACAGTGTAAATAGATAACTTTCGACTATTGATAATCTTATGTGAGGGTGTAATTTATGATAATTGACTCATGTCAACCAGATATAGTAGAATGTTTATGCAGTATTGTGTTTGAATAAATTGCAAAATAAGAATGTTGTCTGCTACATCTCTAACTGAAAAAAACACCCCCACAAAAATAGATTGACTGGTAATTCAACAACATTGCGAACTACACAAAACCAATTTGTATAAGGAATGTTGAATTCTTCACCACATAAACAGATTGTAACAAATTACTTTGAAACTTAGGCATATTAAAAATGTTCTATACATTTTCATTTTTCCTTGTGAAATTGGGAAGGACTGTATGTAAGCTAACATACCAAGCATATTTTTACCATCATACTATCCATAGACATAGCTGAAGACAGGGTTTTACAACCCTAAGCTTCCATTTGTCTATATCAAGTGGCCCTGGCGAGATTCAAACTTACAACCCCTATGTTATGAGACTATAGTGAATCTATCATCCCAAGCAGCGAGCTGTTAAAAGGTTACACGGCTAAACCGTTATCTCTTCAAAATGAATTTTCGCTCATGAAACCAAAGTTTCAGTCAAACCAACATTAAGTCACTGTCACATAGAAAAAAAACGGATGAAACACGTATGTACCACAGATAGATTTTTGTCGTACGTGGTTCATCCGTGGAGATACGCCGACCATCAGTGCCTCGTCCGTTTTTATACGTCGAATTACGTGGAGTGATTTCACGGGTCGAGATGTCCGCGCTAATCCTTTTGGAATGTTCAAAAGTATTTGCACGGATGGATTTTCATATCATACGTGGACTGTACGCGATATTACCGTGATACAAACGTACATTGTCCGTAAAACGTCAGCGCAATACGCTATTTATCCGATGTTCATCTGTGCTGGGTTTTTTTCCAGTACTTTGCAACCAAAATATCATATTTGCGTGAGTGTATGTGGAATGTACGTGGACAATCCGTGTATCAGCTGTGTTTTGTAAGTGTATTGTCCATGTATCATTTGTGTTAAATCTGCCTAAAGCTTTTGTCATTTTTTTCCACGGAGCCCGCGCATCAAGAAAACACCAAAACATTTGTACCTCCTACTTACGTGGTTCATCCGTTTTTTCTATGTGACAGTGACTTTAATCACTGTGCAGAAACGAGGCAGGTGGCAACTGTTACCCGTATCACGAACAAAACTAAACCAAAATGTAAACACGTTTATAAAAGCATTTGTCTACTGAAACATGGACTTGTAGTTCAAATTTTAGTATCACATGTTTTTTTTATTTAAATAATCTGTGTCAAGCCACATAAAACAAAGGGATTTGCTTAATTTGGGGATTTATGTTGACCCCGACTGATGTAGGTAAATGTTATTTTTAAATACAACAAAAGCCTCAGAACACTAATTTGACACATTAAATCACACAGTAAGTTGTATGGAGACAAATCATATTCAAATCAAATAAAATTTGACAAATTATCGCACGCGCTAGTTCTATCAATCATCTAATAAAGAGAAAACAATATATCGGTACTAAATTTCCGCCATGGTGGTTTAGTTTTGTTCGTGAGGTGGGTAACGGTCGCCACCCACCCCTCTTCGGCACAGTGATTTATTACGTAATAACGTACGTTTTACACGACAGAATGTCGACTTTTCTATGACATATGTACGTGGTTATGTGGTTATGTTTACGTGTATTCTTAGTATTATATGGCAATTCATTGAATTTAGCACGACGTTGTGTCAGTACATTACAAATGTACTAGATCTAGTATTGCCAATAAACACCAAAAATAAAAAAATCATACTTAATGTAAGCAGGTTTGTAAACGTTCCATGTACTAGTTAGTACTAGCAGTAGACTAGACTACTAAACTAACACGTTCACGCCAATGTATTGGCTTCACAGGATGAGCTCTTGTGGTTTAAACATAGTAGTTCTGCAGGAATCTCTGAGTTTTACACATTTCACATCACTGATGATGTCATCAGTCATCATTCATAGGACATTAGAATCTATAAATAATATTCAGTGACACTGACACTGTTGTGAGACCAGAATTATACCATCATTCCAAGCAACCTTGGGCTCGTGAGTTCGAGTCCCGCAGGGCCACTTGATACAGTTGATAAATACTAAAATGGAAGATGTCTCTTCAGCTATGTCAATGCAGTGGTAGGAGCTTGTTGGCAGAAGAGTCAGAGTAGAACTGAATTCACAAGCAAACTTTGGAAATATATAGACTACATTTATTCATATACGGTACTAATAATTTTTATTCCATTCAAGATGTCAAATTACAGAAACATAATTCATAAAATCTGTTAAATAGGTTGTCTGTTAATAGTATTTGTACCCACATACTTCACAAATATATCTATCATCTAATCCCTGTTTGAATAAGTTCTTTTTCATTTAACCCTCTAGCCTCGCTTTGTGCACATGCAGAGGCCAAATGTCCGGTGGGCCTACATTTTTAACCATGGCAATGAGCAAGCCTGTAGGCGGGGCGATGGCGGGTGTTCCTCTGGCTCCCCATTCTGTGTATGAGCCCATAGAGATGGAGAATGAGATGGTGTGCCCCAAGTGCATGGAATATTACAACGAAGAGGAAAATATTCCCAAGTTCTTGCCCTGCATGGAAACCTTGTGCATGGCGTGCGTCATACAGTGCGCGGACGGAAGGTATTCATTTGGAAATAATAAATGATAAAACGTCTTACATCAAATGTCATGTGTCGTAAACTGCGCAATGCAATGACTGATTTAATAACAGACCAACATAAAATATATATTGAGCCATCTGGACAGTACAAACTGTAGCACAATGTACCCTGCATAGAAAAAGATGATTATAATAATGCAATTGACTGTGCAGAGGAAACATTCTTAAGTTTGCTTCAGATACCTGATATACAGTGTTGCCTTGTTTATAGGATGTTCATAGAACGAACATTGAAATGTATTAGCTGTAGTTGTATGTATATTGCAAGTATTTTTGTAAGTACGTCTGTGACGATTATGACGTTTTATTTGGACCAGGACTGATGGCAAGCTCAGTTGTCCCTTCTGTCAGAGAGAGCACAAGATGTACGGTCTCTCCAACAACTACGGCTACCTGTCAATTCTCAGGGTAGGATATCTGTTGTAAAAATTCACTCGACTTAATGATATTATTTGACTTCATCCACATTACAAGTGGTTAAGATTCCAACATCCCCCTTGTTTCTAATTCTGATTTTCCTCATAACTCGTACTTGGCATTGTGTCTCACATCTTACATTTTTTGTAGCCTTTTTTCACCTCAACTTCATTGAAATCGAACACCTTTCTTGTACCCTCCCCCCCCCACAATGCCTCTTTATGAGTCATTTCCATCCACCTTCCACTACTGTATCAATAAAGTAATTCTTACGCCCTCTCCCCCCAAAAAAAAACACACAAAAAAAACACAACAACAACAAAAAACAAAAAACAACAACAAAAAGAAAACAACAACACCTCCCACAAAAAAAACAAAAAACAAAACAAAAAAACACCCACAAAATCAAAACAAATATCTGGCCATATTTTTAGGTACAACTGCAATGTGTTGTAAATTACTGTATTGTAGAGGAAGCGTAAGCTTCAGCGCATACGGAATAAGCCCAGCCCCCTGGTGCTGGTGTGTTCACAGCACCAGACCCCGTGCCAGAGCTACTGCATCACCTGCAGCAAGGCATTGTGCTGGAAGTGCATCAAAGCGGCCATTGGTATCAGCATTTATTGAGGAATTGTATAGGAATTAGAATAACATATACTGTTTGATTATTCATTTGTATTAAAGTGAATGGAGTTTGCATGAAAGTTAGTGGAAGTCTGTAAAGTGTAGCAAGGTTCTGTCCTGGGGCTTCTGTTCTTGACAAAGCTTTCTACATTCACAGTACATTGTATATGCACTTCTGTCTTTCGATAACAATTTACTGTGTCATGAAGAAATGCATTTCAAAGTACTAGATAGGTTTATCACTGTCCGGCGAGGCTTTGTAGCCTCTGCTTAACTTGAAGTTATGAATATTTATACTAAGTATATGTTTACAAATACCGTCTGAACTGATTTGTGATAAACTATATAGATACTTTTAAAAACCTGTTGTTGTCCTGCTTTCTAGGTTAGACCTTTGGTCAATTCTCATGAGTTTTGTCAGGCTGAATGAAAAATCCTCTCAGTTGGTCACATGACTGTTTTCATTCTGCGAAGTGCATGAGAATAGAGGGAAAGTCTAGCCAAATCACCAATAAGTGTAAATGTAAATGTATTGTTTTATAGTCGTGATCCAAGTCTTGCTCTCACGACTTTAAGGGTAGGTTTCTAAAGGTATCAATTTAGTTTATTATATGAATTTGAATCAGGGAAAGTAACACAAAAATACTTTTGTTGCTCTAAACTGATACCAGGTAAGGAGAGTCATCAAGATCACAACATCACACCATTTGAGGATGCGGCCACACTGGCCACCACTATGGCCAGCTTGAATGAAAAATTCCAACAGCTGTCCCAGCACAGTCCACCAAAGGATCCTAATGCCACTGCGTCCAATTTCGACGACTTCTGTATTGCCCAGATCGCGGCATGCAATGAGGCTCGAACAGGTGCTGTAACATCATACTTATTGACTCTACCAGCTAGCTATTGACTATGGACCATAACACTTGGATTTGTTTGTGAGACACATGTGCTACGCTCTGATTGGTCAGTATGAATTTGTGGGCGGAGCCCTGATAGATCCGTTGTGATATTAGGAATTGAGAAATAATTCTAATGCAATCACTGGCTTGGTAATAGAATATATTCATAAATATCCACTAATATGTTTAACCATGTGTTATATATGTACTCTATACCACAAAAATTCTGTACGTGGATATACTTTCTCAGCTTGTCTGTACTAAACTGTTCGTTGAAAGTGAAAATCAAGACATGCTGTTGTTTATAATCTTTGTTCCATAAAAATCATTGCCAAACCATGTGAAAAAAATAACGAATCGGCCAGAAAACTGAGCCATGCTGTTACAGTACATGTACAGTATTGTATCTTTATGCTTCTTTTGTGGCGGTTGCTGCTGCTGCTTCTGTTGTTGATCTGCTGCTGCTGCTGTTGTTGCCATGGTTGCTACTGCTGCTGCTGTTGCTGGCAGGCATGATGCTGCCTGTGAGCTTCCTGCTCTTGGGTTCCCTGGATGTGTCGGCCAGTTCACTGTCCGACGACTATTTCGCCATCAGCCTGAAGAACAATTTCGTGCTTGTGGGAAACGCCCACACGAAATCCGTGGACACCTATGTGGTAGGCAGCCATTTTTAATCACTCGCTGGAAGGTTACATAGACATATAGTCATAAAATTTTGGTTTTGTCCCTTAAAATCTAGAGTATGGGGCATTTGGCAGTGTGACACATTTTACTAGCCAAAATCAATGTTAGTCATTTATATGTAAATTACTTACTTTAACTGTTACAAAAAATGGGGGTGGGGGTGTGGGGGGGGGGAATGGTATTGGGCAAGTATTTTTTTTGGGGGGGTAGGTTGAATTAAAATGTAATGTAAAGCCCTAGTCAGGATTTGGTCTAAAAATGCTTCTAGACTAACCAGTGATGAAATTCTGATTGTCATGAAAAAATCACTCATTCTGCACACAAAATTACAGAAATAGAAACCAGTAAACAAGTGCTCAATGAAGTCTATTGACAATTCACTGTGTTAATCTTGTGCTCCTTTCAACACAATTAAGCTCTCACCAGTCTGGGGGAAAAAAGGGTTTGTGCCGCCCCCTGCACCACTTGCATTTGTCTGTGAAAAAATTATTTATCGGTAAGTATGACTTTTTTCTCCCTCTCAGTTGCCCTCGGGTCAGATGGTGCGGTCCCTGCCTCTGCCGCTGGGCCTCAGTGCCGGCTGTGACAAGTTCCTGGCCCCAAATGGCAAGGTGGTTCTCCGCCAGATCGGAGCCACCTACGTCCAGGACTGCAGGGTCAGTGGGATTTTCTCTACAATTGTATCCAGCTCAAGGCTTGACACTAAGTATTTTGTTAGTGTGTCAAATCCAGTTGTCCTGATCTTATTAAAAACCCCGAATATAAAACATTTAAATCAATACAAAACAAATGTTTTGTGCCTTTTCTTATTGCTAGTTGTGTGTTGTGGTGTGCAGGGCTGGCGGAAGTACCGCGTGTACGGCACGCTTCAGGGCGTCATCTCCATGGGCCTGGTGTACGAGCAGGTGCGGGCGCTCAGTGTCCGTGCAATGTCAGACAACGCTCAGGTCAGTCTGAGGGTTACCCATTGAGTCGTAAAGTGGCAAAAAACTATTACAGCAGAGCTGCAGAGATACAAAAAAACATGAGGGAGTACAACTCGAATCACATAGTTTTAGGATAACGCACACATCTGCTTGTATTGACAATAAAAAATCGACAATTGTTTAGCAGAATGAGTGAAATTCTCATCTAAATAAGTATATTATCCAGGATTTATGCATCCTGTTGACTAGTAGCACTTGTTCACCTGATCACTATTTGGCCAAGGCATTTGTTGAGGAGCGGAGCTTGAATAGAACATATGTGGTACACTTGTAATGAACTCACTCATTATATGACTAGTATTTTTAGACTACTTTATTTTACTTTATAGGGGATGAACAAAAAAAAAACAAAAAAATTGAAACTAAATTTAGACATGGGCCAGAAATTCATGGTATAATGGTTTCATTTTGTCAAACCCATCAGTGAAGTAATGACCTATAAAATTTCAAATTTTATTTGAGCTTAGAGTGATCTGCTTATGGTTTAACCATCTCCAAAATTATGAAGTACAAACAAAAAGCATAGACGATGAAGTTTGCAAAGTATGAACATTTTGGCCAAAGGATTTATTTTCATATTGTACAATAAATCATTACAGTCGTTTGGCTGTAGGTGCTGAAGATCCCCATGAAGGAGCATCTCTACTCGGTGTGCGAGAACCCCAAGACGGCTGCGATGGCCATCACATGCAGCAACAAGCTCCTGCTCATCAAGCCAACAGGTGCTGAACATTGGACAACAGCGAGCATCATTCATCTAGCATTAAATTTGACAAACCCTAAGATAAAGAGGAACAAATATGCACACATATTCTTCCATGTTTCAATACTATCATCCAATATGACTCTACAACATTTTAGCTCTTAATTGTAGCATCCCAGCAACTGAGACTCCATATTGATGTCAATTTGAAATTTCAGACTCACTCAAAAGACTGATTTAGGCCTACTGGCACTTCTTAAATCACACTCTATGCAAGATGTAGGGACTATCCAACATATTTTGTAGATACCAACATAATGTTGGTGGCTGAGTAACTTACTTCTTTTCACATCAAAGTGCTATGTTTCGGGGAAACGTTTTCCCATTGACTGGCAACTGCACAGATCTATTGTGAATGTTCATGGCGCTCTGTTGCATCGGGAGGAGTTCCCAACACAACAAAGTACATGTAGCTTGGTCATTAACGGTCAGTCGAAGGGGAAACGTTTCCCTGAAACATACCACTTTTGTGTGAAAAAAAATGTAAGTTTCTGAGCCACCAACATGTTTTGGTTTCTATATATTATGAATCCAGAAACTATAAATCTTCTAGTAAAAGATATCCAACCTATTGTTTGTACTGTCATGTGATGGGCTACTTGTTCCCAACAGGCGATATGTTGCTGGAGAAGGAGCTGGCCTACAAGCCGTCCATGTTCAAGGGGGTATCGTCCATGTCCAGCCACCTGCTTGCCGTGCTCGACCCCTACTGCCTGCACTTCCACAGCTGGAAGAGTGGCGAGGTGCTGAAGGAGGTCGCGCTCGACCAACTCCAACTCGGTGGGTGCAGCTTGATCATGAGATGTGCAGAGGGGCGTATATACCCCCCCTCCTTGATCTCAAAATCTCAATGAATCAATGTTACAACTCTCAATGCAAGAGCCCTTTTCTCAAATCTCAATCTATTGATCTCAATGAATTGAAAGGTCAAAACTCGATTCTCAATGAATTAAAGACCCAAATCTCAACTCTCACTAAATTATATTTACCGCCCTCTGTGCAGTGTTGCCAAGTTGTAGAGATTTGTCAGTATTGATACAGATTTCAGATTTAAAATACCTAAGCATTAATTTCAAAGATTTATTAATCTTAAAGGCTTTTTAAAATATGTAGATCAACTGTGAAAATCTTTGTATAATTCTCTTCAATTTTAGATACACTATTATTTTGTTGTAAATTATCCTTTTGTTCATTTCTATGGATCATTGTTCATATCTCATAAATACAATAAAAATATGCTCCACTACATCAAAAAGATAAATAAAATATTTAATGAATATATCTAATACATATCAAACCTTTGAAATCCACTGCTTGCGGCCCACCTACATCCTTATGGTGGAAAAAACACTTAAATCTTTCAGTAATAGATTTGTACTGTCATTCAGGTAAGAAGGACTCGCTGCGTGAGGTGGCGACGGGTGCTTACGGACTGCTCAGTGTTTGGGTCGAAAACGAAGAGGCAGGTCACAAGGTCATCTGCTACGACATCACATACGACTGACGACACGCTGACCACACACTCAGCACAAGGAAAGCAGCGATGGAGCAGTGATTTCAAGGAGCCTACTCGGGAGTGAATTCTTAATTGGGCACATGTGGTCATAGTAAAACATATTGTTAATTCTAATCTATTCTAAAGTATTCAATAGCATACCTGGTATGATACCATCTGTTCCTTTTAAGTGATTATCGTTTGCATCTCAAATCTGATGCACATTTCTGATGAACTTTAGATGGACAGTTAAAAGTGGATTTAGAAGGAAAATCTATGCATATGTATAATTATTTATATATATTTTTTATGGATAAGTTTGTGTTCAGCATTATAGTTACCATAAGTGATGTGAAATGGTTAAGTCTAAATAAGAATTCAAAGATTTTATTATTAAATCTCATTTGATTATTGTAGATTGCAAATTATTCAATTGCAACGTGATATTCAAAAATAAATAATGCTTAAGAATCAATAAATTAGTTGTAAATTAAATATACAGGTATAAATGCTATATTCAATAGATATCACAAAGAGTGTAAAGTTAATAGCTACATGTATGTGCACATATGAAAAATATTCACTCGCATTCCTCACTCCTTTACAAAGTTACTGAAAAAGGTTACATAATCTGAATCCTCTAAGTTCTTGGTCACAAATATGTTATATCTAATACATGCATTTCATATTGGCTTGTGCATTCAATTCTATTCCTTTCTCTCAGTTCGCAGAGAACTGAGATGGAATAGAATTAACAACATGCGGGTTGATCAAATGCCAGCAGAATATCAAGGCTAGGCTGCTATTCAATAAAATACAGTATGTCCAATGCATCTATTCACCATGTCAAATTCTACACTTTTAGTTATAGTACAGGTATTCAATCTCAATGTTCCTCCTAATGTCTCTAAACAATCCATGAAGTTTAATGATGGTGGAGAAAATAGTTGTTTTACACACATGCTATGCACTGGTTGCTCATTTTTAAAAAAAAAACAAAACTGCCAGTGATAGTCTGCTTTAACATCTGAAGCATGAAAAGCATATTAATGCGAGAATTTGGGTTGACATCTGGACAGCAGTCATGTACAGATACACATTACTACTGCATATGCACACAAAATACTAATAGGTTGGTCAGTTGCTATTCACAGTCTGGGTACAATTAAGTAGTACAGAGGCGCTAGGCCAGTAGCGGCAATAACGGGAAATATTCGAAGCTATAGTATACATCAAGCACTGGGATGGAATTGTAAAATGGCAAACAGTAGCTCTTCCAAATATGAATGTAAAAATACAAGATAAAAGTGCAACAGTAAAGTATGATACATATTCTCTCTTGCATCACTGATTCGATCACTTCTCAATGTAAGAAAATCTGTAAACTATTGCATTTAGATCTCTCACTTAAAGATGCGACTTACTTACGCCTATCAATTCAGTTCACAAACATCAAATTGATACAATATCCCCAACCATGAGTCCTTCAGAATGTCATGACACATTAAAGCATTTTCAACACATACATGTAGTATAGCAATGCAGTAAACCTTCCCCAAAGTGTGGATATTTCAGCATTTCATTTCTTAAGTGCAGTATAGATATACATAGCAAGTTGCAAAACACCGTAACAGCTTCTGAAAACACTGCAGACTTCACTTTTGTATGCAGCAATCGTACAGAAATAGTACAGAAAGGTTAACACACCACACCGTGACTGCTATCACAATAGCTGCCTTTGGATCATACATGCATACTAGAATTATCATTCCTAGATGAAGAGCAGAAAATCCACAGTTTTTTGTGGGCTGTTTCTTGAGCCACCCAATTCCTGTGTACAGTTCATGATCAGCCTGGAACATCAGTTATGCAGCAAGAAACAGCTGTGCACTGCAAGCCCTTTAGAGTCCCACACACATGTAGGGAACTGGTGATGATCTCCTGTGAGTGGTCAGCCTCACCATCTCTGGCCAGTACTACCTCTGCACCAGCACAGTCGCTGGTCTTGAGGGTGCGGCGGAGGCGGCAGGGGCTGGGCTGGTGGTGGTGGTCGGCGGAGGCTGCGGCGGGCGCCACAGCTTCTGCTCGTACTCACGCAGCTGCTTCTCAAAGCCGTCATTGGGGTAGACCTCGGGCCGTAGCATTTGAAGGTAGGCGAGTGCCTCACGGTACCTGCAAATTGTGTGGGTATACAACCTAAAAACCACAACTATATACTGTAAAACTAGAATATTTCATGGCTATTAAATTTTGCGATTTTCATCTATAAAATTATTTTGTGACTATTTAATTTTGCGATTTTGGTCCATCGTGGACCTCTTCTACATAGGCTATTAATGTTTGCTGACTATTTAAGTTTGCGTTTTTGCACCTACCCACGAAATTTGCAAATTAAATTGCGCGCAAACATTTCTAGTTTTACAGTATGAGTATCGTTCTTTTGTATCTAAATATTTACTTACATTTATTTTTTTTTATATGGACCTATCTTTATCATATTCCGTTCAATTACCTCATGTGCTCTGTTCTCATCAGGTAGCCGATGACGAGGCTCGCCGAGCGGGAGTTGCCATAGAAACAGTGCACGAGCACCGTGCCCCCAGACGCTCTGAAACACACCATATCTGTATGAGTAACTCACCATGGACAGATCCGAGAGCAGAAGGAGGGAGCATGCATCTCACCCCCCCACACACAAAGAAATTCATTTTCTTGGGTGTTTTTTCATCAGATCCTCCAGCTTTCATACTTTTAAAACGCATGAAATCCAGTAAAAAAATGGCCATACTAGTTAAATTCTACTCTTTCCATATATCAAGTCTATTTGTACACGTTATTCTTTTCTATCCTCCAATGAAATTAACTTTATTTTTATTAATCTGTTTATCGGCTGCGACACTGTAGACACTTCTGATATTATACCAATGCATTTATCATATAATATTGAAGTAGGATTAGTATCATACAGCCTTTCCTGCATGTTCCAGCTGAGTGGACTCGCTTGCTACTAGACCAGGAGGTCACAAGGCAGAGGGGTGAGTGTGTGCTCTGGGTGCGAATTCACCCCCTTTTTAACCAAATAAATAAACTACCAAGACTAAACCTTTAATTTAGTCATAACATTTGAGAAGCGTGGGGTTTCACTTTAACACAGACACCAATATGATCATGTTAGAAAGTACTTTAGAGGTATACAGCGTGTAGAAATTCAAACCCCATCTTAATTACATTTATCTAATTCATAAAGATACCGTTTTGTTTTGAATTATATGTTTAGAATGCATTTTTGACTCACACTAACTGATGGCTTTGTCCATAAATATAAGGTCTTCGTACTCTCATACTGCTTATAGCAAAAATACATTATTCATTTACACTAACTTGTAACATTCTGAATATCACACGATTTGGCAAAATTAAATCGCACATAAAAAATTCCGGTTTACAGTTTTACATCTTCTGCGTGCAATCTCCACGGGGTGATCATTTACAAAGGATATGCGACTTTTGATGCCTTCTCGCAGATCATCAGACCCAAGTCTCGTGTTACTAGCACCGTGGGAGACATCGACGGCCGGAAGTGTAAGGATCGTATGTCAGCCACACGTGTTTTTGCTCTCGAGAGGTCAAAGAAAGCTCTCAAATTAAAGACTATAGTTGCAATTGGGCAACGTTTGTGAATGAGTGTTCGTGACCCTTGTTCATTGGCAGCGTATAGTAGTAGGCAGTGAACAACAATATGCAAATATGTAACATGGTATATTGCTGGTAATAACAGCTTTTCGGGTTTCACCGAGGTGGGGGTGGGGACAGATTTGAACCTCAGAAGAACTGGGAAAATGTGTGTTTGAAATTAGTTATTACGGACATACATGTAATTGTGTGAAAACGAAAATGAAAAATCGGTGCTGAAAATGATTCAGAATGCATATAAAGAACACAGAGGCCCCCTCCGTCCCCAGTATGTGCGTGTAACAGGCATTCGCACACAATCACCACATATACAGAGAGTATTGCCAAAAGAATCCCTATTCCGACTCGTGCCAAATCATAAATCACAATCAACTTATCACTCGCGCGTGGGTAGAATGGGGGCGGGATTACTGGATTATCCGCTGGGGTGGTTGTTAATCCGCGCTATTTTCTAATTGCGCTAATTGACGAATGATGCCGTTCTCCTTGCGGTGTCGTAATGTTCACTCTATAACGTCTTCTTAACGCCAAACGCTGTTTTTGACAATGAAAGAGGACTATTGGGTTTTAAATGCCATGGAAACGCCTACTCGCTTTTATGAAGATTAGTTTTTTTTTAATGCAAAAGCTTCCAGGGTGTTTAGATATTTTTTTTATTTGAAACATGGGAATTATCATATAAAGTGTAAATACAGTGGAACATGTCCATGTCCCCACCTCCCTTTTAATTAAGGGCACCTGCAATATGTGAACTATTTTCACTTCTCTTGTTTAAAAAAATCTCATATCATATTGCAAGGGTGAACTGGACCTCTCTTTCAGGGAATGCATGTTTTATGTGGACATTTCCCCATATACCATCATATAGGTCTACCGGCAAATCACAGTTTTATTCACACTAGTGGTTACAGATGATAAATGTGACAGAATACATGTTCTATAACTATGTCAACTGGACCTATATCCCAGACCTGTGGATCCAATGCACTGTGACTGTACAAGGTACACCCATGTTACACTTGGAACACAGATCACTAATTATCCAGGTCATATCCATTACCCTCCTCTCTATAATGATGGTGGTGGCTATAATCAATATACATCTATATACAACGGATCTGCACAGTGGAAAAGGGGTCCAGTATCTTTCTCAACCACCAGGTTCTATATGAAAGTTCTTTAAACTAGACAAACAAGAAGGTGGACATGTAAAAAGACAGAGAGAACAAGGCGGACTGACCTGGCATCGTTTATGAAGGCGAAGGATTGCGTGAAGAACTGCTCGAGCTTAATGTTGGGCATGTCGGAGACAGCCACCCGCAGGTACTGGAAGCGCTCTGGGAACGAGTTCTGCACCTCACCCGTGATGTTGAGGATATGGGTCACCTGCAGCAGTGAGCAATAGGCTGGTGGCATGGTTGGATGCATGGGTGACTGGCTGGTTGGTTGTCTTCTTGGTTAGTTGGTTGGTTGCCTTGTTGGTTGGTTAGTTGGTTGGTTGGCTGGTTGGTTGGTTAGTATTTGGTTAATTGGTTGGTTAGTTGGTTGGTCGCTTGGTTGGTTGCCTTGTTGGTTGGTTAGTTGGTTAGTTTTTTGGTTGGCTGATTGGTTGAATAGTGAGTTGGTTGACAGATTGGCAGTATGTTTGGTTAATTGAATGGTTTAGTGGTTGGTTGTTTGCCTTGTAGATTGGTTGGCTGGTTGGTTGGTTGGTTGGTTGGTTTGTGGGTGGAATTCAAAATTATAAAATGAATAGTTGAAAGGCATGAACTGACCTTATGGCGTTGTAGGGCACTAAGGTCTTGAGCAAATTGTTGGGAACCTACAACGAAAAAGTGGCACGGTGAGGATTAAAAACATTGTGTTTAAGCAACCTTCCAATATATAATTTATCCTTTCGAAATTATATATACTACATGCACGTGGCTGGAAACGTTATACTGCTAAAAAATAGTTGGCTCAACCATTATAATGATGTGATTTTACATTTCGAGAAACCATTGCAATCTCTTTTAGCCATTCAAAGGCCAAACAAATACTTTAAACTAAACTATATTCCATTGCCCATATGCTAACAAAGCAAATATTCCACGTCCACAACATTATGGCTTATTTCTGTCATTGTTGATATTGCCAGTGGATGGGGACAGGATAATGTCCGTATCTGTAGATCTGGCCGCCATCGTAGGATGGCCACCAAGGATAACGGCTCCATAGAGAATGGACAATCATTTGGTAAACAGCCGGGAGTAGACTAGGCGAGACAGTTTCTATTCAATTGACTCCTGTTTGGTCTAGATGACAACATTAACCAGTCCAATCTACTGCGACATTTATCAATGCTGAAGTCAAAATTCATTAAGTTACTCGCCACTTCGTCAAATCAAATCAATCTATTTTGCATATTTATATCGGAAAAAGAGTTCACATATTTATCTGTGATATATATTCATCCCTTCCGCGTATACCAGCACTGTTGATCCACCATTTCCTTATGTATGTCTATTGGTTTCAATGATAGGCTGCAGTTGGTAACGTAAAGACGTTAGACACATAGTATAACGTGACTGCAACAATGGTTTGCTGCCCCTCTGATTTGTTTAAGTCAACACTATTTCCAGCTAAAATGCAATGTTTGGATGAGGGGTTGCCTGTACTCAGCGGGAGCCATGGAGCACAGCATGAGAAACATGGGCCTCAGCATCATGGAAGTGGGAGGGGGGGTGGGTGGTAGGGGGTATATAATTGTCTACTACTATGGTTTACAAACACTATACCATGCAGTAACATACAGTCATGCATAGTTTATACTGTATGGTATAGTGCCTGTGAACCATAGTAGTAGACCATTATATACCCCCTAACCCGCCCGCTCCCTTGATGCTGAGGCCCATGATGAGACACGTAAACCCGGCACGTACCGAGCAGGAGTCCGGGCAGCACCTGGGCCACGTGCGGGTTGGTGGAGTAGCGGATCTCGTACGTGGTGGGCGGACGCGGCGATCCGCCCGCCGACACGGGCGACGGCGAGTTGCTGCGAGACCCCGCACTCGACGACGACCTGCAACAGGCGGACACACCCCTACAGCGTGTGTTTCGATTGGCTTAGAGATGAAATCAGCGGGCGTGTATATGCATGCCCTGCCCTCTAAAAGTGGATCATACAAATAAGTATTGGCAATGGTGAAGAAATTTTGATTAAGACTAAAACTAGATTGCTTGCCGTTCATAGCTTAAAATCCGAGTATTTTTATCCCTGTACGTGTCTTTGGATGTAGCTTAAACATATTTATTTTACTTTTGTTCTGTATTATATATTAGACTATATATGTAATATTGAAAACAGTACAGTTTTGTAATTCAAGTTTGTACATTTTGCATTATATTCTCAAGATGACCGGAAGGTTAAAAATATTTTTTCTAATTAAAATGTGAATAAAAAAGATGTTGGTTCTATCATTTATAATATTTTTTTTCATAAAATCTTATGCTTGTGGTGTAATTGATATGTGTCATTATTTTGGTCAATATGCAGGAATTCAATGTTCTCATAAGCTCGAGAAATATTTACTAAATTCGTGTATTGAATTCATATGGATTGAAGATAGCATGACGTATTTCGTAGGTATATACCACTCAACTGCGACACGCCCCTAAATACTGTATTCTCATTGGATAAAAGCCGAAAATAGCTTGAGTGTATTTCTCCGTATACGCACCAAGACGGTGGGTACCTTTCTTACGACACATATTCTGAAAATGATTCACAATGTCAACTAATTGCACCAAAACATAACTTTGAACACCGCAGACCTAAGCAAATCAAACATACTACCAAAATGTCAGCACCCCCGATTCGGATTGTGCCATGAGCCTTACCGTGAGCGCTTTCCACCGCCGCCGCCTGTCTGCACCGCGCCGCCACCGTGGGTTGCCGGGGGCGTGGTGAGGTTGTGCGGCCGGCGCACCGCGTCCTCCCCGCCCCCGCCCCCAGCCGCCGCCGCTTGCTCCCGCCGTAGCTCCCGGCTCGCCGTGTTCGACTTGAGGATCTTCTTCAGGAAGCTCATGGTGCTTGCTGCAAATGGATATGAAGGAGGGTGAGGCATTGCCAGATCCAGGTTTTCAGAAAGGGGGTAGGGGCCACTTTAGTAGGGCTCTCATGGGTTTTGTATTTGTATGGGCGATCGATCATGCCAAAAACCCTGAGAGGATGAGGTATTTTGGTGGGGGAAAAGGGGATGCATGCCCCTCACCCCAACCCCGGCTCTGCCTATGAGTGAGGATGTATCAACGGGGGCTTTTTATTCAGGATTATATACCCTTGCTAGATTCAAGGGGGAAACTTACCCATGTAAGGTTGTAAAATGTTCCATGTTAGACATTCCTGCTAGCCCGTGAACATGATAAAATTCTCTAAAACATTGCCTCCCGTGTATGTGAGCAAATATTGCACATAGTTCCCACGTTCATTTCTCCACATGTACTATACACCCACTCGTATATGTTCCCTCCATTCCCGCGTGCAATCTACGTGGAAATTGAGAACTGTTCAGGTTGTATGATAGAGAGGAGTATATGCACTGTTCACACCAACTAAATGAGGATGTATTTCCAAGTGATAAACGTACATATTAAGACTGATGTAACCAATTAACTACAATATGTCAACACACGCGAGCACAAATTTGTACCCAATGCAGAAAACAAAGGGCTGGTCATAGATTAGTTATGTTTGGAAGTTAACGTATTTACACCTTAATCTCTCTTTGCTGATGGTAAAGGCAATGATTGCACCTACTGTAAACTGCAAGACATCTTTGTGGGGGTTCATGTTTACTGAACTTCAGCTTGACGTGATAAAAAAACTGAATATCTTTGAAGCACACATTTGGAAGAGCCAGCTCACTCCTACATCCATAGCAGGCTTTAAAGGGATAAAACTTGGATACACCAAGTCCTTTGCTTTCAAATAAAGTCAATTTATCTAGAATCCAGGTTCAAAGCCCCTCGTAACAATGAATTTACAACATTTACTGCGTGTATTTGTGGAAGTGGAACATTTCATCCGCATTAAGCTCCCAAGGAGCCTTCTTTATAGACAGAGCACATACTTCATTAAGATCAGCAAAGATCAGGAAATATCAGCTAGCTTTCATGTGATCTGAACAGGATTACATGGGTCATGTTAAGATTGAGGTTTATATCTCGCGACTACGCCAGGCTAAGCCGACTGGTCCCATTGGCATGCTCCTCTCTAAAGCCCCACTTTTCTTGTATGGATTCTAAGACCCTCCTTCTTCCATGAACAGATTTTAAGATCACACTATTTCCTGAACCAGATTTATGACCCCTATTCTATATGAAAAAATATAATTCTAGTCTTTTTTTGGGAAATAAGATCTCTTTTTTAGATCTGAGGTAGCACAGTGACACCACCATTAAAACAAACATCACCCCCGTGTGAGGGAGCACTTATCAACTGCGGGTATGTTTCTTTGTCCATTATAGTTACATTTCGTGCTCGGTTGACAGCAAAAATCTTCCTTTGCACATCGTGACTGGTAGACATGAACACGGCATATCTATGCTTTCGGTGTCTTCTCATAATCTTTAATATATCTGTTGGGAGAGGGTTTCAATGTTCTCATTAAAAAACATCTACTATAACACCTCTGTGAAACCATCTGTTGTCCACTGTAAGTGTATACAGTACGACGTTGACTATGAAACGTGTTCATTATACCTTTCATACGGTGTATACATCACCCCCCAAAAATTATACCGGTATATTCCACAGGTAATAGAGCATACAATCTTAATGCCAATACAATGAAAAACATAAAAAATGTATAACAAATAGCCGCAATGTGAAGAAAAATGCCGAGCAAAGACAAAAGAAACATACAAGGAAATTGCAGTTCAAAGCCGCCATTGCCATTTGCATTGCGTCTTGGAAATAACGTACTCATTACGTATTCCCTGTGCTGCTCTCCCTGATGCTTACTTCTGAGAGACACTCTGAGGTGTCTGACGTCCATGACAAGCTACACAGTTCCAGAGAAGTCTATATAGAAGTGTAAATTACTTCTCATCTTCTTCCAAATCTAATTCAAACTGTTGCAGTTGGTGTTTGTTTGCAATTAACTGCATACTTACAAAATAGAAGTTGTTTTACACTGCTGCCAAAACCCAGAGTTTGTCAACATACTCAATCTATTCATTACATTTTGTTAATATTATCGAAGTCATATAGTACAACATCAATGCTAATTCACATGTTTCTGTTCTACTAAATGTCTGCAAGAGATGAGAAGGTGTAGCGATTTATAGGGTAGAACCAATAACAACTGACTGGGTCTATATGTGCACACGCTGTACTCCTTGTGAGATCAGATAGCTTCCTTGTATACGTTTCACCTGCCTACTTTGCAATTTACAGTAATCACATGAACAGCTTCACGACACAATGTCCTCCCATAAGCATGCATAATGCACTTTAACTCCTCTCCCGTATCCCAAGATGCATTCCAACAACGCTTCTCCATTTATCTGTCCATCTTCATTGGCCTTTCTGTGTGATCACGTGACCCTAATGTGTCCCACAGGTGGGGCGCTGGTATACAAATATGCAAATGAGCAGCCATGTTTTAATCATGGATTTTAGAA